>OY735217.1:38778086-38975586 GCA_963457665.1 Thysanoteuthis rhombus | reverse complement strand
TTGTACGTGAAAAGCATGCACTTACCTATGTAGGCAATAATTTAAGTAACTAATAACTTCTAATGTCCCGGGGTCTTGTTAATTGAGAGGCCAGTGGGTTTGATGTTGATGGCGGACGAATAAAAAAGAGTGGCTTATCATTTTGTTCCCCTTCTCATTTAGATGTGAAGACAGCACAGGAAAAACTGGTCGGTCGCTTGACTAGAGGCGAACTGACTACATTTCGTTTCGTTGACGACGATCCTTGTTTTAGCTCAACCTGCATGGGCGAATCGTCCGGCAAGTGTGTAGTGAATTCAGACGGGATGGGGGTTGCAAATAGCAGAAATATTTGATTGGCAAGCAAGGAGAAGAAGAAAGAAGTAGACCAGGAGGAAGAGAAAAAGAAGAAGAAGAAGAAGAAGAAGAAGAAGAAGAAGAAAATAATAATAATAATAATAATAATAATAATAATAATAATAAGAAGAAGAAGAAGAAGAAGAAGAAGAAGAAGAAGAAGAAGAAGAGAAGAAAGTATAGGAAAAGAAAGAGTGAGAAGAGAAAGAAAAGAGAGGTAGGCGAAAGGATTCGTAATTACAAGAAGAGTAAGTAGTTCCCTTACGCTAGTTACGGCTTCTGTCGTCCCTGCTCAGTGCTGCATACGACATTACTTACTCGATCCATTCACGACATGTGAAATAGACTCGGAGGTGACTAGCACCCGAAGCGATGTCACCCACTTCACCCAGCGCTATTTTACCTATAGCTGGGTTCTCAAAGGCATTACTGCGAAATGAACACAAACTGTCCCAATCGGGGTTTGAACTCGGTTCGCCGTTATCGCATCAGACACAATACATAAGAGAAAGAGTGACGGTAAACATGTTTTCCCCACTATCCGAAATTAAAGCCTTGCTAGAAAACCTTTCGTAAGCCAAAATGGCGAACAGCAAAGGAGCAGGAGACTGGGTGTAGGAGAGAGAGAGGGTGTGTGCTGCCTCTGTAACCACTCGCTGCAAAACAAATGCTGAACGCTACTTTCACTTTACACCTTTTCTCTCGTAAAAGCGAAAAAATGGCGTAAGGCGAACTTCCGAAAAGCGGAAGATTCCTGCATCAGGTTATTCGGAAAGTGATGTCGCATTTTCAGAGACGGAACAAAGGCCCTGTTCAAATGTAGCAAACATAAAATTTAATCATTTTTATTTGCAGTGACAAAAGCCCACAATGGAAATGAATTCTTTTATTCTTTGTTGTAAAATATGTGGGACTCTAAATGGAACAAGTTTTGATAGTACTTCCCAATTAATTCACGATTTGTATTTTCTTTGTAGTTTCGCATAATCGCAACTTACTCAGATCAAATGTTCATGACTGGTCGTAAACAGTGCAAGTCATTCTGATATAATGAAGAATGGGATCTTTTTCTTTCCTCCTTCTCTGTAACAATGATAACAATTTTGCTGACAAAAATATCTCCTACCCATCACTTAAAACAATGGACTATTCATTCAAACGATTTTCTTTTTTCATCTCGTAGAAATTCAAATATATCCGTATTTTTCACGCAGATTAATTAGCAAAGAATAGAGAATAAACCCTCAGCGAGACTCGATATCGCATCTCTTTTACTCTGGGAAGCTGCCTATGTACGGCGCTGCTCTACCCACTAAGCTACTAGAACTCTTACAGCTCGTAGAAGATCAAATCTAATCCTTGAACTCAACCATCGTCTTTTCCCGATCGCCCGGCGCCATATTTGTTATTGTTTTTTTTTAACGTGCGCTGGTACACTAGATGTAAAAGTAGTTACATTATCCTGCCTTATTTTTCATTGGATGAAGCATGGTCAAACATTATTGATTTATGACAAGTGTTTCTTTCATCTTAATTTTAGTTGATTTTAATCGTCAGTTACTCAAATCATCAGTCTCCGACTGTGAGCAAACATCGCAAACCAGAAATAGAGAAAAAAGACGTGCTTTAGGCGAGACTTGCACCCTTCTTACCTAAAGAAGCTACCTATGTACGGCATAGCTCCACGGATTGAACTACTCTAGCATTTACGGCTGACAGAGGATCAAATCTATCTCATAATTTATCCTCCCTTGATCGTTCGGTGCCATATTTGCTATTGTTTTTAGTTGTAATAGTTGTAACATCATCCTTCATTATTTTCTCAGTTGAATCATTGTCAACCATTATTCCCTTTTTTAATGGTGTTTCTGTGATTTTAATTATATTTATTTTCATCACAACACCCAGACCGCCAGTCTATGGACAAATATCGAAAATGAAGATTGAATATGCTTTAGGCAAGACTCGAACTCGCATCCCACTTATCTTAGGAAACTGACAATTCAATGGTTGACAATGCTTAATCTAATTTTTTAAAAAGCTGGATAAACGGTAAATTCATTTTCAAGAACATAATCCTCATTATTAGTAATTATATCTAGTTAAAAACTAGCATTCCAAAGAAAATTAAGAATCATTGCCACCCATATATGCTGTATTGGGGGGGGGGGGTATTGATCAGTTGAAAAGTTGGAAAAAGGGGTGATCAATGAATAAGTTACTTGTCCCTTTGTTGGGTTGTGATCACTTGAAAGGTCTGAATTTTCAAAAAACAGGCAGGCACAAAATAGAGGATGATTTTTAGCATAAGTTCACATTGCAAATTGAACATCATGCTGAGAAACTATCATGAGAGGATTAAAACAACAACAACAACAAAAAAACAACGAGATAAAACAATCAAATGACGTTTTCCGTGTATGTGTGTGTGTGTGTGTATGTGTGAGTGTGCAAAATTTCAAGTTTCTACAATGGACAGTAAGGACTGAGCGAAGTCTGGCTAGATACATACATATAAATATGAGAACACATTAATAGCCTAAACCGAGAGGCGGTGTTCAAACTGTTCTGTTATGGGTAGCGGTGATTAATTAGATCAAGAAGATTAAACATACACAGTGAATAGATTAAAAAAACTACGACATGCAAATTAAAGACTACTGCGAGCAAATTAAAAATACAGCGAACAAATTGAAAAACACAGTGTAGTGGTTATTTAGTTAAGTTAATGAAATTATTAGTATCTGACACCAATTATATACCTAAGTATTTAACCAACTACAATTGAATTGTGAACATACTATTAGGTATGAAGTGAAAAATCAGTAGTAGTATCTATCACGCAAAAGGTAATTCTAAAAGGCTGACAGCTGATAATGCTAGTAGTCCGTTCTGGAAAATAAAGAAAGGTAAGAGAGAAAAGAAATGTTATACCTTTTTTCCTTAATAGCTGCCGGTATAAAAAATAGGAAGGCAGCTGACCAGTTAGTGATGTCAAATCGAAATAATGAAGTTGTAATGCATTGAGAAGGGTGCAGATAAAATGTGCATCCAATGAATTAAAATAAGAAGCCAAGATTTTAAATAACAAAGAATGTATGTGTTGAAATATGTATGAAATATGAATGAAAATAGGACGAAGATCGAGTGGTGTGCGCCTCTCTTATAGAAGTTGGTAAAGGTAGGGGTGTAAGATGCAAATTTCATTGTCTTCTAGGATGGTCCAACTTTAATTATCTTTGAAAAGAAAGTTACGTCTTTCCAGACTTTGTGTCTCGGATAAGGCTATTTTTAGGCTATTTTTAGAACAAATATCTAGATGTACTTGTTGCTGTTGGTAAAGGGTTTAGGAATATCTAATTTGCGTTTTTCTCATAATGAAACATTTTTTACCTGACTGAATTGGTTTGGGATTGTACTAGACGGTATATTCATGTGTGTTTCAATGAATTGAATAGGAAGAAAATACGTGGACAGTCTTATGGTTCTAAAGGACCAGAAATATCAATCCGTTACAACAGCGAGCAAAATTGAAGAAAACTTACACAGGCAGAGGTATTGTTAAACCCTGTCACAAAATTCAAGGATATATTAGAATTTGTATGAGATGATCTTTTAAAGAAAAGAAACTACGTTCCGGTGGGAGAGTCTACTGTTTCAAATGGTAGGAAGAAGATAAATTTGTTACTTTCAAGTGGAAAAGTTCATCGTTACGGACGGAAAAACAGAAAAAAAATCACAATGTTCATTATTCAAGTAACGACAAAAGCCCACTATGAAACAAGTTCTTTTATTCTTTGTTGAAAGAATCTGTGTTTCTGATGAAACAGGTTTGAATAAATCTCATCTCTATTACGTAAAAGAATAAATTGTTTTAGTGATCTCTGAGGGGTAGCTAGATAATTGGGGTGTGTGGGCCTTGGCTCCTTGAGGGGCCCCCTGTCTGTAGAAATGAAGTAAGTAAAATACATAAAACTCCATTTGGGGCCCAGGGTCGTTTTCAAATACCCGCCACTCCGATACGCCTCAGAGTGATCTGATTACATGAAAATCTTCAAATTGCTTGAATTAATTATCCCAACCGAATGCAAACACAGATCCCACTCTCACCCATCTATATCAGGTGACTAAAATGATTCCCGTAATAAAACGGTAAAATTATAGTTGCATAATAGAGTTGGGAGAAGAAAAGAATATAGCTGTATGGCTAATATGAACGATGTCTGTTGATGAAACCTTTGTAGTTTAATAGGTATCATTTTGTCAGGGTTAGACAAGCTCCTCTTGATAACGGATGAAAGTTCAAATCTCTTTGGGGGTTTATTCTATTTCCACAGTCCACACTTAACATAATGGCCCTTGAATAACAACCAGAGAGTTGCGATAAAAAGCAACAGGCGAAAATAGAAAAACACTTAAGATCGTGTTATTAATTTTTGTTGTCTTTCTGTCGTTCAATTACGGCGTTCTAGGCCGATTAGCTCTTCGTGCTTGATTGCTTATACCCTTTACCCAATTGATTACAGATCTTTACAAAGCAAATAAAAGCGAGATTAATTACAGTGTTATACTTATAACAAAAGAAAATAGTAGCTTTCTTTTTCACTTTACGCCATTTATACCAAGTGACACCAAAAAGCATTTTGAAGTCTACACACATCAATTATCACCAGATAAATTTAAGAAAGAATATACCTACGGTAATAACGAAAAGATAAGTGTGGCGGCCCTAAAGCTGGTTGTGAGTTCTTACAATAAACCTTTGGGTGCAGAGCAAAAATTAATGAACAAATACAACAGAAGCAAACCGTAGAATATGTACTGCATTTTATTATATAAACAGACAGATATGAATAAATCACACTAGATGGATTGATAGATATGAAGATACTGAGATAGATATGTACGAGCATGTTTTCCAGTGACGTACAATTATTTTTGGCTGATAGCGATCTTCGTTAAATTGTGAACCCCGAAAGAATACGTAAATCGAGGATTCCGACACAACACTTTTTGGAAAAAAAAAATTTTCCAATCGGTGTAAAAGCATTTTCGTTGCTATTGCTTACATAAGAAAGGTTATTAAGGGGAGAGTGTTCATCAACACATTCATTCCTTCAAACTTCGTGGTTTACCAGACGAGATCTTTCTTCTCGATAAGATTCAATCGTATCTATATATTTTCTCAGATAAATTCAGAAGCGTGCGAATCAAAAAATACGGTAGGCCAATTTAGAAATAAGACAGCATGTAAAATAGATATTGTTGAGTTGTTTACGAAAAAAGATCAATGTAAAATACAATTTAAAACGAGAGGCAAATTGAAAAAATACGATGTACAAATTAGAATATACATGTAAATGGAAAAATACGGCTTGTAAATTAAAAATAACGAACAACTAAAATCTAAGAACATGAGTAATCACATAAGTACTTGTAGCGACCGTAGCAGTAATTGTATATAAGTGAATTAAGTTGAAACTTTCAAAGAGTTTTCCGCACGATTGAACACTATTTTGTTTGTGTTGTTAACACAAGGTTTTTGACGATCCATTCTACGACTTTTTTTTAGGTTTACTCTCTGAATGTGATGGTGGTAAATGGAATGTTCGTAGGATTCGGGTAATGTCGATTTCTTCTTCTTTCCTTGTTAGGTGTGGATTCCCATACCTAGTCCGTATTGAGTAGTGAAAGCCACATCGGGTCGAACTCTGCACTTGTTTAACATACATTCAGTCGACACGTTGATAGGGAATACTTCCTTCACTTTCCCCGGTTTCCAACAGCGTTCCCAGTCTGTAATACGAACCTTTTCCCAGAGAGGATAGTGCTCGCCTTACTCTCTCAAAATATTGTCAGCAACCTTAGATCTTTCTATTTCGTCTTTGATTATGCCTTTTTTGTGCTCGAGGAATCGAATTTTGAGAGGCCTACAAGCTTTTACACCAGTATAGACTTTTCCACATTTGCATGGAATAACGTTAATACAGTTGCATGACAGATTTCTCTCTACACAACATACGGGCCATTTTCAGTAGTTCTAACACCTTCGAAATTAGCTCATTAGAATGAGTTTTCCACGAAAGAAAAATCTGACCAATCTCAATGAAAAATCTGGCCTAGTAGGATAAGAAATAGAAATCGACATTACACAAATCCTACGTTGTGGATTGGCTAACGTTGGAATGCATTGTTTATCACAAACATAGGAAAATTCTCTTTACTATCATCGCATACGGATAGTACACCTGAAGAATGCCGTGGGTCTTTTCGCCAGATTTCGTAAACAACTCACCAATATCTATTTCTTGGATGATAGTCGCTGCAATATATAACTGCTTATATATATATATATATATATATATATATATATATATATATATATATATATATATATATATATATATGTATGTATGTATATAATTATAAATTGCGTTGTATTAGCTGTTTTCACATCAAATTCTCATCTCGTTCATTCTTGGTCAACATCAGCTCTATTCATTTCTTTCAGGTATCAAGAAATGCATGTATATGATCTGACAGAATGATTATGAATTGCATTATATTATACGGAAAAGGTTATTTGAAATGATATCCTGTCATTATACGGTTAATGCATTACTTTGCATAGACAACGTAAATAGATAAACAATTAAAAAAATGGGGCTTCTGCAGAAATTTATTTGTTTATTAATTGTTTATTCTATTCACGTTGTCTAGAAGACCATCACTTTCGTCAGGGAGTTATTCATGGCCTTCTCATCCCTGAGATACCTGCCTCTGTTCCAGGAATTCAGATTCAAAGGATGACGTGGAGCAGACGAGAGGATGAAAATTGGAAGCCAGGGGCAGACGAACATCCCCACCCCCCCAAAAAGTACAAGAAAAAGCAAAAACAAACAAACACGGTTACCTAATACGGTAACCAGAGAACACATTCAAACAAATGTATTACATAGATAAATATACACACACACACATATATATATATATATATATATATATATATATATATATATATATATATATATATATATAAACTAGAAAAAGAGATCGGAGTCAATACAAGAAATCAGTTCATATTACTTTTAGATTAAAGGGGAATAACTCATCAAGGACATATACAAACCCACAAACAGAAAAAGTTGTCTTTAGGCTATAGATTTTATGTTCAAGTGATGCTTCCTAAGCAATTTTAGTGACATCGCACTCGAGTCTTTTTGACAACATTGAAATCATCCACGATTAATTTTCCTGATATTGTTTCATTCTCTTCAAAATAATTTAGTTTCCCTTGGGTGAATCATTTGCTAGTTCAAGAAACACTTGTTTAAAGTATGCAAATGATTTCTGAAGAATTTATAAAAGTCTGTTCCTTTTTCTCTATCTTGTCAAAGAGGTCGAATATTACTTGAGTCAAATCCTTCAAGACTCGATGCAATACAACAGAACAATGAAAGTAAGTTTGGCTTCAAATAGCCAATTCAAATATGACTTGTTTCTCAAGGAAATCAAATTTTATTTCTTCTAAAGTTAAAGGGGAATAACTGCGATCTTCCCAAAGTTACTCCAATGAAAACTACCCCCCCCCTTTTTTATTTATTTATCCAAAATTTTTGCAAGAAAATCCGAATAAATCTCGACCATGGAGAATGTAAATGTTATTTCCACTGGAAAATATTCAACAGAATAAAAAAAATACAGAATCTAGATGTTATCAATAAACTGTACCCGTCAAAATAAGCCCCTCCCATTTTTTAGAAGGAATATAGTGAAGTATTGATTCTAATTTTCAAGTCCATAGATAAAACAGTACGGCCAGGAGTGATTGAACACACAAACGCACAAACACACGTACATATAAGATGATATAGAATCCCTCGCCACCTTTGGTGGCTGCAGTTCTTCAACTTATTCTTACAATATATATATATATATATATATATATATATATGCAATGCTCTTCTATAAGAATTGAGCACTCTGGTGGATGAGGGATTTCCGCGTAATTTAAATATATATCGCTTAAATTTAGCCTTACTGCCTGTCCAGAGGTAGGATATCGGCCTACAGGTCTGAAGTGAAGGTTTCAATTCTGCCTCGCGATACTGGATGGAAAGTCTATTGCCACACCGAAGAGATGTAATACATCGAAACAGCTGTCTGCGGATGACACAATAATATATATATATATATATATATATAGAGAGAGAGAGAGAGAGAGGGGATTATAGCTGAATTACTCTGCAGAAAAAAATATTTATTAAATATTATTAAAATCGGCAGGAAATTAAGGCAGTCTCAGTATTTTCATTTGGGGGTTGAAAATAATCCTCAAATTCCCAACTAGGGATTCATATATTAATAAACAAATAACAGATCACTTGGTGCATATACTGATCATTGATGAAAAAGTCAGGCCAGATAGCACGACATCCATAGGGTAGAATCCAAGATTACGCGCGTAAAATGCAAGTAACTCCGGTTGTACGCAATAACCCGATGATTATCCTCTCCCCCTGAGAGAGAATATTTTAATGGCTTTGAATTAGGAAATAAAAACAACTTAAAAATTGAATATTGTTAAATTGTTTTAATTCTTGCGCCGTTTTCAACGTCAATGAAGTGAGTACGTGAAACGTTAAATATTTGTTTGGAAATAAAGTTGTTTTCATTCATTCTATTTGAGCTCCTAAGTGGGTGAGGTTAAAAATGAGCACGAATGTAATACAAATAAAACCACCTATATTTTAATACGTTCGTGATACTAAAACGAGGTACAAATATAAACAATTCAAATCTTTTTAAAGCCATTACGATCAAAGTTATTCAAAGCTATTTCATTCATTTCTGTTGCAAGGTTGAGATAATCGCTTATTTAAAAAAACAGGGGTTATCTCCAATTTACCCACTTATTCAGCAAATCACCTATCCATAGTTATAAAACGGAAATTGATTTAAAGTCGATCTTATCTATGCTTTGTAAAGATGTAAAAATAGACGATGATTCATAGACAATGAATATAAACATATTCATGTTACAACTAGTTTACACATACCATCGAAAAATTATTTAAGTAATTTTACCGTTGCAATTCGGTAAAAGTTCATATATAATATATCATATATAACAAGAAGGTGTGAATCAATTTCAACTGAGAAAATTGTCACAGAATTAAATCATTATTGCATACAATAGTCTTTCACTTACAAAAAACAATATATAATGAAAAAGTCTTCTGAGGGAAGTAACTTTTGCATGAAAATATGGAAATTGTCCCCTTTATAGACGGACCAACTAACACACACATTGTAATATTATAGTCAAATGATACCAATCGTTACGAAATGTATTCAATAAGAATTACTTTAAATTTGCCAAATGTGGCACGAAGGCATATATCAGGAGCTAATCCATCAAGTAAGTCATGTTGCTTTGCCAAACCAGTTGCTTGATAATTTGAGAGGAGGTGAACTCAGTCGTTCCCGCCAAACTATTGCAACGAGTACGAATCGGGTATCCTCGATTTTAGCGTCCCAAACGTCCTCAACGAATTCCAGACTTTATTACCTCCCTTGCATTTCTTGAGCTGGTTTCCATTTAAATCACTCATTTAACTTTTGTGGGAGATCCACAATTTGGAAAATAAGATCACCACAATGATTTTAGAAGAATACTGAAAGGCAATCCAAGCTGGTATCATGGGGACGAATATAGCCAACCATGAACCGAGAGAATAAAGAACGCTTCGTTCTTGTTGGAATTACGTGGGCTAATAGTCAAAGGAACGGCTGTGGAAAGAGGTTTTATGATCTATAGCAACAAGATGAAAAATGATTAAATATCTAATTACAATTGAAGAAATATCTGTCTGTGTCGCTGTGTGTAAACACTGCAATTACTCGACAACTGGTAATTGTTCGAAATTGACACACGTCAGAGATATTGGTCAGTGCACAAGGCAGTGCAGTGACGAGTTCTTTGATCAATGATTCTCCAGAAATCAAATAAACATACATTAGATTTCAAGATGATAATAATAATAATAATAATAATAATGATGATGATGATGATGATGATGATGATGGGGGTCACTTACACGTCAAAGGGTTTTTGGTGGGGGTAGGGACTCTTTCTGTCGGAAAATTTCTTTCCTTATTCGGCCTGCTCGTTCACTCCATCAGTAATTTAGGGGCCTGCATACCTGTGTTGTCGGTAAATTGGAGGCCTGCACGCCCACAATATCGGAAAATTAGAGGGACGCTTCCGAAGATCCTAAAAGTCCTCTTAACGATCCTAGTAGTGCATTATCAAATAGGATCATTTGTAAATAGGTATTTTCTAAACTTAGCTTCGTCTGACATGTGGTGGTACCCAGTGTGGATCAAAATCACAACATATTAGTAATAATGGTCTGCAAAACTGAACTCACGACGGTCGCAATAATAAAAACATATAAAACTCGGATTTTATCGGCTGATCTGATTCCAGAATCTCCACCCATTTTGAAAGATAAAACAGCTTGTGCTTCTGGATTCCGTTGTTTGAGGTGCCATCTTGTTGTTACTAATGAGTTCCATTCTCACAGGATGGATTAAGCTGGGTCCCGATCATAAAATTATGTTATAACCCCGATTCTATTGGATGATCCGTATACAAGGGCCTCGTCTGTCATTACCTTAGGATATATATTGCATATTATGCTCTTGAAGTTATCTCCCCTTGATCATTTGATCCACGCAGTTATTAATTTAGATGTTTTTCATCTAGAAATAAATGTTTTATGTTTTGGCTGCGTCTAGATGATTTTTAATAGAATAAGTAATATTCCAATTCAATTCATAATGACAAAATAATTTTAGGCACCTCGGTCGGTCCTGATTTAGTATGTTAAACAACAGAATAAAGAAGAAGGGACCAATGCGATTCATTTACCAACTGCTATGATGTCAGTAGTAGAAAGAATGATGTCATTAAGAGATCATTATTTAACCAAATCTTGGAATACATGTATATAAAAAAAATGATGGCTTATTAAGCATTCGTATTTTTAGATGCATCAAGAGACTTTTCTGTCGGTTAATCCTAGTTATGTCAAATATTAATTTTCTCAATCGTATCATGTTGGATTGATATGAAATTTAGCCAAGTTGAACCATCCTCACATTCCTCCGCCTTATGCTACAAGTAGTGCTGTTAGATATCAATTTTCTGAGCGGTATCATGTGGGATTGATATGAAGCTTGGTCCAGATGAACCATCCTTAGCTTCTTCTTCTCCCAATTAGTAATATCAATTTTATCTGCCGCATCATGTTTGATTGATATGAAACTTGGTTCAGATATTCGGGTGAACCAACCTCATCTTCTTCTTCCTCCTCCTCTTGCTACTACCACTACAACTAGTAATGCTTAATAGGCACTAGCAGTTACATGGGGTGCCCAGTGCAAGGGGCGTCTATCATGTGTAGACTTTTCCAAATACAAATGGAAAATTAATAAAGTAAATAGGAAAAAAATCCAGACAGAACGAAAAAATTCCCCGATGTAGTCAGATTTTTTTAGGATCATCAGTTAAATACTCTCTGTTGTAGTGAAACCATTGGCATGAGAAATTCTCATAACCGACGTCAGGTTCACCCTACCTTGGGCACCAGAAATCTAAAGTCCGGCCCTGCATATATTCAACGATAGTCATTTTCCTATTAGTCTCCGAAAGTTGATGAATGTAACTATATCTATTCGTATTGTGTTTTTCTCTCTTGGTTGTCCAAATAATCACCACTTGTGTTAAGCTTATGCAATCCAAGTTTCTGATGACATATTACATTTTTCCGCGTTGCAATATTTCTCTTCTAATAAAAATGCAAAAACTTATTTCACTTTATCAGCAAATAAAGAGTAAAAGTTACCGTATTTCCTGGCTGGTGAGACGCTACAAGTGGTAAGACGCACCTTATGATTGGCTAGATATTTTTCGGAAAAAAACTTTCGGATTAAATAGCTTGTTGAACCAAGTCTAATTCGCTGACACCACGGTATCAATTTTTCTTCCCTGGCGAAGTGAGTTCGATTCCCTCTTGGTGGCCCATACTTGTGGCCTTTTTGTGTCAAAACTAAGCTAACTACTTCACCGCGAGTCGATCACTCAATACATTTTGAGTGGATCTAATGTCATACTTTTCTTTAAAAAAATGGAAATGTATTCAAAATAAGAAATAAGTTAATAAGATCGGGGTTTTAGCATCTGTACCCACGTAGAGCTTTGCAGGGAAAAGAATGAAATTTCTCGATTCAAAACTTGTCAAAGGATTCATCATGTTACATAGAGACTGAATATTGGGCGACGTACGAATGACATTAAATCGAGCATATCATCAACTGTTAGCAATCATTTTGGGCATTGTTTTTCATAATCCTGCTTTACAATTGAATACGGAAAAATAGAAAACTGAATGTCCCAAGAAAATAGCGAGTGTTCAAATGATGGATGTTAAAAGTTAGATTTATTGAGAGCCCCCCCCCAATGGTTTAATTCAGAGTACAAATATAGTTTAGTTGAATGTATACATCACGACTCACAACATGGATCCCCCGAGACCACATGCGCAACCGAGGCCGGCAAAATGTTAGATGGAGAGACGAGCTAGACAAGTTTAGGAAATACTGGCTCCGTGACGCCCATGATAGGGAAGTGTGACAAATCCTGGGGAAGGTCTATGTCCAACGACGGACGTTAAAAGATTGATGATGATGATGATGATACGTGAGTATTTTGGGTGATATTTCAGTAGTTTTACATATATATTTTCCCATTCCTGGAAAATTGCTGAAAATATAAACGTCGCATAAGTTATTTAATATGACTTCATTTCAACGAAGAGCTGTGCATGGGGGGGGGGGCAAAGTCAGGGAGTGCCTTACTAAAATTCACCTTAGGAGCCTGGGTGATAATCTGTCACAAATCAGAACATAGATATCTCCAACCTTTCGGTTTGATCAATTCACTGTCCGGGTTATAACTCTCATAATTGTATATTCACGCTTCTTATCAAGTTCACAGGTAAGCACACTTGGCAGATAAAATTACAACTGGGTTTATTCCTTGCAAGACGACCCGCCTATCATCTATGGTTGTTACATCGGACCTACTTGGCACAATAAATCTGTGTTTACCAAGATAGGAAATGGACTCATTTATAATAGTAATGGAAACAAAGAAAAAGGAAATATTACTCACGATTGTATTGTAACTGGATTTGAAACTGATATATGTAAATAAGGTTTCGGTTTTTCTTATCACTGCCTACTGACTTTACTGCTACTACTCCCATCGTACCTTTAGTCATTTTCTGAACTGAACACGCTGAATATTCCTGGTTCTATTTGAAGAATTCTATTGCTATGCACCAAATTTGCAGTTTCTTACCGAAAATGTTGTACATTGAAAAGCAGGAAAAAGGCTTTGTCAGTGGTAAGGAATTAATGCAAGCCTAACTGACGGAATAGCGCTATTATAAGTATAATGTAAAGGCTTTGCTGAGGATTTTACTACATGAATGCATTGCTAATGATTTTACAATAGAAATGCATTGAAATAGGCATTGCTTTGATTTTATCAAAGAAATGCATTGGAAGTCGGGTGAGAATGGACAGACAATGTTCAGGGCCTGATAAAGCATTATTGACAGAATAAAGCTACTAAGAAGGCAATGTAAAAGCATTGCTAATGATTTTGAAATTGAAATGCATTGTATAGTTAACTTAACTATGAAAATGTATTGAAAATCGAGACTAAAGGGATTGCCAATAGTCAGGAATTAATGCAAGCGTTACTGTCAGAATGGGGCTATTATATACAAAGTCAGTTCTGGATGGATCCAACCTTCCTGGATATCTTAAGGACCGACTGCAATAGCCGATACTATTCCAGGCCCTTCTTCCGCGTGTCATACTTCTGAGTGTACTGATTTATCTCCTGTGGCTTTTAACGATTACTGATAAAAGAAGGAATAGAGAACGTGCATTAAGTCTTTTCTTCTGGTGAAAGAACTGCTTCTTAAACTGAGAAGCTTTTGAGGGAGAATTTTCAGATAAAACACGAGTAGCGTTTTAAACGTGATGAAATGTCATTTGAGGACCAACCACGACTTCGGACAAACCGAAATAACGGAAATCTGGAGCTCTATCTGTAATCACTAAAGATAGTCATCGGACCATTAATGAGATATCTGAGGAGACTGATCGGTCAAGGAATTCATGACAGAAAATGTTATCCGAAGATTTGAAAATAAAACATTTTTTCACGGAGCACTGAAACAAAATCAATCGTTTGAATGCGTATCGCTTGTTGAGGGAAATGGTTCGAAATGACCGACGATTTCTTTCCACCTATAGAAGTATTATTAAAAAGATTGGGGAGAAGTGACGCCCCTTCATATATCGCATTGATATAGTTCATTTTAAGGTACGGTTGAGGTTACTCGATCATAAGATTTGTATAAAATTTTACAATATAACCATATTTCATGGGAAATTCTGACTAGGACACCACAGCGAAAATGGCACTAAACGTTTTTTTGCAACTGATCAGGAATGTCTACCCAAGTTATTTTGACTCGCTGAAAGTCCCTCTAGCATAACCAATGGGTTTCGTCAGTCAACAAAAAAATTCCTGCAGAGCCTTATTACAGTGCAAGAACAAAAGGAGCAAAACTACGTTCCTTGCAGAAAAAAAATAAAAGTAAAAATAATAATAATAATAATGATGATAAAAAAAGCTGAAACAGTTGCTGATTTGGAAAGGCTATCATACATTATTCCAATTCTGTTGGTACAACAAATAAAATAGTACCATTGAAGGTTTGTCACCTTGGGTGGCTTCGATATCTGGTTTGGCCCATGGACTGTATAGCAGTTGATTAGAAATAACGAACGTGTAAATATATCTATTTTTTTTCAAACCTCTTCTTCATACACCATTAGTATAGGTAAGTAATGTAATTCGGCAGGGAACTTCTTCCTCTTATTTATTTCAATGATGCATAATCTACGTCTATTCCTGAAAAATTCCTTTTTTTTTTTTATCAAAACGTTTCAACTGATCTTTTATTCTTCAGTCGATAGATTCCGGGGATTTTGATGAAAGTCGTTTCTTCATGGTTCAGGAGCTGTTCCTTTGACACTGACCGAAAGTTCTTGGCTGAGCTCTCTAACAGCAGAGTGTATATCAGGTGTACATACGATTTTGACGGAGAGTCGATGGAAAACAATATCTACCGCGATGAGTCGGGCGCCACCGTCGTCCTCCCTCCGAGCTGTCCGGTTAACCGAAAAGAGACCCGTTAAAGATCCCCGTAAGTGATAGCCACAGCGGACAAACCGAGCAGCTTCGATCGTGAGGGTAGATGTCATTTATTAGGACGATAGGTCTCTGTTAAAGATCCTTGCGTTAATAGTCGACAAATCAGAGTCGTAGCCATTCAGCATAATAATCGACAAAAGAGTAAATCGTCAAATAAATTTACCACTGAAGCAATGAATAAAAAAGTTACGAAGAATAAGGTGGAAGACATCTTTCTTACATTAGTAGAGAAGGGGTACAAAATAGTATTATCTCTTATATCTTGTCGGCAACGGTTGCGCATGTGATCTCTGAGTATCCATCCACGTTATGAGTCGTGTTGTCCAGCAGTTGTTAACCCATTGCCATTTCAGTTTCCTAATGGATTATACGATATTGCAGAACCCGGTTTTTCCTCTACTATATTGTGCTGTCATGTGATCTCTACGTACTATCTTGAGCATGATTCTCTCCTGTTCTCAGTTTGAGAGTCAATCTTTTGGTTAGGTTCTGTGTTTCAGCTCCATAGGTGACTATCAGGAGTATGCATTGGTTGTATGCCCTAATTTCTTTTAGGTCTAGAGGGATTTTCTTACTCTTAAAAGTTGAGCTTGTTATCTTGGAGTGATTTTTCGACTGATCTCCCCTTGTGAGGATTTCAAGGGGATTCACTGTCCTTGGCAGATGGCATGGTTTACTTTCTCCAGTTCTGCCTTTTCGATTTTGATTGTTGTCTGTCTTCAACCTGTTTTTTGTACATGGCATTTGTTTTTTCTGAATTGCACGAGAAGACCAACTTAATATAATTATAGATTTGTAAGTATATGAGTGCGTACATAGAAAGCTATGTGTTTGTGTGTGTGTGGATAGAATGACACACGGTATGAATTAATTTTTTTGATTAAAATGTACTTGGAAAGTAAGGATTTTTATGTACTAAAACGTACTCAGATGGAATGAAAGGTTCTCCATTAAGATGAATTTGGATGGAATGAATCTTTCTTTAATAAGTGTACTCGGATAGTATTAATTTTGTTGAACTAGGGTGGGGTGGAATTTCTGTAATTCACGGGTAGGAATTGCGAGGGTGATTTCTATATGGGGGTGAATTGTTGGGTGTATTGGTGGTGAACTCACCGGATACCTAATTTACCAATGTATGTAGTATTTTTTGTATTAGAGATTTGATGCCTTCAAAATGTGGAAATATTTTTCATTCGTTTACCATCTCAAATAGGGCACCAGAAACTCTTTGGGGTCCCTGTGTATGTACTTGCACCATGTTCGCTCAAGTTTCCGATGAGAAATGACATTTTTGCTAATCATAATCTTTCTCTAACACAAAATAGTATAATTTTATACTGCATGGGGAGCTAAATTTGTACTACCCTAAATACTAAAAAATCTAAATCTACAGTTTTGGGAGTTGGAGGACTCAGAAAATTTCAATAGGGTTAATTTATTCAAGATGCCAGTCAAAGGGTCTTATTCAATGGAAATAATCGTATCTGTTCACAACGATTGCCAGTGATCACTTGCTTAAATTCATTGAACGAAAATTGTTATACTAATATTTCCCCTTTTTAAAGGGAAGGTTTGAAGCATTAAAAAGTGTAATTTCAGAAAACTGGGTGACCCTAACATCAACACAATTAAGCAGAGGTAATATGGGCACCCCATCGTTTAAAAGTGATTCTATGAATTTTGGTAAAAGCTCAAGAAAAATATCAAATAAAGTATATGGCTAATTGGTTGAGTCAATGAATTCAATTTTGGAAGATACGCTTTGTTATGCAGCAACGGTAATATTTCCCCTCTTTGAGGGTAACTGTGTGGTGACTAGAGATATGACACTAAGTAAACGATCGCTGTAAATCGTTTCGATCGTGAACATTCACAAAACTCCAGTCAAATACCACCCATCTATAAAATTATTTGTTTGGGGGAGCTTTGAAAATTCTTATATTGTCACAAATTGATATTATGCTAAGGCGATCGAAAAACGCTCGCGATGCTGTAGAGAAAAAAATGGTATCAATTATTTCATCTTGTTAGTTAATCCGGTCAACTTGACCGAGGCACCATTGAGTCTTGGGCAGGCACTGCATGTAGTTTCTAGTGTCAAATTTCGTTTTTGTTCATTGTAATCTTTTCCTCTTAATCTCATGACTTTTTTTTTCAATTATTATCCACGAATAATGTGTAAAATTTCATTTTGATTTGTGCCATTAATCTATGAAAGAGGAAATTAAAAAAAAACAAAAACAAATAACACAACAGAAATAAGAGATCAGATGAAGGTCGAACCTACTAACAACTGCCTGTAAGATTAGTTTTCAGATCATTGCTATACGACGGGTGTTCTGAAGAAATATTCTATATAAACTCCCTCACAACTCCAGTTCTGAATCTTCTGCGAAACCTGATTATTGTGCTGCCTGCAGAGGGTGGGGTCGATTCAGCAGGAGTGGGGCCAATAGCATATCTTATAAAGGGATCCTAAATTTTAAGCCAAGACTTGAAAATTATGCGAGGGTTTCATGGTATCTATTCGAGACTTTGAATTTGCGACCCCGGTTATATTCTAACGCCTATTTTTTTTTTTAGTTCGGAGTGGACCACCTAGATTTGCCTAATGGGTGGCACAGTCCTTTTGGCTATCGAGTCAAGTAGATACTCAGTGGGGGAAAAAAAACAGAAATTACAAAGAATCAATGGTTTTAATTAAACAGTCAATTTGTTTTACAAGTTTTAAGATTTTTTTTAAAGATTACAATAAATTTATGCGTTGTATAAGTGAACTAGTGCCGGAAAAACTACGTATCAAAAGTAGCATGTACAAAAGCCAGTTGAGCTGATTTGAAACTAAAGAGACCTATTTTGACAGTTTTGTTTTACAGTTTGTAATAGATTGTACAAAAATCACCTTCGTGAATTACTATGACTGATACAACCAGACCCCTGTGTGTGGTGTATGTGAGAGGGAGAGGGAGAAATGCGACACAAAGTCAAGGCTTTATGTGGGGATAAATGGATAAACCCATAAAAATTGCTCCAGCCGACGCGACTGTGTTTACTACGGCAACTGCATTCACAACAGCGTCAGTGCGAGCCCGACCTGTCCCCCCCCCCTTGTGCAGTGCCGCCCCGAAGCTTTCCCATTGCTGGGCCGAGTGATGATTGGAGAACCCAAGGACGAATCAAAAGCTTCGCAAAGCAATGTGCAGTCTCATTGGCTGATGCATTGCACGTGCGCAGTCGATCTTCGATGCTTGCCACAACACAATTTCCGATCCATTCGGCAGGCAAGCGTCAGTAACGGCGCCTTAGAACAGATATTTATTAAAATCCATGCCTATAAGACCATGAAAAAAAAAATGGGAGGGTGAGCATGTTCACCGAAGAGATATGACGATTATGAACATCTATCTTTAGAGGAAGCGAAAGAAAGTCGAAGAGAGACTATATACTGGGCCTCTCCCCCTCATTTGTATCGTTGGGTCTCAGCAGAAATTAAGCTTTTCGGGGATTTGGATCTCTGGTCTGCAATTTCGGAAACGAAGATCTCCAGAAAGCAGGGTAAATATTATTTATTCGTTTTTGTGCTCGGATTAGAGGCGCGGCTATCTTAAAAGGCCAATTCCTATTCGGCGATTCTGCATTTGCTCTATTACTGAAATATATTAGCTTTAAATTTGAATGATCCAATTATCACCTTTTTAAGTGGAGTTATTTTAACACATTGATTCAGGGTAGTGTGGTATCTATGTACTTATGGGTCAAAAGTCACAAATATTTGAAACTGAAGTCATAACTGCCGTATAAAATGAGAACCAATTGCTTAAATGTCAGGCATATTTGTATTTGTCTACATAAGCAAATGTCAAATTTTGGCAAGTCGCCCCATATCACTCTTCAAACTTCGATACGTTATACATTTGTGCAAGTTTTAAGAGGGCCAAACGTCTCATGATGAGCTCAAATTGCTTAAGACGAAGGGGAAAAAGCGCTAATCTCTTGCTAACTCTAGTTACGCCACTTCAAAAGTAGTTTCACCCAGTTTCTGGGGATGTTATGTTTGCTTCCTCGTCGCAATCTTTCTCTTCGTCTTACCAGCCGAGAATACGATATTTTCCATCTGTTGGGTAATAATAAAAATGAATTAAAAATGAACATGGCTAAGCGCCAAAAGTGATGTTCAGTCAAATAAAAGGTGTCAAAACTCAAATTATCTTCGTCTTTGATAACTGAATAGAAATGACAATTAGATACTTATATTTATTTACAACTGATACTTTTAGCCATTTGTTCAATCAGTCCCACCCTCTCTTCTATTCACTTAAAGAGAAAAAAAAAATCCCATTTTCAGAAATGTTCAAATTCACTCTTTTCCCCTCAATAGATACCGATGTGCCAATACATGTGTGTGCGTCGGTGTCACAGTCCGATCTATATTCACTGACCCCCACCAATCCTATTCTAAAAAAAACTTGATAAAATAAGGTCAGCTCGTTCGGTCAACATTGTCTGCCCACCAATGACCCCGACAGTTTTGTCTGTTTTTAGATCAGTTTCCAAAACTTGGTCTGTATAGCCGGACAAAAATGATATTTTGAAAATTAAATCTAAATCAGGCATGGCTATTTGAAAATGCCTCATTTCAGTTCGCTGATTCTACAATTGTTCTATTACTATTATACTACCTTTATATTTGATGAATGACTGTTCAACATTGATGATTTTAGCCAATTAACTACAAACGACTGATATATCAGACATTCCTATCTTTTAAATTTTTTTTTTTTTTTTTTTGAGGTTCAATAAAACCATCCATGTTTTGCTCAAGTAAACTTGAATGGTTTTGCTTTTCATTGACATTTAAAAAAAAAATCTTATACCACAGATTTTTCAAAAAGGGAGTCCACAGTAACCCCCTTTCAATCGAACAATTATTTACATCCGCCTCCCTTTAAAAATTTTTTTTTTCACAAAGACAAGTGGGATTGGCGCTCCGATCATCAAAGGAGGGAAAAAAAGAGGTAGACAAAGAAGGAAATCTAAACTTACTCTGGCTAAACCAACTCGGATATGTAAGTATTTTGTTCATCTTTTATTATACTAAAGTCAAAGGCGTAGCTGAGGGTAGCCACAAGCCTTAGTAATTTACCCACTGCATTTCAACTGACATTGTACAATAACAATAAATTAGCCTGTAGTTGTTTTTCACTCGAATGATACACATTAACCCTTTTCAATCAAATTTCGCTAAATGTTGGAAAAACCAATCCCTCTCCCCTCCCCGGGGACCCCAAATCTTTACCTGTATCAGAGGCCTATGTTGCAAAAAGATAGTTTCATTTGGTTTGTTATTAAAGTGGGTAATATTGACAAAAATAAGTTTGTATCAAGCTGTTTGTTTTCTGGGGCATTCCTTGCAAATATGTTATTTTATTTATTGTTCTCAATCTTTTACTAATTTATTTATTCTTTATTCATTTTATTTCAATTTTCATTTGGTGCCCTCGGTCAAGTTGAAGGCCATGGCAAGTTTTACAAGGAAAGATACATAAACTGAGACGAAATGATCGGATGGCGAAAAGAAGTCTCCTGGTTAAGGAAAGACTAAAGGAGAAAAAAAAAAAAATGACCTGAAGCATCGGCGAAACTTCGCCGTAGGGAAATATTTTCTTTTTCTTTATTGTATTACATTTCTTTTTAAATTACACTTTCCTTCCCTCTCCCCCTCTTTTGTGGCCTGTTATTTTCCCCCCGTCATTTCAGTATTTCAATGTCTGAAGATAGGAAGGCATGTCTGCCCATGAAATTTACAAAAAGTGAAGAAAGCTTTCATTAATATTACATTCCTTGTTTTCACTTTTCTCTTTCACCCCCCCCCCTCTCTTTTGTGGCCTGTTAATTTTTCTTTTCATTGAACAGTTCCTTGTATACATTTTTTTCTTTCCATCTTTATTCTAATTTTATTGTATTACATTTAACAGCAATTTCGTTCCAGAGTCTTCAGAAGTATGGAACTCCGAGGACGGTTACTCCGGATTCCAAGTCACGGGTCCCAGGATATCCCTCCAGTGGACTGAGGAGACAGTTCCCAGGTGTTCGTCTAGAAAGCTGAAAAGTTCCAAACATGCGTTGAGAAATGGTTCAATAATAACGACAGTAGGAAGACCCACAAAACATGCAGTTGAAGTCCCTTTTCTATTCCTGCATTTGGAGCTTCGAGTGGTTAACGGCACAGAATCAGATCAGTGCATCAAATTCAAACTGAGACACTTTACACTGACTTTTCACTATTGCCCTTTGGAAAGGCTTGTATTCATATCTTCTTCCTCGGCAAAGAAGTCACTGAGATGCCGATAAAAAGAAAATATGAAATTACTTTTTCTAAAACTAATAAAGATATGATTTTGTCTGTAAATCTGATTTAATTGTATTTATCTAAGTGAGATCTTCTGTAACGAATTTGATAGCTTGTAAGAGGTATGTAAAACTTTTTCCTGCATCAAACATCTTGATCCCAAAATAGTTGATACATTTACATTCAAAAAAAACACTAAACGTAACAATTAGTATAGGACAAGTAATACTATTTTTTTATATATACACAACTGGAATGATATTGTTTTCAGAGTGCATCTTATAAAGGTGTCATTCGCCACATAAATGGGATTTAAAATGGACAAATTCTCTTTTCATTGGTTGAACTAATCAGTTGAAATGTTTGTCCCCTAAAAGCGACCCCTGTTTAATATATATAAGCAGAATTACTTTAAGGTTTTCACGCGACTTTCCCCACAATTTATATAACCATAAATAACAATTAGATTTTAACTTTTTCTCATATCGGACAAAATATCTGCAGTGAAATGTATTTTCCAAGCTGTATAGAAGTGGGGATATTTTGGTATGAATGTGTTCGAGACTTGCTATAAATCATGACTTGGAAATAAACAAATATATTTTGAAAGGTCGAGGGAAATTCAGCTAATAAGATTTTTTATAAGGTTTGCTTGTTAACTGTTAATTAAACATTTCATCCTTTTATGTAACAATTATTTTGCAGCACAGGTAATATTTTTACAAGATAACACTATGAATTTACAAATACACCGTCCAGAAAAATACGTTCTATGATTATGGTAGATTGAATCAAATTCAAACGGTGAAGCAAGAGATGGGAGCCCCAAAATTAGCGAATTCTGAGCGACAATAGCTTGTTATGGGTCATTTTTTTCTACCACCACCGAAATATTCTCAGTAGACCTAAATTTTGTTCTGAAGACTTAAATTTGTCAAAATGCAATACATAACGCCATTAGAGTTTTGGTTGTTTATATCAGTTTCACCCACTTTGAAAAAATCTTGTATCGACGCGAATCCAATGCTAGTGTGTATGGATAGTTAGAAAGATAATAGATTATGTGCAAATGTTCTGACAAAGCTGTTATGCAAGTTTATCAAAATCATAGACACATGAAAAAATAATATCAATATTTGTTTTGTAAGGGTATGGAGACAAATTATACGCATGGTATGATATGTGTATTACAATAAAGAATGCGAATGTTTAATTGAAACCCTGTGTTACAGTCCCCTAAGCGGATGCACCTTACATTAGTACACTAATTTTCAGTGTAACTTGATCCCGGCATGTAAGTAAAACTAAGGCATGCAATTTAGAAAACAGACAAAAAAAAAAAAAAAGCTGCATAGCTGAGACTGGGAATCTGGACAAGGTTTTTACTACCCTCGGCAAGAGGAATCTGGACAAGGTTTTTACTACCCTCGGCAAGACTTGAATGTGTGAAAGGGTTTCATTCGTGTAATAAAGGTACTTCTCTATAAAAATATATCTACAGCTAACAATGTAGTGGTGGGTTAAAAAAAAAAAAAAGATGTTGCATTTGTAGTAGGTAAATGAAATAATCAGATGAAAAACAAAAGATCAATTTGAAATGCATGTACATTAATAGACCTGAAATTACATTGAACTATTTTGTTAGATAAAATCTTTTGTCCTGGCAAATTATACATTATTCAATATTTCGTTACTATTGATTTTCATCAAAAAATAATCACTTGCTGAAAACAAATACATTGAAAAGATTTGAAGACTTAAATTTGATATGATGGGGGGGGGGAGAAGTCGAGGAAAGTTCAACTCTTAAGATCTTTTTTAAAGTTTTTCTTGTATCTTTTATTTCGAATCCAAAAGGAAAGTATTGGTTGTTAACTGTTCTTAATTAAACATTCTTCCATGTAACAATTATTATGCAGCATAAGTTTTTTTTTTTTTGGCAAAATTACACTATGAATTTACCAAGACAGAACGTATTTTTCTCGATGAAATATGATTGATAAAATTTAAAAGTGAAGCAAGACATGGGAGCCCCGAAATTAGTCTGGCACAAGAGCGGAACTCCGTGGAGATAGCAAATGACTGAGCGACAATAGCTTGCTAACCATTGCTATGGGTCAAGCGCCCCTTATTGCCAGTCACTTTATTTCTACCAATAGCTGTCAGCGGGCCAACTCCGAAATATTTTCATATGACTGAAATATCGTTCTGAAGAC
Source organism: Thysanoteuthis rhombus (assembly GCA_963457665.1). Taxonomy (NCBI): domain Eukaryota; kingdom Metazoa; phylum Mollusca; class Cephalopoda; order Oegopsida; family Thysanoteuthidae; genus Thysanoteuthis; species Thysanoteuthis major. Next base: position 38,951,318 of record OY735217.1, on the reverse strand, counting down.
TTAAAATTTATGTCAAGATGCAATACATAACGTCATGAAAGTTTTAGTTTATTTCAGTTTCACTCATATTGAAAGAATCTTGAATTGATGTGGAATCAGGTACCCGTATGTATAGACAGAAAGATAGCAAATAATGTGCGTGTGTTCTGACAAAGCTGTATGATGTGTGAGTTCATTAAAATCATGAGAAATCAATACTTGTTTTGTTTCGTACGTGTGGTTATGTGAGCAATACAATAAAGAATGCGAATGTCCGTTTGAAGGCTTACGGCACGCGTTCAGAAAACTATAACCCTTACATTAACCATCAACTTACACGCCGAAAACGTGTGCACTAATGTAACTTGATCCCTGGACGTAAGTAAAACGAAGGCGAGCAATTTAGAGAATAAAGCAAGGAAAGAAAAATGCTGCCTAGCTGAGACTTGAAATCTGTAAAAGGTTTTATGCGCCCTGGGCAGTATGTGAAAGGGTTTCATTTGTGTAACACGGTACCTCTATAAAAATAGATCTACAGCTAACAACGTAGCAGTGGGTTGGAAAATTATTACATTAGAAGTAGGTAAATGAAATAATCAGATGAAAAACAAAAAAAATCTCAATTTGAAATGCATGTACATTAATAGACCTGAAATTACATTGAAATATTTTGTCAGGTAAAATCTTCTGTCCGGTCAAATAACAAATGATTCAATATTTTATTGCTATGAATTTTCATCCAAAACTATAACTTACTGAAAACAAATACATTGGAAAGATCTGATACGAAGCTAAAAGCTACATATCTGCAATACACACAGTCGCCCAGGGCTCCAAGTACTAGGAGGCTCCAGTTACAATCGGACTACTCAAGTACGAATGAGGAAAAAAAACAAAAAACAAAAAAAAACAATGAAACAAAAACAAAAAAAAAAGAAAAAAGAAAAGATCCATTTTCCATGTCTGGGCAGAAACAATGATAGAAGATCGACAGGTTTTATTTGTAAGCGAAAATATTCGGCAATTCATTTGAACAGCATTTGCAAAAAAATGAATTATTTTTTTTTTTTATCGATGAAACTAGTAATTCAGAATAAAATCCTAATCGATTTTCACATTTGTTTTTATGGTCGAATTAAATTTTTTGAAGCTAAAACGAACACGAAAAAAAAAATGTGTACAAAAAAAAAATGTTTATAAGAAACTGTGCGTACTAACTTTTGGATGCCTTAAAAAATGGTAAGCTTTAAAAGTGTCTGCATTAAATATAAGCTTGGGTTTTAAGAACTTCGTCTTAATAACAGATTTTAAAAATCTCGTACACAAGAGATTTTTGGTAAATGTCAAGCCCAAGAGGACATTTCCAAACGTCCTTCACCTCCCATACACCCATTCCACACCTCTGTACTAGCTTCAATGCTATTGACAGTGTCGGTCCCTTTGTGGAACACCTATTCTATACAAATACCCAGTGTCTACAATTACTCGTCAATTACTGTTTATTATCGTATTTCCACCCCCAACATCTTTTTTACCTTCTCCCTCCTTGCTGTCAAGTCAGTCCTAAATTTAGCTTTTCTGTGACTTGGATCAGCCTTTTCAAAAACAGAGATTAATAAATTGATAAAACCTTTTCTCTCCTCCTCGCCCTCGGCATATAGAAATTTCTTTCGGACCTGCACGGAAATAGACGACCACTCACGGAACCAACAAATAGACCGAACCCACTGATAACTGCCTGTGAAATAAGCTTTTTGATCATTGCTTTACAACGTGCCCTGAACTATTTTTTATGCCCGAGACAGGGGCACTTCCCAAAACTAAAATCAATTAAACAGAAAATTAAAAAATACCCTGATGAGGGGTCATATTTTGAGGAATTACGAACATAGTACTTCCACCATTGAAGAAAAAATTCAAGACCTGAGGAGGAGGATCGGAGAAAAAAAAGCAGCTCTTCAAGCGGGGGGGGGGGGGCACGGGTGCGGCAGTTTGAGTGGAATCTTGCTTCGGGGCTCTAATGGTAAGAATTTATAAAACCCTTTCCCTAATCCCCGTCCTTGGCACTTATGGGGTTGAAATTCGGACCTGCATCAAGGAACTATAATAGTTAATTTATTTTCTTTTTCAAAATGATGACTTACTCTCAGAAACGCTCGAATTCGTCTAATCTGTCGTGAAATTTACTAGTTTTTAACCCTCATCGGAATTCAGTTTTAATACAACTTTTGATTCGTAGTCTGGTTTCTAAAGCAACGAATAGAAGTATTTATTCTTTATTTCTTATCTGAATAAGTTGGGTCTAGGTCCCCTGTTTGTTTTTTAACAGGTCTCCAGGTCAAATATATTCATCTAAAGATAAATACACATGTTATACAATTTTTAGACTTGCAATGCCTATCGCATAACAAGGTAACATCCTATAAAAAACATGTTATCATTTATTTTTATTTACAAATAAAGTGTTAAAGTTGATTTCCATTGGTGTCATAAATCTATGGGAGAGGAAATAAAGGAATAGAGGGAGATCAGACGAAGATCGAGCCCACTAATAACTGCCTGCACCAATAGGTTTTTGAGCATAGCATGGAACTTAACCAAGAAACAGACCCGTAAGCTGAGAACCATGCAACGTGCACATGAAAGAATAATGCTGGGCCTCACATGGAGAGACCACAAAACAGCACAGCACATCCGGGAAAAGACAAGAGTTAGAGACATCATAGAATCCATAAAAAATCTCAAATGGCGGTGGGCTGGCCATGTTGCAAGAATGGCAGACAATCGATGGACATCACGACTCACAACATGGGTTCCCCGAGACCATATGCGCAACCGAGGCCGGCAAAATGTTAGATGGAGAGATGAGCTAGACAAGTTCAGGAAATACTGGCTCCGTGACGCCCATGATAGAGAAGTGTGGCAAATCCTGGGGAAGGTCTATGTCCAACGACGGACGCTAAAAGACTGATGATGATGATGATACGACGTTTCTTGGACTAATTTTATGCCCGAGATCGGACTCCCAAAACCAAATGGAAAAATAAATTGAACAGAATAAAATGGTCAAAATGAAAAAAATTCTCCGGTGTGAAGTCAGATGTTAAAGAATAACCAACAGTTAAATATTTCCTGTGCTGGTGAAACGAAGAGAAACAATTGAGAAAGGAAATTCTCATGACTGACAAAAAGCTCATTTGACTAAAACTGTAATTTAAGTTATTGTGATCAACATTCAGAACCTCAAAGGAGAAAAAAAAAACAAAACAAAAAAAAAAAAAAAGAAAAAAGGTAGACAGGAAAACTGAACTCACTAATCCAACTAACAAATATGGTATTTTGATTTGATTGATCATTATACTTGAGTCAGAGGCATAGCTAAGGGGAAGGAGCTTTCAGAGATTACCCACCTGGGGATGCTGAGAGATTTGGTAAACAACCTACATTACAACTGTACTCATACAATAAAAAGGATATATTTGTTAAGTTAGCATTGAGAATTTTTCACTCGAACGGGGTCCCGGGGAACCCCAAATCCACGTAAGGAAAGCGTTTTATTAGATTCGTTGTTGAAGCTGCTAAAATACACAAGTAAAAATGAATTGTATGGAGCCATCAAAAGAAATGTTACTCCTGGACATGGTAAGACAGGAAAAAGTCCTGAAGCGAAGGCTAAAGAGAAAGAAAAATATTTTCCTTTTTTTCTTCCTTTACTTTATCGTATGATTTAACAGCATTTCCACAGCATTTTTATCCCCGACATCGTAATAGATAAGCTAAAGTGTTTTTGTTGAACCCTGTGGATGGTCACTCTGGATTCTAAGTTACAGGTCCCTTTGGACTAAGGAGACATTTTCCAGCAGTTCGTCTAGAGAGCTGAAAACTAGGTGAGACTTGAAAATGTGAGAAAGGGTTTCATTTGTGTACCAAAATACCTCACTGAGAACATATCAACAGCTAACTATGTAGCAGTGTGTTAAAAAATGTTTATACTTGATACAGGTAAGTGAAATAATCAGATAAAAACCAAAAAATCTCAATTTGAAATGCATGTACTTTAATAGACCTGAAATTACATTGAAATATTTCGTAAGATGAATTTTTTTTTTCCTGGCAAATTATACAGGATTCAATATTTTGTTGCTATTTATTTTTATCCCAAAATAAATCTAACTGCAAACGAATACATTAAAAGGATTTGAAGACTTCGATATGATAAAAAAAAAGTTAAAAAAACAAACAGTAAAACGAATCATACAAAGATGAAAGCCACATATTGGCAGCACAGACAGTCGCCCAGGGCTCTAAGTGCATAGAGGCACCAGCCACAGTCGGACTTCCCAAATACAAAAAGAATCAATAGATTACACTGAATGAAACAGTCAAAATGAGAATTCCCTGATGAGTTGACGGATTTTTGGAGAATATTTCTGTTTTGGTGAAACAATTGAAGAAATTTCTCATGACCGACCACAAGCTCATTTAATCAATGTATTGTAATTTCAATTTCATTTAGTATCAACCAGTATAGTATAATACCTACATATATTTTGGTATATTAATTTCTCATTGTAAATAAGATATACCTATATCATGATGACGTCGAAATTCCACTTGCCAAGGGCTCAGAGAAACCTAAGGCCATAAAATGTAGTTGATTGTTAAAATAAAATGTAGTTGATTGTTATTTTTTTATGGTGGGACGAGAGTTCTTCTCAAAACCAAATGGAAAAATCAATAAATTAAACAGAATAAAATGCTCAAAGCGAAAAAATGCTCTGATGTGAAGTCAGATGTAAAGGAATAACTGACATAATATTTCCCCTGTTGGTGAAACGAAAGGGAACAAAAAGGAATTATCAAGAACAACAAATGTTCATTTGCTTACTGCACTGTAATCTAAATTGATATTTAGTATCAATCAGTATAGTATAGTACCAATATGGATTCGTATGGGTTTTTTTCACTGTAAAGCTAGAACAAATAAGTTCTGCTTGCCCAGAGCTCAGAATTCAAGGGCTGTCAACGTCCTTGATTGTAAAAAATGTACTTGTGAATCAAACAACCCAAGATACTTTTAAATTATAAAACAGAAGATTTATATCCAGTGTCGTTTGAGTAGAAACAAAAAAGATTGACAGGTTTCATTTCCAAGGGAAATTCTGGCGTTGGAGTAGCATTTGCTAAAGTTGAATTATATTCGTTACTCAAATTCATTGTGGTGGAATTTTTGCCTGCATCAAATATCGAGCGTAAAGAATGTGATTAGAACATGGGGCACAAAAATGTATACTTCATAATACATATTTATACTATATTGTTATTGTCTAGTTTTTAGACGCCTTAAAAATGAGCTTCTAATGGGTCTACATAAGAATATAAGATCGGATTTAAGGAAAACTCTGATACAAATCATAGAAGGGTCAGCAACTGAGGACATTTCGTCAAGGACTCTGGATTAACAACTGTTACTATTAGTGAATTTGATTGTCAGTAGGTACCCAACATATGTTGCCAGACAAAGCTGAGTTTAGTAAACAAATTAAATGTCTTCAACACAGGACCAAATTTAACATTGATGGGACCCAGAGAATAAGATCTCATAGGGACCCTATTCAGATAATATTTTTCTCAAGAAAATTGAAATATCTATTGATATTTTTCTTGTCAACGTTTAGTCTATGAAATCATTTAACACATTAACTGCAAATGACTGATAGATCAGAAACTGCATTCCTGCTTATTTCAACGTAATGTCTTTATGGATCAATAAAACAAACAATTCGTTGGTGTTTTCAAGTTAGCAGTACATTTATGTCTGCCTAAATTTAACTTATTGGTCCTAATAACCGAGAAAGATTTTTGAAAAGTCTCATGCACAAGAGATTATTTGTAAAGCTTTTGGCGATCCGGAGGGACTTTTTCAAATTGCCCCCTTCCATCATCAGCTACACCTCAGTAACAGCTTCGATTCTATTGGCTGAGCCGATCCCTGTGCGGAGACCCTATTTTATACATCTGCTCCCCGTGTATGCGATCACCCTTCCTTCATCTGTGATACAGTCAACGTGGTTGAACAAGAGAATAATTTTGAACGTCTTGGCATGAAGATTGAGATTGACGAAAGAGACAACTTGCTGGACCTTTTCCTTTCCTTTTTGGAATTAACTAAAGAAATGGAGGTTTTAGCTGACCTTGATTTTGGTTTTTGAGCTCAAATCAGTGAGTGTATTTATTAAAAATACCTCATCCTAGTCCAGCGACCCCGAATAACACCGTTCTATCGCTGAACTATTATTTGCATTTTTATCCAGAGACTAGTGTAATGAACTCAGATTCAGAAAGAAAGAAGAAAAAAAAAAAAAGAAAAAAAAAAAAGACCCACAGAAGCAGACAAAGGAAAACTAAACTCATAAATTAAGGGGGGGGGGAGATATCAGGAAATGCCTCCAAACGGGCCGCTAGAAGCTTTAGTATTTCACCTACTACATTTCAGCTGTCTTTACAAGAACAAGTGTATATTAGTACATGTATAAATTAACCTTTAGAGCCCTTTTTCACCCTAGTCATCTTTCCTGGGGACCCCCAAATCTTTTCAATTGTTTTAATACATTTTTTTTTCGTAGTATCGTTTCTATGACAACAAATGATAAAATATGTTTTTAATTTTTTTTTTATTTCTTATCTGAATCGATTGGGTCTGAGTCCCCCGCATTTTACAGGCCTGTTTGTTAATATATTTATCTGAAGATAAATACATAGATATGTATATAAAATAAAGAAATAGTGGGAGATCAGACAGAGATCGTACTCACTAATAACTGCCTGCACCATTAAGTTTTTGATCAGAGTTATAGTACGTTTCCTGAACTATTTTTTATGCCTGAGACAGGACTTTCCGAAACCAAATCGAAAAAAAAAAAAAAAAATGAGTTGAACAAAATGGTCAAAATGAAATAAATGCCCTGATATGAAAGATTTCAAGGAATTACTGACGGCTAAATATTTCCCGAGCTAGTAAAACAAAGAGAAACAATTGACAAAGGGGATTTTCATGCCCGACGAAAAGCTCAATTGATTAATACATTGTAATTTAAGTTATTGACTTTTAGTATCAATCAGTGTTGTATGAATATATATTCGTATATTATAGTGTAATTACCACTGAGACTTAAAAAAAACAAAAAAAAAAAAAAACAAAAAAAAACACACACACAGACAAAGAAAAGGTGAAATTACTCTTACTAAACCCTACAGATGAACTTCAGTAAACAAGTCATGTGCAACAATCACACCAAGAATAAGGACATAAATGTCAGAATCGAAGATGCAAAACTGGAGAAAGTGGACCAGTTCATCTACCGAGGACAATGAATCTCTGAGATCCTCAAAAGAAGAGGAAGTCAAGCGAAGAATCATTTTAGGATGGCAAGCCTTCGGCAGAACAAGTTCAACTTTCAAAAACCAGGCGATCCCAATAATCCTAAGAGAATACAACCAATGTATTCTACCGATAGTCACTTATGGAGTTGAAACATGGAACCTAACTAAGAGACAGACCTGCAATCTGAGAAGCATGCAACGCAGGCATGAGAGAATCATGCTCAACCTTACACGAGAGATCACAAGACAGCACTGCATATCAGGAAGAAATGGACGATAAAAGCCTTATGATTATGACAACTGTCCACATACAAAAAAGATACATTTGTAAATCTATAAATAAGCATTGAGAGTTGTTTTTCACACAAGCCTCCTTTCCCAAGTACCCCAAATCTACGTCATAAGGAAATTGTTTCATTCGGATTGTTGTTGAAGCTGCCGAAATACACAAGTAAAAATGAATTATATCAATCCATTTGATATCTGTGGTTTCATCACACACACACACACATCTTTTTTTATTCGTTTGAAGCCACGGCGAGTCTTTACAATGAGATGTATGAACCGAGACGAAATAATCAGATAGAGAAAAGAGAAATGTCTCTTCTGGACAAGGAAAGACTGAAGAAAGAGAAAGAAAAAAACAAAACAAAAAAAAAAAAAACAAACCTGAAGCAAAAGCTAAAGAGAAAAAAGATCCCCCCCCAATTTCTTCCTCAGCGTCTTAATACGTTAAAGAAATGCCTTTGTGGGATCCGTTGAATGGTTCCTTTGGATTCCAAGTTGCAGGTCTCAGGACACGATTAGGGAGACCCACAAAACATGCAGTTGAAGTCCCTTTTCTATTCCTGCATTTGGAGCTTCGAGTGCTTAACGGCACAGAATCGGATTGGTGTATAGAATTCAAACTCCGACTGAGACACTTTGCACTGATTTATCACTATTGCCCTTTGGAAAGGCTTGTATTCATATCTTCATCCTCTGCCAACATGTCGCTTAGATGCCGATAAAAAGAAAATACAGAGATAGCACCTTGGCGATATCAAATCGAGATGATAGCACCTTGGCGATATCAAATCGAGATACCTTTGCAAAATGTAATAAAGATAGCTTTGTAGTATTTATATCCGTGAGATCACTTATAACGAATTTGATAGCTTGCAAAATGAATGTAAAACTTTTTCCTGTATAAAACTTAATCAAATACCTTAGTCCCAAAATAGTTGTCACATTTGCATCTATATTTCAAATGTAACAATTATTATAGGATAGAAGTAATACTAAGTACACAACTGGAAGTATATTGTTTTCAGAGTGCGTCTTATAAGGTGTCAAATACGATCCATAATTTCTGTCCATCTTAAATTCCATTCCTCTTTTCATTGGTTGAAATGATCAGTTGACATGTTTGTCAACTAAAAACGACTCCTGTTCAATATGATTTAAAACAAGCAGAATTACTCTAAGGTTTTCACACGACTTTCCCCCCAACAATCTATATAACCATAAACAATAAAATTAGATTTGAAATTTCTCAGTTTTGTCCGAAATGAGAAATTATCAGAAATTTCTGCTATAAAATGTTCCGTCCAATCTGTATTGAAAAAGTGGGAATATTTTGGTGTGAACGTGTTCGAGACTTGCTGTAAAGCATGACTTGGAAATGAACAAAGAATAAACGTCCCAATATTTTGAAAGGTCGAGGGAAATTCAACTAATGAAAGGATTTAAAATTCTTAAGTCTTTTTTCATTTCATATTCGAGCCAAAATGTCTGCTTGATATTTACTGTTCTTCGACATTTCATCCACTAAATGTAACAATTATGCGGCACAGGTTATATTTTTCCGAAATACACAATGAATTTTCTAAGGCAAATGTATTTTTCTCGACGAAATTCTACTCGGGTGGGATATTAAAATTATGTATTAAATCAATGCTGATGGGAGCCCAAAAATCAGCCTGGCAAAAGAGCAGAGACTGAATTTGCTATATTAGCGACTGACTGAGCGACAATAGCTTGCTAACCATTGCTATGGGTCAAGCGCCCCAATTGCCGGTCAGTTTATTTCTACCAATAGCTGTGTCAGCAGGCCAACTTCGAAATATTCTCACTTGACCAAAATTTCGTTCTGAAGACTTAAAATTTATGTCAAGATGCAATACATAACGTCATGAAAGTTCTAGTTTATTTCAGTTTCACTCATATTGAAAGAATCTTGAATTGATGTGAAATCAGATGCCCGTACGTATAGACAGAAAGATAGCCGATTATATGCGTGTGTTCTGACAAAGCTGTACATTATTTGAGTTTATTAAAATCATAGACACATGAGAAATCAATATCTGTTTTGTTTTGGTGTATTATGATGTGTTTCATACAATAAAAAATGCGAATGTTTGTTTGAAACCCTGTGTTGTAGTCTCCTCGAGTGCACCGTACTCACTGAAAAGTGTACTAATGTAACAGTCCCAGGACGCAAGTAAAACTAAGGCAGGTAATTTAGAAAATAGAGTAAGAAAAAAAAATATGCTGCCTAGCTGAGACTAGAAATCTGTACAAGAGATTTATGCGCCCTAGGCTAGACTTGAAAATGTGTGAAAGGGTTTCATTTGTGTATCAACATACCTCACTGAGAATATAACAGCTAACAATGCAGTGTTCAAAAATTGTTATATTAGTTGTAGGTAAAATTAAATAATCTGATGAAAACCAACAAAAAATCCCAATTTGAAATACATGATAGACCTGAAATTACATTGAAATATTTCGTTTGGTGAAATCTAGTCCTATCAAATTATACACAATTCAATATTTTGTTGCAATTGATTTTCACCCAAAAAATATATATACATTGGAAAGATTTGAAGACTTGAATTTGATATGACGAGAAAAAAAACAACTGAAATGAATCATACGAAACTGAATGCCACATACCGACAAAACGGACAGTCTCCCGGGGCTCTCAGTGTTAAGAGGCACCAGTCGGACTAAATACAAACGGAAGAATCAATAAACTACACTGAATGAAACAATCAAAATGAGAATTCCCTGATGAGCAGAGATTTTTATGGATTATTAGTCAGTTCAATGTTTTGGTGAAACAATTGACAAGGGAAATTCTCATGACCGACCACTAGCTCATTTAATCAATGCATTGTAATTACAAATTGACATTTAGTATCAATCAGAATAGTATAATACCTAAATATATTTCAATATATCAATTTTTCTCACTGAAAATAATATAGAACTATATCATGAAAACACCGATGTTCTGCTTGCCACAGGCTCAGAGAAGGCCATCAAATGTACTTGGTTAGACAGAGGGGCAAATACAGAGTCACATACTAACAACTTCGTTGCGATTCCATTCCAGCATTTTATCGACAGGATGGATCTTGTCGATAAATTTCGAAACGAACACCCTAATGAAGTTGTGTGGACTTTGACTATTGGCAGATCGGATACGGATACTAGGTAGAAGAGTCGACATAAGGCTGTTAGATTGTCCAAGTCTTTACATTGATTCGAGTCAGGAACCAAAGATAACTAGGTTCATCTAGACCGATTAAACCTGGTCGGTGGAAATTCAACGCATCCTTACTGGATGTGAAGGATTTTCGGGACCAGTTGACACTGATGATTAACCGGGAATTGACAGGGGTGGTCTTTGGAAATAAATTTTAGGGACAGCATAAGAATAAGATTAGATCTATTGCAGCCGAGTAGAGTCACCGACTCAACAGAGATTCACGGCACAAAAGACATTCGAATCTCAAATGGAGCAGGTGGTTAGCAGAGGGGACTGTAACGAAGTAAGCTTAGCTAAGGCGTAGCTGATCCCTTTGTTTATCAAAAAGCATCAAGCTCTAGTCCATCAGTCTTTTAACGTCCGTCGTTGAACATAGACCTTCCCCAGGATGTGCCACACTTCTATCATGTGCGTTGCAGAGCCAGTACTTTCTGAATTTATCTAGCTCGTCTCTCCATCTAATATTCTAACGGCCTCGGTTGCGCGTCTGATCACGGGGATCCATGTCGTGAGTCGCGATGCCCATCAGTTGTCAGCTATTCTTGCAACATGGCCAGCCCACTGCCATTTGAGTTTTTTTAAATGGATTCTATGATGTCTCTGATTCTTTTCCCGGATATACTGTGCTATCTTGTGGTCTCGCCATGTGAGGCCCAGCATAATTCTTTCATGTGCACGTTGCATAGTTCTCAGTTTGAGGACCTGTCTCTTGGTTCGGTTCCATGTTTCAGCTCCTTAGGTGACTATTGGGAGGATGCATTGGTTATACACTCTTTTTTTTAGGATTAATGGGATCTTATTTTTGAAGGTTGAGCTTGCTCTACTAAAGTCTTGCCATCCTAGTGTGATTTTTCACTTGATTTCTCCTGTTGAGAGTCTCATGGAGATTCGTTGTCCTAGGTGGATGTAGTGATCTACTTTCTAGAGTTCTGTGTCCTCGATTTTGATCTTAGTGTTATTATCTAAGATGTGGTTGTTGCACATGATCTTTGTCTTGCTGAAGTTCATGTGTAGCGCAACTTTCTTGCTCTCTTCATTTAGTTAATCTATCATTAGTTGGGGGTCGTGTAGGTTCTCTGCAAAAAGGGCGATGTCGTCTGCAAATCTGAGGTTGCTCAGATTTGCACCATCTATTTGTCCATTTGCTGGCATTGATCTTCAACCACTGGTTAAGGCAGGGGGATATTCCTCGTCGCTTTACCAAGGGAATAGTGAAATTGCTACGCAAAGACAAAAGTGGAGAGGATAGGGTAGATGAGTTCAGGCCCATAACTCAGCTGAGTACAGAGTTAAAGGTCCTGTAAAACCGCTTGTATACCGTGCTGGATAGACTTATTGACACTGAACATACTAATTCTGAGAAGGGAGGGGGTATCCAAGATAACCTGCGTACGGTACGCACGATCATTGAGAAAGTCCACATATTAGATCGGTCCAAAGCCTTCGATAGGGTTGATCATTTTCTCGAGTCCATCTTGTCCACGGCTGGCTTCGGCCAGGACTTTCGCTCCTGTGCGAGTCTCCCAGCTCGGTGGTGGAAGCGAATGGAGTTATGTCAAAGTCCCTTCAGTTGTCCAGATCATTTTAAGGTTGTCCACTTTCGCCGATGCTGTACATGCTAAAGGCTAATCCAGTCCTACGCGGAATAATGTTACATGGCTGTAAAGTACATTACCCAAGTTAACGTTGTGACCTTGTTTGTAACGAACATTGCCAAGATTTGGGCAGTCTGAGAAATTCAAAGTTATGAGATGGTGACAAGGGCCCAAACTAACCGTAATACGTCAGAGGGCTTGTTGTTGGACTTGTAGAGGGGTTGCCCTCTCCCGGGTCCCTTTGACTGGGTGGACAGGCAGAGCAAAATACTGTACGTGGTCCGGTCCAGACCTCCAGCTGGCTGGAATCCATTCGTTATGGTCAGAGAAAGTCTTTTCAGCATCTGATCCAAGCTAAAGATCAATTGTTGGTCAAAGAGCTGAAAATAATGAATTGTGCATCCTGAGGGAAGGCCAGTGTGGGTTCTAAGCATAATTTGTTTTTGATAGAACCCTCAGGTCTCAGGTGAGATTTCCTTAAGAAAATTTTTAAAAAGTCATGTATTTTCTTGGGGGTGGGGTGAGGGGGGGGGTCAGCATCCGTAATAATAGTCCTGTAGAATTTGAGCAAAATAAGGTATAGTGAGAGCCAGTACACCTATTGAATTTCAACTTATTACAATGTCAGCTTCGACAGATAATATTTTCACTACGGTTGAGGGCAGCCATTTTGAATTTTAGGATTCTACCCCCATGCAATTTTTGTTGACTTGTCATTCAAAGCGTATTGAAGATACAAGATCCGTCAAACTTTATTTTTTTGCAGTTTGTGAGGTTGGCACCCATTTTTGCATAACATGCTTGGACTGCAAAAATAATCTTCCAGACTACATAGATATTCAATGGCTAGGTTTTTATAAAAAATGTTTTCCAATTCTGAGTTTTGTTAAATTCGCAATGAATTCATGTCTGAGATGAATTGATCTTATTGAACAGGGTGCTTCTGAATTCTTTTCTAGCATTTTTATTTCATTTTAGACAGTGATGGAAATGGGTCCTGAGAATATGCGTACGGTTAGGCTGTGTCGAAGATTGAATTTGGATCAATCAGGGATGAATGGAGTGGGCCCATGCACCTCGGAAGGGGGGACGGGATAAGCCTCCGTGGGTAGTTCAAAATTTCCGGGCCATTGAGACCCACAAATTCAGTAGTTATATGCCATACCAACACATTTAAGATGTGGCTCATGCCCCCCCCCCCTGAATAACTATGTTGTTAATTGATGCAAAATCTGTAAACAAAGAATAAGGACATTTTTTTTTAATGTATTTCTTTATTCGCTCCGGACTTTCAACGCATCTCCAAGACTTTTGAATTAATTCCAATTAAATATATTTGTAGAAAGGTACGGCACTGGGTAAGAGTGAAGTAACTGAATTATGGAGTGGATCCAGGAATTCATTTTTGATTGCCAGATATTTTCACGTTCTAACATTTTCCAAAAGTTCAACGAATTTCAATGAAATTGTGTGGAAAGAAAGTGGTTATATTTTCTGGTGCATCCAGGAATTGGTTTCTGAGGAGGCATTTTTCCATTTTATCTTTTGTACAGTTCTGTGAACAGGATGTCTTCTAAAGTTAAAATCTCATTGAAATCTTGTGGAAGAAGTGATCACCCTCGGAACAGATCTCGTACACATTGATATAGTCGTATCCAGGAGAAATGTACATTCCATTTTGATATTGAAAATAGTCGCCTTTGTAGTTAGAAACTGGCAATAGCTTTTCTTTGCGCGAGTTTTAGATACGAGTTAACCGGATTGCCAAGATTTTACCCCCAGAAAGGATTTTAAAAAGTGCCTGAAACTGAAATACTTTCATAGTTAATAGGGATCAGATTTTGAGATGAGTTTTTCACATACAGGGGATCAGCGAATAAATTCTAGCAAATAGATTCTACTCCCGAAGAGAAAAATCGTTTTGGAACCGGATTTCAGAAGGAGACCCGAAATAAAAGGTCTACCAAGAAATGAAAGGATAATCCCATTCGAAAAGGATTCATTCATCCTTAAGTTAGCAGCATAGCTGATGGGGATTGGGGGCCTTATTTGGAAAGAAAAGGGTCAATCTGGCGAGTTTGAATAAGAGGGGCAGGAGACATCGGAGCAATGCAGTTCGTGAGCTTCAAGATCTCTTGCTCTTCAATATCCATAAATCGAATTAAGAGCAACTGATGAGTATGCACTGACTAACAACTGTTTAGTTTATTCAGCATACGCTGATTAGGATAACAGAGGAGTTTCCTTGCTGGTAGAGCATTCCCTGAGTGTGAAGGTCGATGTCGTTCACGTCGACTTAGTGGGTAGGATGCCATGAACAGGAATAAATTCTGGTGCACCAAAGATGGATAAAGGTGAGCTGGGAGCGAGCAGGTAGGTGCGACATGAGCACAGTCCAATTGATCTAGGACCTCGAACACAATCTGGTCGATATACACCTTGTTGAACACCTGTGGTGGAAGACCGCATTGAACATTGATGGGGCCCACATAAGATTTTATAGAGACCCTCCTATTTCCAAACAAACTGAGATAAACATTTGTCAACATTCAATTAAAATAATTGTTTTATAAGCTCATTAACAGTAAATGACTGATATATCATACTGAATTTGATTAACTACGCAATTACAATGACGGACGAATTATTCGGTTGAAGGACTTCCTATTCCTGTAATTGGAGGAAAAGTGACAAAAGACACTATAGGATTGGCGATTAGAGTTCAAACTCCGGCCAAGATGGTTTGCGTTCACTTGGCACTAATTACCCTGGAGAAAGTATATATCTATCTGCCTCTTGAAACGTCATTCAACAGCTGATGAATATACATTTATTCTAAAGATTTAGATACTAAAACTGTTGCAGACTAAACGTGTCTGGGATTGACAGGAATATTGTCAAAGGAAAACGAATCTTTGACCGCATCGAAGAAATTAGATTTTTGCTGCCAGAGGTCGTGAATGCAGCTTTGGAGCCAGTTTCAGAGCCCCTGTACATTGCCACACAGTTTCCTTCAAACAACAACAGTTGTTCGGTTGGATGCAGAACACAAAGTGCCAAACACTTTGAACTGCCCGACAAGAATTCGCTAGGCTATGGGGGGGGGGTTGATAGAGGCCAGTGCATGGGATAAAAACTGCCAGGGTTTTCAACGACTGTATGGAGCAGGTATTTCGAATGAGAGGATAACGAAAATGAATCAAGAGTTACACAGGCCAAGTTGGGTGTATCTAGTAACGTTATGTTAGATTCAGGGACAGCCATATCAATTGACTTGAAAACTCTGAAATTAGAAACGTGCAGTGAAATTAATACTTTCAGTGAAGCATTGACAGATGTTGACATCTTCTAACGAGTCATCTTTTTTACGAATCATCGATTCTTAGTTTTAGGTAGACACTTTCTAAAAATCAATCTAAGAATAAAATACATTGGCAAAATAAGGTTAGATTTCGAAAACAATCGTATAAAACTGTGTTGCACCTGGATAGGGGGGTAGCAATTCCTCACGGTTTATCTGCTAAAGTTAAACTAAGTGGATGAAGGAAACGAAAAAAAAGAGAGAAGCTGCCTAACCTTGCTTCACATTAGAAATGTAATTGATGAAAAAAAATGTCTGGCACAGTGTTGGATAACCGCCGATGATTCATCCGGCCTGTAGATTAATATCGTTCAGATATTGAGAAAAAAAACCCCAAACTGCTTCCTCTGTTCTGCGATGAAAGTTCGAATTCAACATCACGTGGTTTGTGCTAAGCATTTCTTAACATGCATTGGCAGTTCTCTCAGGACTATCCATCGAGTAAGCATTAACCTATATGGACGACTGGTTCATTTTAGGACATTTGATATGCATTCAAAAAAGAATATCGCTGCAGTATTCCGAGGATTAGAGGGACTGGCAGGATTTTACCGGAACGTCATCCCAAATTTCTGAAGTTTAAGCCATTAAACAAGCTCAGTAGCGTATAATTCGTAAGTTAATGGGACTTCAGCTGTAAAATAGAACCCACACTGGCCTTCTTTCGATGTGGTCAAAGAATAATTGTGGTCGTTTGTCAGTCCAGTTGTCCATTTTCGCAGTGCAAACAGAAATTCTCTACCCTTAACAAAATGACACTTGTCCTGTAAATAGACGTGCAAATTTTATATTGATAGATACAATACAACCAAAGTAGAAACTTCCATAATTATCAAAGGGAGGGGGGGTAGGTATGGCTTAAAAAAATGTATTTCAAGACCCAGAACTTAACAGAGGTACTTTTTGGTTGGTCTCCGCTTGCCTATGTAAATTGGCTGTCCTTATTTGTGCTATCATAATGAATAACCAAATTTATATATATGTCTGCCTGTGGGACTAACAAACTAAGTGAAGAGAGGAAAGATATCAGAGGTGAGGAAAATTAAGTTCTCGAATTGAGGCAGGGTAAGGACCATCATTCATTGAAATCAACTTAAATATCTCTTTAAATATACGAGAGCAAAGAGGCTTTCTGATTGTCTCAAGTTATCAAATACGCATTTTTTTTTTCTTAATCCTATTTTTTCTCTTGATTGGTTAATATTTGCAATGCTAGCTGAATACCCGTATATGCTGGGTTAAATAATTTCAAGTGGTAAAAACAAAGACTTGTGAAAGTTTTTTTCGCTTTTACATATTTCTCGACTTTGGGGGGGGGGCAAGGTATCATTACTCTAATTTTCATGAATAACATAAAATTTTGAATTTCTGCTGCCACAGAAATGGAAACAATTGAGTTCAAACACGTCTGAGACTTGCTGTAAGAAAAAATCTGGAAATGAACAGACACCCCGAATAAAATTAAATCTTGAGTTGTGAAAAAAATTATCAACCCTTTCACCCGTGACCACTGACGAGACACCCTCTCATGCATATTTAAAGCGGGAAGAGATATATAGTAGCAGTATGTAATCGTGAATGAATCAACTTCAGTAATGAAGATAGTGATTTCTTCCCGAGTTCAATCGTCTCGTTCCTCAAAACACCATCTCCTAGAAATCCAGATATATCCGTGAATCTATATACGAGGATTAGCGAGTAAATGTATCAAAACCAGGGAAGAATATTTAAATTGATTACATCATTTTAGTTGAAGGATTTTAGATTTCTTTTAAATAAATCTACAATTTAATGTAGACCAGTGTATCCCATGTCACGTCTCCTTTACGATCCCTTATTTTGAATTGTATCTTTTCCACCCTTATACTTTGCATTATACGTTCCTTCCCTG
Organism: Thysanoteuthis rhombus; assembly: GCA_963457665.1. Classification (NCBI taxonomy): domain Eukaryota; kingdom Metazoa; phylum Mollusca; class Cephalopoda; order Oegopsida; family Thysanoteuthidae; genus Thysanoteuthis; species Thysanoteuthis major. Next base: position 38,933,574 of record OY735217.1, on the reverse strand, counting down.
ACTAAAATTCCTCCCCACGTGAGAATTACTGATGACCCTCACAAATATATTTGAATTTTCTCGGCTCCTTAGGTAAACTGAACTTGTTTATTTTGATAATTGAGATTTTAAAATGTCTTAAGCTCTTTTTTCAAAATAACCCGAATAACCATGTTCTATCGAACTTTTCACTTTCAATGCCCCAACGTTTAACTCAATATTCTTTTGTAAAGAAATTGGCGCATAGTGCTTTGTATATAATGTGCTCGACGCTGTGAATACGTCTGAGTATTAAATGTTTTAGTGTAAAAAAAAAAAAAAAAAAATGCTAAAACTTGACTTGAATCGCATTTTAAGCGTATTTTGATTTCCAGACATTACGCCTGTAATTCCTTGCAGGAGTCTTCAACGTGGCAGCTGTTGTTTTGAACGACTTATTCCGAAGCTGCGCGGTTCATTCTATGTCAGCTGAAAGGATTGATTTCAATTTTTTCTCATTGTTTTACCATGCACCATTGAATTTTTCCTTCTAAAATACTTCATTAATTTCGTTTTTATTCGACGTTTGTAACCTCAAATGAGCGAGGGTAAAAAGGATTTTACTGTCAATTGTTGCAAAGAGCAAACCCAAAACAGCAACATACGCCAAGCAAATAATGAAGTCAAAGGCGGAACATTTTCAGAAAAGTAAATATAACCAAAAATATTTCGTCTTCCAATGTTTAGATTTTTCTTTTTTCTTTATTTTACATCTTGCAGCGTCGTTAAAATGTAACTGTTCTGAAAGTAAATGTTTTCACTCTATGCATTTAAAATAACTAGTCTCATACCCGTCCCTAGACTAACCATTTTATTACTGTAGATAATGAACTATGATTTTGTTTTATCTTCAAATGTGTCTGCTTTACAATGAGGTCAGATTTAAGGGATAAAAATGCACTGTTACCAATTATTGAAATTATCATGTTTCAATTCATTCAAAGGGTTTTTAACTGGGGGTATCTTGACCTTGGTGGGTTTTGTCTGGGGCCGACTCGTTGCCTCGTACCTGACTAAACTAAGATTTGTTATTACAATATACACTTCCTCCACAATATAACATTTCATAGGAACTTATTTTTATTCAGCTATTAGTTCCAAACAAACCGATTTTTTCTCTGCCTTTACAGAATTTTAACTACCTATGAGATATATCTGACTTTTTAAAAAAAAATTTTTTATTGACCTATAAACCTTTACGTTGAATTAAACAATTTGTTTTACAAATTTCAAGACAAATTGCAAACTTATGTGAACTGAATTTGTCTTATCTCTTACACACAAGGTTTTGTATTTGGGGCCTGGGGGACGTTTTTAATAGTCCCCACCCCTCGACCTCAGCTACACCTCCCGTAACAATTAATTCTATTTGAGCCGATCCTTATGTGGGGTAACCACTAACGAAAATAACGATTATAAACACCCTCCATCTTTAGCTGAAGTCATGGTTGGAGAAAGGTACAATCTCTTTCTCCTTGTCGTTGAGCCAGTCCAAAATTCTGCTTTTAGATCTCCGGTTTACCTTTTCAGAAGCGGGGAAAGTATTATTTTGACTTTGTGTGCTTAAATCAGGGTAGACGGCAATGAAAAGAAGAAAAATAGCCCATTCCAATTCAACATTTGCTCTATTAGTATAGAATTATACTAATTTTGAATTTTATGTATAACTGAGTGTTTAAGGTAAATTTATACCCTACAGATTCTTTGAAAAGGGACATAAAATAACACTGTTCTATCCAACAATTTACATGTTCCTGTGTTAAAAAAAAAAATACGTACGCTAACGTGATCGACACTCAGATCCCAGAGAAAGGAAAATACGAAAAGGTAGACGAAGAACGGAATAGCTTTAGCCAACTCGAGAATGCAGTGAATATTATTTTGACTTTTATGCAAGAGTCAGAAACATAGCTAAGGGAATGAGTTATTCAAAAATGCCCCCGATCGTTAAGCTTCAATAGTTCACCAGGATTTCAATTGTCTTTGTACAATAAGATTTATTTGTACGTACATGAATAACTTGGGGTTGTTTCTCACCTAAATGATAGCACAAATTTTCTTTTTTCCATCTACAGGAGCCAAGCTCTCTTCCCTGTCATAAAGAAAATGTCTTGGGTTTGGTGTCTGGGGCACTCCTTAAAAATATTAATTTTTTTTTTTTTTTTCTGTATTTTTCATTTAGTGCCCTCATCCAAGTTGAAGACACTGGAAAAGCTCATGAAGAATTTAAAGACCCGAGAAGGAGGATCTGAGAAGTTTTTTCAGGCTGGAGACTCATGCGACAGTCTGAGTGGGATCTTACTTCGAGGTCAAATGGTAAGTATTAATGAATAATGAAACCCTTCCCTTCCTCCACGCCTTAATTTGTGATGGGTTGGAATTTATTTATCTTAAAATTTACTAGATTTTACTCCATACAAATTTTGTGTGTTTGTGTGGTCAGATTTTAAGGAATAATAGTTAAATATTTCGCTTTGATTTTTTTTTTTTTTGAATCTCAAATGCTGAGCCTAAATGATTAGTGATTAGAATTAGAGGCCAAGTACACAATGTGTACTATATATATTTATACTATGAATATTCTCCAATTTTCAGATGCCTTAAAATGGTAAGCTTTAAAAGTGCCTGCATTAGAATGAGGTCGGATTTAAAGAAAATTGAAACAAATTGAATTTTTCTGTTTTAATTCAACGAAGGGGCCTTTTGTCCTAGACCAAGGGTTAGCATCCGTTACTATTGGTTGGGCACCTAGAGATCGATTTCCCCTAATTCATATTGCCTTGTGCCTGACTAAGCTGGGTTTTGAGAATAGAATGACTCCACTACAGGACTGGATATAACAATGATGGGGCCCAGGGCGTAACATTTAATAGGGACCCTTCTGCTTAGCCATTTTTCGAATATACTGATATGTTAATTTTGACGAGAAAAATGTTACTCTATTAAAATGACTAATTAATCAGACACTGCATTCCTGTTTTATCTAATGAAAAGGTCTTCATGAATCAAAAAACACAATTTCGTTAATAAATTGTAAGTCTTGCGTTTTGTCGTTTGCAATAAATTTGTCTTGCATAGGTGAACTGAGCTTTTTGATTGTGAAAAAAGCTTATACTCCAGAGATTATTTGTCAAGCTTTTGTTGACCTGATTGATGTTTTCAAATAGTCCCTTCCTCCTTTCATTATCAGCTACCCCCATCGTGTGAACCTGGATGTAATAGAGAGCCAACTTACAGCAGCAGGCTCTCAAGGAACTTAAGGCCTTCCACAACTTGAAAAATTAAGACTTGTTCAGGGAGGGTCATCATTTTTAGGAGCGAGTCGAAAAAAAGCTCGTCTCTTTCGTATTCTTCAGCATCTGTGAGTGTGTTGCTTACAAGAGACGCTTTATTCCAATTGACAAAGTGAGCTGACTAATGATTTTAGTGGCAACTCAAATACGATGCAACATTCTAGTGACATCGAGCGAGTACTAATTAGGAGTCTACGTAAGGCTGTTTGTCAGTTTTCATAATATAGTTTATTCGGATCATAGATTAGTCGGGTTCGAAATATATTTACGAAAGGCTAGATCGGGTGACTGGAAATTCAACACCTCCTTACTGGATGTGAATGATTTGGGGGACCAGTTGAGACTGATTGTGCGTTATTAACGGACAGTCTTTTGGAATAAATTCTGGGGATAACTTATCAAGATTTGGTCTTTTGCTGCAGATTTTAGTCGCTGACTCAACTTGGAGATCAGCAACACAAAATACATTCGAATCTAAAATAGGGTGGGTGGTCAGTAGTGAGGATTCAAACAAAGTAAACATAGCTAGTAAAGAGCTGACCTTTTTACCGATCAAAAAGGGTCAGGATCTGGTAGTTAGAGCTAGGTTAAAAATGTCTCTCTTGGCAACGAATATGGCCGCTGGATTGCGAGCAGAAGAAATTCGGAGCGCTTCCACCCGATATATCGCCAGGGTCACATCAACGGACGGGCAACGCATGACCACTCACACGAAGGTATCTGCGAAGCATTTCGCATAAACTTTCAGGAACTTTTTAACAGTTCAGTTCAACTCTTATTTAGCTGACTTCCCTCACCTTGAGGCGACTGAATTAGCTGGGAGCGCGGGGCTCATAACAGTTTAAAATCTAGGAAGCGTAAGAGAACGTTGGAAGAGAAGACTCCTAGCATTGATGAAGTGAATTTGAGGCTGTCGCTTATATTGGTCCGTTTGTTGGCATTGATCTTCATCCACTGTTTAAGGTAGGGGGGTATTCCTCGTCGCTTTACCAGGGGAGTGATGAAATTGCTACGCAAGGACAAAGATAGATGGGCAGGGTAGATAACCTCAGGCCCATAACCCTGCTAAATATGGTAAAAGATTTTGGACGAAGTCTTGTCAAACTACTTGCACAATGTGCAGGATAGCGTAATTGGTCCTGAATCAACTTGTGTAAATAGCATATCCAAGATAACCTGCAAACAGTACACTGGACGGACGGACGGACGGACGGAAGGACTGAGCAGGATACTGTTTGGTCCCGACCTCCATCAGGAGAAAAAATGGTCAGATGTACTAAAGAGGGTAGAGAAAGCAATTAACCTTTTGACTCAAACTCTTCTTTAAGGGTAGGGCTGGGTCTGCGTTCGCACGTCTACCCCCGGTATTCTTTATCGGCTCTCAGTGCTTCCACTCTCGTTTGCCGATCGACTACAGTTAGGGCGTTTCCTATTCAGATTCATTATGGGTCACAGGTAACATGGTACGCCATAAGATCTGTCAGCTCTAACATCTACGGGCTGCCAAAGTATGCCGAACATTCAAGTTCGGCAACACACCTTACAGTTGCCCTTTCTTCAGACGTGTGCACAAGACGAAGAAAACAGAATTTTGGAAGATAGTTGCCTTTCCGCCCTTGAGAAGTGTGCACTAGGATTAGAGGGAGGCCCGTCGCCTGCCCCCGAAACGAGAGCTCTGAGGATCTTCTCACGGGTAGAGGAAGGCCTCTACCTGCCAGTCGTTATAGAGAAAGGCATTATCGTGAGATAGCAATTGGGTCCGTGCGAGACTAGCTTAATCTGACTTTTGGCGCCCAGGTTGAGGTGTCTCGACAATAACGAGGCATCCCTCACAGAATGCACTTTTGGTCAGCAAACGGTCTTTCACAGCGGGACTAGTAGATTTACCAGTATGCACACGCTGCAATGATATGGAGGTGTCTATTGTACACGCCTTCTTTCGCTGCAGTGCTGTGCACCCATCGCGTGAGATGATTGAAAGCTATATAGTCTGCATCCTTGGGGCACCCTCTTTCGACCCTGGTGCCAGCGCCACGTGCAGCAATGCCATGTGCTCTTTTGCTTATTTGGCTTTGATAGTCTTGGTATGGACGACATGCCAGGAGGGATTCTGTGAAGGTGGGCGTTTCACTCCGTACAACTGGTTGCGTACTTGAAGCATCAGTTAAAAATTAAGATCAGGATCGTGAAGGAAAGGCTCCCTGTGTCGGAATTCAACAGAAGTAATAACAATTTATAGTAAATGTACATCGTTCATGGGGCTTTTGTTTTAAATGCACCTATGTATCATCCCCCACGAAAGATTGTAAATATGGGATTAGGATTTTCATAAATTTTGGTATTGTGGTAAATCTAGCATAAAAGTATTCGGAAAATGTTTAGGTGAAAATAATATTGAAGTAAGAATAGTCTGTAAATGAGATTAGCCAAGTTAATGATAGGACAGAGTAGACCATCCCAATCCTAACTTTCATGACCATACGTCACATTTATCTTCAGGTTGGATGGTTACGAAAGAGATTAATGATTTTCCGTCTTTGGCTGAAATTGAAGTCTAAGAAAGGGACAATCAACTGGACCTTTTCCACTCGTTTGTGTCTCTGAATCTGGCAGACATTGAGATTTTCGGTAATTTGGATCTCTGGTCTGCATTTCCAGAAACGGAGGTCAATGGAAAGCGGGGTAAGTGGGGTTTTTTTTTGTTTTTTTTATTTATTTTTTATTTCTCTTCGAGCTCATATCAAGTGCAGGTAAGGGTAGATGTTTATTTGAAAATAGCCCATTCCAATTCAATGATTCCGCATTTGTTTTATTACTGTATTACATTAGCTTTAAATTTGAATAGCCGCGCGTTTAAGATTAGCGATTTTAGCCAATAGGAGTTATTTCAGCATTGCTTTATGGTAGTGTGATATCTATATTTATGCACAGTATATCACAATCATTTGAAACTGAAATCATAAACGCTGCATAAAATAAAAAAACCCTAAATCTCTTGCTACGCTCCCGTCAAACCTAGGTTCTGGTGACAAATTACGTTTGCTTCTTCGTCTCACCGGCCGGGAATGCGATACTTTTAATCGGTCACAGATCTATGGGGGGAAAAATAAAAATGAATTGAAATGTACATGGCTCTAGGCTGAGTGTCAAAAGTGACAAGACAAAAGGTATCAAAATTCAAATCTTCCTTGTCAATGATAACTGAATAATAGAAATGATAATTAAATACTTATATTTATTTACAAGTGATACTTTTAGCCATTTATTCAATCAGTTCCATCCTCTCTTCAATTCACTCGAAAACAAAAAACAAATATCATTTTCAAAAATATTCAAATTCACTTTTTGTCCCTAAATAGATAGTGACTTGCAATGAAAAAAAAAAGCTTACGTGTGTCAGTCCTTGAACACAATGTCCAATATTCACTGACCCAACCACAATCATGTGGAAACTCTTTATAAAATAAGATCAGCACGTTCGATTAACATTTTCTGCCCACCTACGACATCGACACTTTTCTGTTTTTAGATCAGATTCCAAGCCAGTACTTTCTGAATTTGTCTAGCTCGTCTCTCCATCTAATATCCTGCCGGCCTCGGTTGTGCATGTGATCTCCGAGGATCCATGTCGTGAATCGCGATGTCCATCAGTTGTCCGTCATTCTTGCAACATGGCCAGCCCACTGCCATTTGAGTTTTTTGATGGATTCTATGATGTCCCTGACTGCTGTCTTGTGGCCTCTCCATGTAAGGCCCAGCATAATTCTTTCATGTGCACGTTGCATATTTCTCAATTTGCAGATCTGTCTCTTGGTTAGGTTCCATGTGTCAGCTCCATAAGTGACTATTGGGAGGATGCATTGGTTATACATCCTTCTTTTTAGGATCAATGGGATCTTATTTTTGAAAGTTGAGCTAGCTCTACCAAAGGCTTGCCATCCTACTGTGATTCTTCGCTTAATTTCTTCTTTTTTTGAGGGTCTCATGGAGATTTGTTGTCCTAGGTAGATGTAGTGATTTTCTTTCTCTAGTTCCGTGTTCTCGATTTTAAACTTAGTATTTTTTAAAAATCTCCGATGAGGTTGTTACACATCAAGGCAGAGATTGCAAGAATTAAAATTTGAGATTTTAAATTTTACTAGAATCACAAAAAACCCCAAGGAAATCTACTGAATAGAAAGAACGAGACCATAATACAGTGCAGGCATCGCTCTAAATTTCTTTTGATCAACATGAAACACCAATAAATTAAAAAGTAGACAATTTGTCCCCGTGTCCATCATCCCCAAAACTTCCCATCACCATCTTCTACCTTCAAACATACCAAAACACATTATAATTTAAGCATCAAGATTAATACTATCCACTAGAGCTACAGAAGATACCAACGGGGGCAATAAAACCCAATGCCAAGATACCTAGGTCAAGATAGAAAATACTTCCAGGCCACAACTAAGCATCCTTGCAGAGTTGACCCCTACATGGAGTTCACACCCCGTGACAAAATGAATATCCCCATACCACCCACTACCACACTCACAACATTCTCACCAAATTCCCAATAAATAGACCAAAAAAAAACAGACAATCATTCGCCTGATGAGACCCAAAGAGGACAGAAACATGAGCTAGTTTGTGTAGCAAATCCACTTTCTACTATTTATTTCCAGCTCTACTCTAAAACTCAACTTCATGAGGACAATGTATGTATCGAGCACTCAATGAAATAAACCCATTACATTTCAGAAGTGGCTTTATATTATATTATGTTACACTGCTAGCCTGATTTGTCCCAAGTATATTGTGTATATATATATATATGTGTGTGTGTGTGTAAGTGCGTAGATATAATTTTTTTTTTCTTTTTCAATTTAGCGACCTCAGCAAAGTTAAGGGCAATGGACAGCCTGTATAGGAGAACACCACAGAAGGAAACCAACCTGAGCCCATGTTTCAGTGGCTATCAAAATATTTGCCATTGGTAAGGGGTGCTAAAGTAACCCCTCCAGCCCCAACAAATGCATGAAGAGATAAAGTTGCACTTGGAACAAGTGCGCATATTGTGTATACTTATTAGAGAAATACCTTTCTGATGCAACCCATGGAAGTGGAACTCGTTTCGGAGTCGAATGATAAGCATTTTTCAATCTATAAAACCCATCCTTCTATCTCCACACCCTTAGTTTTTAAATTATGACTCACAACAAGAAAAAAAATCATCAGTTAAAAGAATTATTCTCCGAATTGCAAGAATTTTCTTTGTGACATGCCAGACTTATATACTTGTACAACTTTCAGTTCGGAAAATCGTTTGTATGACAACGAATCAAAGAAACAAGGCCTGAATTGAAAGTTATCTAAAAATCAAGACTAAGGTAAGAACTAGTCAAAATCTTAGGTTACACTATCCAATAATGATTGATTCCAGAATTTATTTACTACACTTATATTTCCAGCCGGTGTCCCTGGGAACTTTTTCACACAAACACTGGATTTATCTTTAGCATAGTGACAGTTATGTCATCTTTGGTGTCATTTAGGGCAAAACTTTCCAACAATTGGAAAAAAAATCAATTAACTTTTCTTTTGTATGCTAACCATATTACTTGCTTGGTTTGGTTAATTTCTTTGCTTTTTAAAAATTTTTTCATATATATATACTTATTTTGGACTTCAGTGTAAGGGTTTGCTTGACTTATTTTTTTTCTTTAAACTCCCGTTCCAAAATTTTTATTTGTCCTGTAATTTCTTATTTCAGGATTTGCCTACCAATGAGTCACGAAACTAAAGGAAGCAGCTAGGGAAGACTTCTGACATGGGAAGATTAAGACAATTCGGGTTCTCGAATCGTGTCTTCGATCACCAAAGGCCGATAAAATTGAAACACAATACTTTCTTAATGTAATAAAATATATTTTGAATATAAATCTGAATCTGTGTTTATCTGTAATGAATTTGATAGCTTGTAAGACGTATGTAACACTTTCCCCCATCAAACTCAAATAGTCGTAAGTCCTAAAAAAGTTACATCTGCATAGACGTTTTATTAAATACCGGTTTTCAGCTTTAGATCAATTCTGTCTTTAGATATGAGGAAGGTCATTAACATGCTTTTTTGTTTCGGACGATCTAGCCAAACAAGGGAAGAATAAATCGACATTATCCGAACCATAAGTTGTATCGTGGCTACCATTAGTAGATTCTGTTCAACATCACATTCGGATAGTATACCTGAAGGAGGCCTTAAAATGAATCGACCGAAATTCGTGTTAATAATACTGAGGTGTTCAATCGCCCGTAAAACTTGGAACGATGCTGTCACGTGTTAGATCATCCTAGGCGAGAAAATTATTTCAGTAAGTTGAAAAATACAGTAACAATTTTCTGATTATTTATTTGGCAAATAGCGTTTGAGGTTGGATGCTTTTTCTAATACTCAAATTCAATTTTGAAAACAACCCTCTGTGTGTATATATAAAGGGAATAAATAAAATATGCCTGGTAAATGTTTGTAATGGGAGCTGATGATTTTTGTATTCAATTTCATACGTTAATTCATGTGTACACTTAATGTTCAATATACATTTTTGATTCAAATGTATTTCCGTGAAAATATTTCTATTTTTATGCATCTTTTATTGATTGAAAATTTCTTAAATTAACCAGAAAATGATTTGTAGATGATAGAAATGGTTTCTTATAAAAATAGGATTTTTTAAATGTCCAAGTGAAGTTTCTTTTTGATAACGATGTATAAAATTTTCAGCCTTGAACACTAATACGTGACACCTCGTTGCGCACATGAGACAGACATGAAAGATAGAACATGTTACTTCCGGGCAACACTGACCCTCTTCCCTCGTCTTAAGAGTGAAACAATTACGACGCAACTAGTCCAGGTTCATTGAATACTCTTCCACCGTCGAATTCCAGAAATAAGAACGACGGTATATCGAAATCAAGATCCCATCCCCAGTCTGATGAGGTTAACAGGTGTTACTGGTTGACCTGAATCCGTGCAAAGCAATACAGATCCGCCTACGCAGAAGAAACTTCTAAACGCGTCAAAGGAAAATTAAAAGTATCAAAAATATGTGTATATACATACACTACGTGTATGTGCAGTACTAAGTACGTATTTCAAGATTTTCCTTCTAATCTCTCTCTCAGTTAAAAACAAGAACCACATTTTTGTTGGGGCAACATTTGATACAACGTATCTCACCCCTGACATACAAAATAATCTGTCATCAATCGATCTTCAAAGAAAATTGAAGTCAAGGTGGCTAAGTACTTGGCAGTAATTATTCATTCTATTGCAATCAGCCGAATTAATCGGCTTTTTCATCCTTGCGATACACAACAGTAAACGGTGAATTACCTTAAGTAAGGCCTAAGTTTTTCCAACATTCTTCCAGCGACCAAAAATTTGATTACTGTTACAATCTGTCATACGATAGATCCAGCGTCAGGTTGGGTGAAATATCTGGTCCCTCAGAAAAAGATGCCACAAACGCATTATTTACGCACTGCCGTGTCCATAATCTAAACTTAGTTATAATTGATGCAGTATTCAAAAGCCAGTTTATGTCGCTACCTACATTTTTCATATCGCTTCGATTCTTTTCGTTTTACATCTAAAATGTAAAATGGAATAACACTTTTTAATGCAATATACTAATGAGCTAACTGTAAAAATAGTTCTAAAAAGTACGTCTTAAATTCAAAATACTCCTTATGGCGCCATTCCTATGCCCCCCACCCAACATTAAAAGCTGTCTACATCACTTATTCGATCAACCCCAACTCTATTCCAAATACTTTCTGAAAGAAGCTACCTCTGTGCCAGATTTCAGTTTCATGGTTGCATTTGCTAACTAATTGGAAAATTGGCTAGAATTGACCAAAAATGAATTCTGATATCAATAACGCATGTTTATAGCCTTATTCAAATTACATGAGTGCGAAACTATCGCCAATTTTTCACTGATTTGAGCCGTAGTTTTTAGTCCTGAAATCGACAAAAAAAGCATGATTATTCTTTGATGGAATTTGACTGAGTTATTTTGAGGCCTTTTTTACCTTCACCTTTAATTCATTCATAGTCGAGGCGATCGGTGCAGAATTTGGTGGAAATTGCCCACTTTGTGATTAAAGTATAAAACTTGACAGTGGTACTTTAGGGTGGACTAAGCACTTCCATATATGGAGACCTGAAGCGACTTTCCTTAGCAACGGTTGCTAGGCAATATTTCCAATTTAGTCAATAAATATCTCCCAATAAAATTAATTCCTGAATTCATATATTCGCCCTATCTCTCTATATATCTCCAGAGCTTCAATTATGAATTTCAAATTAGCATGGATCTAGGAAGTTATTGAAATTTTTTTGTTCTTCATGAATTTCTGTATTCGGTCTTGCGTGTCAACACACTATCTCGGAGTCCCAAATGAATTGATATAAATAATCTTGTGATGAGACACGCAGCAAAGAAGACGTGATTCAATTTGGGAAGGTTTCAAAATTTTGCCTTCGTTTGAGGTGTTTTCCGGTTTTTCTTTATACTTTTCTGTATTTACTCCTGTCTGCCCATCAAAATTATCAATGAACGTTAATCAAATTTAGTGGAAAGGTAAGGCGCATAAGTAATCTAATTTTGTGGCGGATCCTCGAATTTATTGATTTTTCATACATTTCTACATTCACTCATATCTGAACACACATTTCCTAAAGTTCCATTGAATTTTGTGAAAAGGTAGCGTAGCAGGGAGTAGATGAATGGGGGGGGGGGTTCAGACCCTGGAGATGTGAATAACCCTATGTTCGTTCGTTTACTTTCCCTTCCCTTTCACCTCACCGTTACATAAAGCAGAAAAGGGTACTTGTGGCTCAGCCCGTTGAAATATCGTTTTTTAGATTGAGACTACCGAACGGGTATCTTGGACGATAACTTCGTCTTTCTTACTTATTGCACTGCATATTTGCCGTACACAAACTTTATTTTCACAATTCACTAAATTGCTTGTTAGTGTTACGACTGATTTGCAGTTAATGGGTTAATACTTTACTGTTTATTGACGAGAAAAATATTAATTTCATCAATATTTAGCTATTTCCAAACAAATTGAAATAAATTAATAAAGAAAAGGAAGGGTCCCTAAAAATTGTTATGCACTGGGCTGACATCAATGTTAAATTCGTTGCCAAGAGAAACATTTTAACCTAGCTCTAACTACCAGAGCCTGGCCCTTTTTGATCGGTAAAAAGGTCAGCTCTTTATTAGCTATGTTCACTTTGTTTGAATCTCCACTACTGACCACCCACCATATTTTAGATTCAAATGTATTTTGTGTTGGGCTTTGAAAGCCACTGTTTTTGCACCAAGTTTCTGGTGATAATCACGTTTGTTTCCTCGTCGCAATCTTCCTCTTCGTCTTACCAGCAGGGACTACGGTACTTTCCATCGGAGTTATTCATCTATAGAATAATAATAAAAATGAATTAAAAAATGTACATGGCTAAGCGCCAAAAGTGATGTTCAGTCAAATAAAAGGTGTCAAAACTCAAATTACCTTCGTCTTTGATAACTGAATAGAAATGACAATTAGATACTTATATTTATTTACAACTGATACTTTTAGCCATTTATTCAATCAGTCCCATCATCTCATCTATTTACTTGAACATTGTCCACCCACCTATGGCCCAGACACTTTACATCAGTTTCCAAAACTTATTCAGTCGCTTCCCGTACAACCAATCAAAAATGATACACAGAAAATCAAATATTAATCCAAGTTTTAGCATCTATTTATAATCCAATATATAAGTGAACAAAGATATATACAAGTACTTGATTAATCAATATCAGAGTATTTTTTTTTCACGATAAATTTGTTTTAGTTGTGATTAAATTATTTGAACGAGTTAATTCTTTAAATCAGAAAAATAAATATTTTCAACTCTTCTGTATAAATCAGCTTTTCATAGATACAGCTTTATGCACGGGAAATATCAATATGTATGACTTCCATGAATCAAGGTACCTCTATGAAGAAAAATAGATGTATAACTAACAACGCATCAGTGAATGAAAATAATTATAGATTAGATAAAATAGATGAAATAAATAGATGAAAATAAACATTCAAAATGAAGATGCATTAATAAGCCTGGAATTACATTTTTAATTTTAGAATACATTTTCTCTATTTTGAATTGTTATAAATTTGTGAAGAGATCAGTAGTTCTCACAGGGGATGAATTTTAGCTGAGGGAAGATTTGTGGAGGGATCCCCGTGTGAAGATTCACGGATATATTTGAATTTCTATGAGATAGTGTTTTGAGAAACGAAACTATTGAACTAGAAAGCAAAAAAAAATAAAAATATTTCCATTTCATAAGTGGACTCATTCTCTATTTCACATTGCTATTCTACCTTCAAATACATTGGAATATGTTTTAGTTTTTCAGTTTAAGTGTCAAGTTCAGATTTCAGAGCTCCCTTTTTTACAAATATATTTTACGTCTTTTGTTCGATGTATCCGGTCTCTAGAAGTATCTTCCTGATATACATAGATGCATTGCCCTGCACAGTTCTACGTCATTGTTGGGCAAGGTGTAGAAGTGGTTAGCCTTCCTCTTAACACCTCAGAGGGCTACAACCCAAAAAGATCGAACGGAGGACTAAATTGATTTCAACCAAGGGATTATATTTTATTCATATCAGGGTTAAAACTGACTTCATAAAATTAAAACTTGACTAATGAAATTTTATTCCTTAGGATCCTATCCTTTGTGGAATTTCCTTAGATTCAACAAAATGTTTGGACGTTAATCCTGAGTATTTCCAGATCATTATTTACAGCAAGTCTTGAACATGCTTCTATGTACAAAAAGCAGCAGAAATTTCAATATTCCCTTACTAGTGACGCAAATTTTTTTAAAGATAGAAATAACTTTGGTTCTACAAATTGTTACCGAGAGGGGAGTGAAAACCCCCGAGATTCTACTCTTGTATTATTTGCACAGGTTTAACAAAATTTACTTATAGACGGCAATGATCAACTAATTCATTCAAACATACATAACATATGAAGTGAGGTGCCACAGCTAGCTCGCATGTCACGCTATAGAAACAACCTAATTATGAACAGAACTTAACCAAATTTGGTATAAATGCTCAATAGATCTAGGGAAGGTTTTAGATTAAAGTTGAGAAATATGTTCAAAAGGTTTGAGGGTCTATTCACAATATAACCTTTCGGCTAAAATGGATCCTTACTTTCCGTTCAATATATACACTATTCTATACGCTTATGTATAATTCTCCAAGGGAGAAAAATGGAGAGAAATCTTTAGTCAATTTTATTTTTTAAAACTTACATTACTTAACCTAGTGTAGACGGGTACTTCAGCTGCAATTTCAAATATTAACCAATCAAGAATAATGAGATTTAAAATCATGGACAGAAATTAGGTTGCGTATTTAACACCTTATAAAGCAATCAGAAGAGCACTTTGCTATTGTATATTTAAGGAAAATATTCAATTTCGAAGGGAAACATTTTTCCTCTTCAAAAAGGTCAGATTTATATTTGAAACCATATCTAGAATAAGAATATTAACACTTGTGTTTAGAAAAATGTAGTTTACATCTTTTGTCTACCTTGGATGTAGGATTTCCCATGGGTGAGTCGTTGGAATGATGGGCCTTACCCTGCCACGCTGATCCATGACGTGTTGAATGGGAACAAGTGATGGGCATTGGTGCAAAATGAATGCAAACTGCCTCAGCCGGGTTTTGAACTCGACAATCCCATTCTGTGCCCTGAACAGCTCGTGCATTCAATGCAGAAATAGGACTCCATTCTTGTTGGTGGTGGGGGAGGGGAGACAACCTAATAAACTACAACAAGTGTTACCTGTTGGTCGTATGCCTTGACGCTAAAAGCAACTTGTTTAAACCTCAACATCGTTGGGTTCTTCGGCATTAGCTAAAGTTTGGATGGTCTGGACTTCACTCAGGTGATTGGAGAGAATTCGACAAGCTGATCTTCCATCACTTTTTTATTTTTTTTTTGTGAATCTCACTGGTAAAAATGCCTTTCCTTATTTTCAAAATGAAATGGGGAGAGGGGAGAAAAAAAAGTCAAACTGTGACACGAGGTTGAAAATACAGAGTGGGGATTAGGGATGGTCCAAATATTTATTTTCAAAATGGAAAAATCTGACACGTGGTCAAAGGGGGATGGGGGATTTTGGTTGGTCAACATTTTTCCTAATTTTATCTCAGCTATTCCCATGCACTGACCCAATCTCGCTATATTGTTCCATTCACCATAACAACACATTTTTCCAATTTCTTCCATACTACATTTACCACAATACCAGACTTACTCTATGATGAACCTTATCTAAACCCTTATTTACAATTTTTTTTTTGGGGGGGGGGATAAAATTATGATAAATATTTACAAAATAAAAAGAACACCAATGATTGATATATATTTACAAAAAATAGGAAAACTAAATTAGTATGTGACCCCCCCCCCCACACACACACAAAGACCTAATATGGAAGAACAGCAAGTCAACCGGTCGAAAAAGATGGATGCTGAGGGGGAAAAAATGTGACTCGAGTTCAAAAATACGGGTAGGGGATTCGAGCTTGACTACTCTGTCTAATCACTAACTTACCCAGTCTTATTTGCTGACCCATTCTTACCTCAATATTCCTTTCACCAAAATCACGCATTTTTCTGAATATTCCTCTCACTCTACATACACCACAATGACCAGAGATCCTCTGTGAAAGTCCCACTTAATCCCATGTTTACAGTTCCTTGTGGGGAGGGGTTAAAAGAAATATATATCATTCATAGAGGAATACTTTTTTTGTGTTTTTGCACATTAATAATTATGCTAATTTCTAGGTTTCAAAATATTTACAATTTTTTAGCCATACCTTATCCCCCCTTTCGATAATAATAGGAGTTTCTATTTCAGTTATATTGTCTCAACGCGATAGCAGTGCATCCTCATTTTTCAGGGGAAATTGAAGCTTTCACAGCTATAGTCCCTTTGGCGCCACAACTTTTTCGGTACTGAGTTTATTTATTGGATTGGAAATGTCATCAAAATTTTGGATGACGTTCCGGTAAAATCGTGCCAGTTTCTCGAATCTTCGGAATACTGGTTCAATATTAAATACCTGTCAAATGTCCTAAAATAGCCTTGTCGTCTATGTAGGCTAATGCTTGTTTGGCAGATAATCGAGATTCGTGTCCATCAATCTTTGGTAATGCATTGCACGAGCCATATGGTGACGTTGAATTCGAACTTTTCTCATGGAATTGAGAAGGCGGTTTTCTCTCAATCAACATTGACAAACAGGCCGATGCAGCACCGAGTTTTATCCAATTGACTGGGCTAGCCATTTTTGTCAATTACGTCTCTAATGTGAGGCAGGGGTAGGTGGCTTTTTTCCCTTTGTCACTTCCTTTTAAAACTTCAGAAACAAACCGTATTGAATCGCTGCTCCCTAAACCGTTTTCTCATTTCTAAAATTAATGGTAGGATTATTCCAGTTGTTTGATAGTCTTGTAACATCATTGTCTACCAGGTCGGTTCGCTAGCTGGGCATAGAATCTTCAGTAATCTTATGTTCGACTATTTTGATTCTGAGTTTGTTTTTATTCTGTGCGAATAAATCTCCATATTTTGAAATCGAGGGGTCTATCTTTAAGCTGACCGGTTGCGATGTTGTAGTTGCTGCAGATTGTAATCCTTTCACTGGTTTGTGAGCCGTCAAAATTCAATCTTCGACTTAGGCATTGAATAGACCGGTCGTGAGGATACTTGCACAACTAATTACGCGTCTATTTGCATAAACCTTGTGTCTATTATTATAGCAGTCAGTCTCCTTCCAAAAATGTGAAGTCCTTCAGAATGCCTAGGAATTTTCTCCTTGGCAATCTGGAAACATGTGGGTCTTATTTTGCACCTTCCCCTTATCCATGAATCTTCTCGAAATCGAACGTTACTCTACCTAAGTCTCTACCAAAGTGACTGATAAAGAATCGACTTTGAACATTTGTAAAACAGTTCATGTAAAAATGTCTTGCCACTGATACTGTTATCTGAGGCGTTTGGCGGTTTCAGTGGTAACTTTCGCTGGAAGCTTCAAATTTTGAGTTCTCAAATCGATGGAATAGTTGCTCCTGAATATATCATAATGTTATATGATACACCTTCCAAATTGACCTGTGTAATAGTTAATGTATATTCGTAATATCTGGGCTATAGAATCGTCTTTATTTCAAGTGTCGTGGCCTTGATCACTCTCTGGCCTAACGAAATCTTGTCGTTCAGTTGCTGAACGAGCGTTCATCACTTTGACATGTTCTGCATCGACCGTAATGGTTCGACTCTTTGGAGAGAGAACTGTCCACACATTGGGTCTCTCAAACTAACTCAAATCTGTTGCTATTTCTGGCAGCAAAATTCAATTCGTTGTGGTCAGACTTTCGTTTTACATTGTTTCGTCTGCAATGGTATTGATAAATGCATTTTTATCAAGTTGGGCGTTGGCAACATCAAGATGAGTGTATGCCTTTCCAAATGCATTAATACGAAGTAAACGCAAACTACCTTTGCCATGGTTTGAACCCTGCTCGCTAATCCCTTTATGCCGTTTACCACTCTCCCACTTGCATCACCAAATGCAAAGAGAAAAAAATTAATTCTTGAAAACCCTTCAAACGAACTTTCCAACTTTCTAGACTAACAACTGAAGTATCCCTAGGTTGTCTAGGTATTTACAAAAAGATTCTGAGATTTATTTCTGTAGAGGTAACTGAATTAATGAACAAGCATTAAGAACACGAAGGCCGACCATAATATAAGTATGATGGGTACCAGTCCAACAGCAGCTTATGCATATGTCACTATCAGGGTCAACATCAGGTGATTGAATCCCGGTCACTTCGGTGACCAACAGTAATAAACCAGTTCTAGTATGTCCCACATGAGACTATAGCGTTTCAGACGAGTAATTCTTCTGATTGAACACAATGTTTATGAACCATTACAGTTTTTTTGTTGCAGGTCTGAATTATAAACAAGCATTTAGGGTGAGGGGATAAAAAGAAACTTGACGTTTACCTCTTAGTCCTGAAGCGATATGCCTCAACTATTTCCGGATCTGTCCTTAAACCACGGATAAGTTTTTCTCTTGTCCGATAAGACGTTGCCTCTCGACGAGGCTCTAGTTTGATTACTTCAAACATTATTTTTCTTTCTCTTTGGTTATATTTGGTTCTTCTGTATTCATTCGGCTTCTTTAGTTTTTCCATAGCCTTCATCATGATTGAGGCCACTAAATGAGTAAATTAAGATACGAGCAAAGCCTCAGGTATTGAGCTGTTTGATGCAACTCCTTTTCACTTGTACATTTCACAAACTCCAATTATAAACTAAAAACAAAAGGGTCCATCCAGTATTTGAGATTCGATAAAAAGAAATTGCAGTAAATATGTACATTCACCTAATGGGTGATCCCGAGGAAAAACTAGATTTATTTATGCAATTCACGCCCTTGTTGTAGAAGTGCAGTATGTGAATTTTGATTTAAGGGCACGGCAGGGGATTACAAAATGACCCTTGCCTCCTCTCAGTTTCGCCTGAAATTCGAAACATGCTACTCCGGGTGGGTTTAGCCGTTTTTTTTTGTTTTGTTAAATCTAGTTAACAAATCCTTTTGGGGGCTGACAGAGCTCAACATCCAATTTCTGATTCCCTATAGGCTGAGTATGCTAAAGTATCTGTTTCTGGCATATTTCGTGTAATCATCTTCAGATGTAGAATCTTGGCAAGCTGGTTAAATCCCATCCAAAGGATTATTGCCATATTTTTTCTATGAAGTATGAGGGCAACAATTTTCAAAATCAAAACGGAAGACAGTGTCTATTTTCTTCTGGGCTCATTTCCATCACTGTCTGAAATATTATAGGGAAGGATTCATTCAGAAGTAGGCTATTCAATAAAGCTGCTTAGTTCATCTAAGCAAGACATAAATTCATTGCGAAATTAACAAAAATTTTGACATAGAAATGGAAAATAAAGTACTTCCCGTAAAACCTAGCCATTGAAAGGTTTATGTAATCCGGAAGATTATAAAACGTTTACTTTTGCAACCAGGGTCCCTAGAAGGAACTGTATAAGGCAGTTGAAAGCTATCCTGGTGCCAACATCCCCTACTTAAACACCCTCGTCATTTAGTCATCTTGTTTTTTTTGTTATAACTCTGTTAGCACGACATAATCGCTTGATAATGAACTGTAATCCGGATATATCACGAAAAAAATGGGTCAACCTCACAAATTGCAACAGAACAACTTTTGTATCATGGATACGTCCTAAATGACACGTCGACAAAAATTGCATAATCAGAAATCCTGAAATCCAAGATGGCTCCCATCCGTCCTAATGAAACTGAAAGATGAATATCAGGCACTATATCAAGTTGAAATTCGGTTGGTGTATTATTTACTCTACTTTGCTCGAAATTAGAGATTATATCTGCGTTAGCGCGAACGCAGACCCAATATTTTTGGAAATTTCCGAAAACCACCTCGCAGAAGACCCTTCTGTGGCTCCTCTAAAAAAAATATGCTCAGAAGTAATTCTATCCCCTGACGCCGTTGAGGTGAACGATTTATGATGGTAATTTCTAATTTTTAAATTACTTCAGCGATTAAATCGGCAGTTGACTTTTCTTCCTTGAGGACAGACCCCAAAAGTATACCTTTGTCTTCCCCTGGCCATAATGAATGAATTCCTGCAAATTCCAAACGTGTTCCGTCCGCAATGAGTTTGATATCTACTTCACAAGGGATTTTATAGCAACTTACATATTTGGGTGTAGCCATTTAAGAAAATATTCCCTAACAATATCCGCTAAAAATCAGAAATGTTGGCTTGGCCAACTTGACCGGTGCCAGTGATTAATAAAAATAACTTCGTTGGCCTATTCGTCAATTCAATCACTGCTTTGTTTCCCTTTTTTTCTTTTTTTTTTTTTTTTCAAATTCATTTTTGTGTTCGGCGTTCAAAATGTCTGGATCCTTTCTATCGTCAATTGGAAATCGTAGATAGACATCGAACGCAGGTCTGTCACGCTTGCCTGCGAAGGCTTCGGCATGTGTTTCTCCGGTGTAAGCAAGTACTACATGAATTTCTTCCTTGGTTAAAAAGCTTTGAACGTTGCCATTTGCAGTGAAATTCAAAATATCACTTTTCAACGCTTCCATATAAATTCGGTTACACTGTTATCGCTACAAAGGACTTCCTGGTGGATGACTTCACTGTAGATGTGCAACCAAACGAGAGTAATACACTGACCATTTACAGCCACGGTGGGGACCAGGCGAGAGTAGCTCGTGCATATATCCCAGTATGCTGAATTCAAAAAGACCACCGAGAAATTCTCCAGAGAACACTGTTTGATATAACTCATTTTCGCTTGTATATTTATCAACTTCAATTACAAACCAAATAAACGATTTCCCGACGGCAATGACATGGAAGATTTTGGAAGGTGCTATGTTCCTCAACGGATACTCTCAAATATTTTCTTTCTTGGAGACTTACTGCCATCCCTTTCTGCAAGCACATATTCCCTTAAGCCATTCAAACATGTACTGATTTACTTTCTCCCTGTGGCTATCTTTGGTCTCTTCTGGCGTTTTGAATATTTTCCTGTATAGGACTTCCATTGCCTTTAACTTGGATGAGAGCTCCCAATCAAAAATAACTGGTATCTATTTATCTGGTGAAGGGGCCCCATGGCATAAGCAGTTTTGATATAACTCCTTTTCATTTGTTTACCAACTCCTTTAAACCAAATGAAGATTTCTGCCTCCCCCCACCCCTTATGGGAGGAAGCAAACAAAGCACTCCTGGCCTCGTCGGCCATGAAGGAAAGAAAGCAAACACAAATCCAGGCAAACACCTGAGCAGACTAGAAAAGAGGGCGAGGCCTAGCCCGAGATCCAAATTTTTTTTCCCCCTACCAAAGCTGGCATCCTTGTCGCACACCGATTGTACTGCACGGTCTCTGCAAAAAAAAAGAAAAGAAAAAAATGGACATGTGTGTTATTCTAATGAATAACTTGCTCGATATATAGTCCTGAGAGAACTGGAAATGCATTGCACAAACCACGTGATGTTGAATTTGGACTTTCCTCGTGGAACGGAGAAGGCAGTTTGGGTTTTCTGAACAATGTTGATCAACAGGCCGGATGAATCATCGTGGGTTATCCAACACTGTGCCAAACATTTTTTTCATCAATTACATTTCTAATGTGAAGCAAGGTTAGGCGGCTTTCTTTTTTTTCCTTCTTCTTCCATTTCGTTTAACTTCCAATGAAAAACTGTCTTGAATTGCTCCCTCCCTTATCCAGATGCAGCACAGTCTTATTCGATTATTTTCGAAATCTAACTTTATTTTGCCAATGTATTTTATTTTAGATTGATTTTTAGAAAGTGTCTACCTAAAACTAAGAATCGATAATTCGTAAAACAGATGACTCGTGTGACGATGTCAATGCTTCACTGAAAGTATTAATTTCACTCCACGTTTCTAATTTCAGAGTTTTCAAGTCAATTGATATGGCTGTCCCTGAATCTAACATAACGTTACTAGATACACCCAACTTGACCTGTGTAACTCTTGAATCATTTTCGTTGTCCTCTCATTCGAAATACCTGCTCCATATAGTCGTTGAAAACCCTGGCAGTTTTTATCCCATGCACTGGCCTCTATCCCCCCCCCCAATAGCCTAGCGAATTCTTGTCGGGCAGTTCAAAGTGTTTGGCACTTTGTGTTCTGCATCCAACCGAACAACTGTTGCTTGAAGGAAACTGTGTGGCAATGTACAGGGGCTCTGAAACTGGCTCCGAAGCTGCAGTCACGACCTCTGGCAGCAAAAATTTAATTTCTTCGATGCGGTCAAAGATTCGTTTTCCTTTGACAATATTCCTGTCTATCCCAGACGGGTTTGGTCTGCAACAGTTTTAGTATCTAAATTTTTAGAATAAATGTATATTCATCAGCTGTTGAATGACGTTTCAAGAGGCAGATAGATATATACTTTCTCCAGGGTAATTAGTGCCAAGTGAACGCAAACCATCTTGGCCGGAGTTTGAACTCTAATCGCCAATCCTATAGTGTCTTTTGTCTTTCTTTCCTCCAATTACAGGAATAGGAAGTCCCTCAACCGAATATTTTGTCTGTCATCGTCATTGCATAGTTAATCAAATTCAGTGTATGATATATCAGTCATTTGCCGATAATGGGCTAATAGCTAATGAGATTTTAATTGAGTGAATGTTGACAAAAATATTTATCTATTTGTTTGAAAATAGGAGGGTCCCTGTAAAATCTTATGCGCTGGGCCCCATCAGTGTTCAATGCGGTCCTCCACCCCAGGTGTTCAACAAGATGTATATCGACCAGATTGTGTTCGAGGTCCTAGATCAATTAGACTGCACTCGTGTCACACCTGCCCGCTCGCCCCCAGCTCACCTTTATTGATCTTGGGTGCACCAGAATTTATTCCTGTTCATGGCATCCTACCCACTAAGTCGACGTGAACGACATCGACCTTCACACTCGGGGAACGCTCTACCAGCAAGGAAACTCCTCTGGTAAATTAATCAGCGTATGCTGAATAAACTGAACAGTTAGTCAGCGCATACTCATCAGTTGCTCTTAATTCGATTTATGGATACTGAAGAGCAAGAGATCTTGAAGCTCACGAACTGCATTGCTCCGATGTCTCCTGCCCCTCTCATTCAAACTCGCCAGATTGACCCTCTTCTTTCCAAATAGGGCCCCCAATCCCCACCAGCTATGCTGCTAACTTAAGGATGAATGAATCCTTTTCGAATGGATTTATCCTTTCATTTCTTGGTAGACCTTTTATCACGACTCTCCTTCTGAAATCTGTTTCCGAAGAATTTTTCTCTTCGGAAGCAGAATCTATTTGCTGGAATCTATTCGCTAATCCCCTGTATGTGAAAGATGCATCTCAAAATCTGATTCCTATTGACTATGAAAGTATTTCAGTTTCAGGCACATTTTTTTTCGTATTATCATTTCTGGGGGTAGAATCTTGACAATCAGATTAAATCATACCTAAAACTCGTGCAAAGAAAAGCTATTGTCAGTTTCTAAATACAAAGGCGACTATTTTCAATATCAAAATGGAATGTACATTTCTCATGAATACGATTATATCAATGTGCAAGGGATCTGTTCCGAAGCTGATCACTTCTTTCACAAGATTTCAATGAGATTTTAACTTTAGAAGACATCCTGTTCACAGGAATGTACAAAAGATAAAACGGAAGAACTCCGCCTAAGAAACCAATTCCTGGATGCACAAGAAAATATAACCACTTTTTTACGATGTGGTTTACTCTTCCCTGCAATTTCGTTGAAATTCGTTGAACTTTTGGAAAATGTTAGAACGTGAAAATATCTGGCAATCAAAAATGAATTCCTGGATCCACTCCATAATTCAGTTACTTCACTCTTACCCAGTGCCGTACCTTTCTACAAATATATTTAATTGGAATTAATTCAAAAGTCTTGGAGATGTTGTGTTGAAAGTCCGGAGCGAATAAAAAAAATACACTTTAAAAAAATGTCCTTATTCTATGTTTACAGATTTTGCATCAATTAACAACATAGTTATTAAGGGGGGCATGAGCCACATCTTAAATGTGTTGGTATGGCATATAACTATTGAATTTGTGGGTCTCAATGGCCCCGAATTCTTGAACTACCCACGGAGGCTTATCCCCTCCCCCCTTCCGAGGTGCATGGGCCCACTTCATTTATCCCTGATTGACCCAAATTCTATCTTCGACACAGCCTAACCGTACGCATATTCTCAGGACCCATTTCCATCATAATCTAAAATGAAATAAAAATGCTTGAAAAGAATTCATTCAGAAGCACCCTGTTCATCAGACATGAATTCATTGCAAATTTAACAAAACCCTTAAGACTCCGAAGTGGAAAACAAATTTTGTTCCATAAAAACATACCCATTGAATATCTACTTAGTCTGGAAGATTAAGATTGTCTTTGCAGTCCAAGCATGTTATGAAAAAATGGGTGCCAACCTCACACAAACAGCAGAATAGGTTTGACGGATCTTGTATCTTCAATACGCTTTGAATGACAAGTCAATAAAAATTGCATGGGAGTAGAATCCTAAAATTCAAAATGGCTGCCCTCAACCGTTGTGAAAATACTATCTCTCGAAGCAGACATTGTAGTAAGTTGAAATTCGGTAGGTGCACTGGCTTTCACTATACCTTATTTTGCTCAAATTCAACAGGACTAGTGATGCAGACCCCCCCGCCCCCCAAAGAAATACATGACTTTTTGAAAACTTGTAAAAGAATCTCACCTAAGACCTGTCAGTGGGTTCTCTCAAAAACAAATTATACTCAGAACCCACACTGGCCTTCCTTCGGGGTGCACAATTCATTATTTTCTACTCTTTGATCAACAATTGATCTTTAGTTCGGATTAGACTGAAAACATTTATTTTCTCTGACCGTAAAGAATGGATTCCTGCCAGCTGAAGCTCTGGACCGAACCAGATGCAGTATCTTGCTCATGCCGTCCATCCAGTCGAAGGGACCAGGGAGAGGGCAACCCCTCTACAAGTCCAGCAACAAGCCCACGGACTTGTCACAGTTAGTTTTGGCCCTTGTCACTACCTCATACCTTTGAATTTCTCAGACTGCCCAAATCTTGGCAATGCTCGTTACAAACAAGGTCACAACGTTCACTTAGGCAGTGTACTTTACAGCCATGTAACATCATTCTGCGTAGGACCGGATTAGCCTTTAGCATGTACAGCATCGGCGAAAGTGGACAACCTTGAAATGATCTGAAGGGACTTTGATATAGCTCCATTCATTTTAACCATCGAGCTGGGAGATGCATACAAGAGGCGAGTAGAGGAGCAGAAGTTCTGGCCGAAGCCAGCCGTGGACAAGATGGACTCGAGAAAATGATCAACCCTATCGAAGGCTTTGGACCGATCTGATATGTGGACTTTCTCAATGATCATGCGTACCGTATGCAGGTTATCTTGGATACCCCCTCCCTTCTCAGAATTAGTATGTTCAGTGCCAATTAGCCTATCCAGTACGGTATGCAAGCGGTTTTACAGGACCTTTAACTCTGTACTCAGCTGAGTTATGGGCCTAAACTCATCTACCCTGTCCTCTCCACTTTGTCTTTGCGTTGCAATTTCATTACACCCTCAGTAAAGCGACGAGGAACATTCCCCTGCCCTAAGCAGTGGTTGAAGATCAATGCCAGCAAATGGACAAATATGGGCGACAGCCTCAAATACACTTCGTAGGGCAAACTATCAATTCCAGGAGACTTCTGTTTCAACGTTCTCTTACGCTTCCTGGATTTTAAACTCTGTTATGACCCCGCCCCCTCACACCCAGCAGACTCGGTCATCTCGAGGCAGGGAAAGTCAACTAAATAGGTGTCGAATAAGGCGGAGCTCTAACCAGGTTCCCTGGTGAAAACTTTGCTGGGAATACTTTGCAGATACCTTTGTGTAGTCACAAGTCATCCGTCCAATGATGTGACACTGGCGATATGTCGGCTTGACACACTCCCGATTTCTTCTGCTCGCAGTTCAGCGGCCATATTCGTTGCCTAGGGAAACATTCTTTTCAACCTACCTCTAACAACTAGAGCTTGATGCTTTTTGATAAACAAAGGGATCAGCTATGCCTCAGCTAAGCTCACCTCATTACAGTCCCCTCTGCTCACAACCTGCTCCATTTGAGATTCGAATGTCTTTTGTGCCGTGAATCTCTGTTGAGTTGGCGACTCTACTCGGCTGCAATAGACCTATTCTTATGCTGTCCCTGAAATTCATTTCCAAAGACCACCCCTGTCAATTCCCGGTTAATCATCAGTGTCAACTGGTCCCGAAAATCCTTCACATCCAGTAAGGATGCGTTGAATTTCCACCGACCAGGTTTAATCGGTCTAGATGAACCTAATTTTCTTTGGTTCCTGACTCGAATCAATGTAAAAACTTGGACAATCTAACAGCCTTATGTCGACTCTTCTACCTAGTATCCGTATTCGATCTGCCACTATCAGTCAAAGTCCATACTACTTCATCAGGGTGTTCGTTTCGAAATTTATCGACAAGGTCCACCCAGTTGGTAAAATCCTGGAATGGAATCGCGGCAAAGTTGTTAGTATTTAACTCTGTATTTGCCCCTCTGTCTACATTGGGATTAAGGACGGCATTCCAATCACCGGCTAAAACTACTCGCCCCGACGAGATCACGAACGGAACAATTCACCGAAAGAAATTGACTCGCTCGGTAGTTGGGCGTATAAATCTCAATGGTCCTTAACATCTCTCCTACTTTGCACAACAAACCAGAAGTTGCGGCGGACCTCTAAGCTCCTGGAGTCTGCTGCTGCACCTTGGCCCTGTGACAAAATGTAGATGGTGGGGGATCTTGTCTGGACTGCCGGTTCCTTCTTACAGATAGCGGCGAGGTGATCACTCTCGCCACATAGCCAGCAAACTGGGACCCCAACCTTTCACGATAAGAGGCAGCTTCTTCCGGCTGTCCACATCCAAGTAGTTAGGGATGGCAAGGAAAGTTTTCTTATTGATCTTCAGATCAAACCTTCATTCTCCGCCACTTTCACCTTATTGCAGGAGAAATGCTCCGATTTGTTCTCCTCGGACAAGCGAAGGGACTGTGTATTCGATTATCCTGATCTTTCTGCAGCGCAGGTGGTCCCTCGTCTGAAGATTCTTTGTTGTTAGAGCCATGCAGGGTTCATCACTAAGTGACATGTCACACGAGGCAAAACTGTTGCTCTTCATAGCCTATTCCTTGAGTCCTGGGGTCGTTACATCTGTACACACAATTTCAGTGTAAGGTGAACTCGAGGAGACTACAGCACAGGGTTTCAAACATTCGCATTCTTTATTGTATAAAACACATCATAATACACCAAAACAAAGCAAATATTGATTTCTCATGTGTCTGATTTTAATAATCTCAAATAATATACAGCTTTGTCAGAACACACGCATATAATCTTTCTGTCTATACGTACTGGCATCTGATTTCACATCGATACAAGATTCTTTCAATATGAGTGAAACTGAAATAAACTAAAATTTTCATGACGTTATGTATTGCATCTTGACAAATTTTAAGTTTTCAGAACGAAATTTTGGTCAAGTGAGAATATTTCGAAGTTGGCCTGCTGACACAGCTATTAGTAGAAATAAATTGACCGGCAATTGGGGGCGCTTGACCCATAGCAATGGTTAGCAAGCTATTGTCGCTCAGTCAGTCGCTAATACAGCGAATTCAGTCTCTGCTCTTTTGCCAGGCTGATTTTTGGGCTCCCATCAGCATTGATTTAATACATAATTTTAATATCCCACCCGAGTAGAATTTCGTCGAGAAAAATACGTTTGCCTTAGAAAATCCATTGTGTATTTCGGAAAAATATAACCTGTGCCGCATAATTGTTACATTTAGTGGATGAAATGTTGAAGAACAGTAAATATCAAGCAGACATTTTGGCTCGAATATAAAATGAAAAAAGATTTGAGAATCTTTTAAAAATCCTATCATTAGTTGAATTTCCCTCGACCTTTCAAAATATTGGGACGTTTATTCTTTTTTTATTTCCAATTCATGCTTCATAGCAAGTCTCGAACACATTCACACCAAAATATTCCCACTTTTTCAATACAGATTGGGCAGAACATTTTATAGCAGAAATTTCTGATCATTTCTCCTTTCGGACAAAACTGAGAAATTTCAAATCTAATTTTGTTGTTTATGGTTATATAGATTGTTGGGGGGAAAGTCGTGTGAAAACCTCAGAGTAATTCTGCTTGTTTTAAATCATATTGAACAGGAGTCGTTTTTAGTTGACAAACATGTCAACTGATCATTTCAGCCAATGAAATGGAATTTAAGATGGACAGAAATTATGGAACGTATTTGACACCTTTATAAGACGCACTCTGAAAACAATATACTTCCAGTTGTGTATTCAAAAAAAGTATTACTTCTGTCCTATAATTGTTACATTTCGAATGTAGATGCAAATGTTACTATTTTGGGACCAAGATAGTTGAGTTTGATGCGGGGAACTTTTACATAAGTCTTACAAGCTTTCAAATTCGTTATGGGTGGTCTCACGGATATAAATACTACAAATTCACATTTATAGACAAAATTATATCTTTATCAAAATTATATCTTTATTACACTTTAGAAAAAAATAATTTCATACTTATTTTTTATCGGTATCTAAGTGACTCGTTGGCAGAAGAGGAAGATATAAATACAAGCCTTTCTAAAGGGCAACAGTGATAAATCAGTGCAAAGTGTCTTGGTCGGAGTTAAAATTCGATACACCAATCCGATTCAGTACCGTTAACCACTCAAAGCTCCAAAAGCAGGAATAGAAAAGGGACTTCAACTGCATGTTTTGTGGGTCTTTTTAATTGTCTTGGGACCTGCAACTTGGAATCCAAAGGAACCATTCACTGGGTCACCACAAGGGCATTTCTTTAACTTAAATATTAAGACTCCGAGGATGAAATTACAGTGTTGGGGAAGGAGGAAATCTTTTTTCTTTTTTTCTTTAGCCTTTGCTTCAGAAGGTTTTTTTTTTCTTTCTTTTTTTTTTCCCCTTCCTTTCTTCAGTCTTTCCTTGTCCAGGAGAGACATTTCTCTCGCCGTGGCTTCAAATGAATAAGAAAATGTGTGTGATGAAACCACAGATATCAAATGGATTGATATAATTCATTTTTACTTGTGTATTTTGGCAGCTTCAACAACAATCCGAATGAAACAATTTCCTTATGACGTAGATTTGGGGTCCTTGTGAAAGGAGGCTTGAGTGAAAAATAACTCTCAATGCTTATTTATTGATTTACAAATGTATGTTTATTGTATGTGGACAGTTGTCATAATCATAAGGCTTTTATCGTCCGTTTCTTCCTGATATGCAGTGCTGTCTTGTGATCTCTCGTGTAAGGTTGAGCATGATTCTCTCATGCCTGCGTTGCATGCTTCTCAGATTGCGGGTCTGTCTCTTAGTTAGGTTCCATGTTTCAACTCCATAAGTGACTATCGGTAGAATACATTGGTTGTATTCTCTTAGGATTATTGGGATTGTCTGGTTTTTGAAAGTTGAACTTGTTCTGCCGAAGGCTTGCCATCCTAGAATGATTCTTCGCTTGACTTCTTCTTCTTTTGAGGATCTCATGGAGATTCGTTGTCCTCGGTAGATGCAGTGGTCTACTTTCCCCAGTTTTGCATCTTCGATTTTGACATTTGTCCTTATTCCCGATGTAATTATTACACATGACTTGTTTTACCAAAGTTTGTATGTAGGGTAAACTTTTTTTGCTTTCTTTTAGTTCATCAAGCATTAGTTGGAGGTCGTGTAGGTTCTCTGCAAAAAAGGACGATGTTGTTGCAAATCTGAGGTTGCTCGGATATTCGCCGTTTATTTTGATTCTATCCTCCAAGTCCAGGTTTCAGAAGATCTTTAAGCAGGCTGTGAAGAGTCTGGGTGAGCTAGTATCGCCTTGCTAATTTTATTTTTTTTTTTTTAGGTGGAAAGGTTCAGTCTTTACGTAGCTTGGAGTTGCTATGATTTTGTGTATGTATGTGTGTGTGTGTGTGTGTCTATTATGTATTATGTTATATATTTTGTAGTACTTTGACGTACAGTCTACACCTTGTAGGATGATGGTGTTCATGACCATGGGGATTTCTAGAGTTGAATGCCTTCTTGAAGTCTATAAATGCTACAGTGCGTAGCATTTTGTATTCTTTTTCTTTCAGCTATTGAATAGAGATGGTCCGACCGAGTATTTTATAAATCCAGCCTGTTGCCGTGGTTTTTTATTTAGTATCTTAGTGATCCGGTTGGTGATGACTTTTGCGAAAAGTTTGTATACGCAGTTGAGTAAGCTGATAGGCCTGCAGTTGTTTAGGTTTCTAGGTTTTCCCCTTATGTAGAAGCATTATGATTGCAGTGTTCCAGTCATTCAGAACTTTACTCTTTTAGGCATACGTTGAATAGAATAGCTAGCTTTTTGTTGACGCTCTTACCAGCTCTTTTGAGTAGATCGATGGTGTTATCTGGTCCAGGGGCTTTTTATTTTTTTCCTTTTCTTTTTTTTTTCTGATGGCTTGCTTTACCTCCTATGGTGTTACGTCTGGGAAGTCCTCAAATTGATTGTCATCGATTTGTGTATTCTGGTCGTTGTTTTGAAAAGTAAAGTTTTTGATAGAATTTTGAGGTGCGTTCGGCAATTCTGTGTTATGTCTCGGTTTTCTTCGAATTTGCTAGTTATTTGCTTGTCCTATACCGAGAGCTCTGTTTACTACTTTAAAGCCCCGGCGTTTTTCGAGAGTGGTCTCGACGATGACTGCCGTATACCTTCTTTTGTCTTCTATTAGTTCCCCCCCCCTTTTAGTATAATAATTAATCAGAATCAAAATACTTACTGAGTCAACTTTGAGATGTGGTAAGTTCAGTTTTCCTTTGTGTGCTTCTGGTTTTTTTCCTTTTTTGAGGATCTGAGAGATTATCACACTAGTATCTAGTAGCGATAAAACGGGTTTATTCAGTCTTTCCTTGTCCAGAAGAAAGATTTTTCTCCATCTGATCATTTCGTCTCGATTCATGCATCTTTTCTTGTAAATGTCACGAGCAGACTTGTCGTCTTATCTCCATGGACAGAGAAATCCTGAAATCAGAAAAAATTAACAAGTTGCGCAAGAAGAGAAAAGAGTATTATTTATTTTTTTACAAGAAATCTAATCCTGAAGAAATGTAATATAATGAAATAACGATGAAGGGAAAGAAATTTTTTTTTTCTTACTTTTAGTCTTTCCTTGGTTTGGGGAGATGTTTCTTGGTTCACGCATCTTTTCTTGTATAGTTAAACTCGGGCATTCATCAAATTTAAAGGCAGTTTAATACGATAGAGATACAGCAAATGTACGATCACTGAACTGGAAAGAGACATTTTCTTCATACGTTATTGATTTGAGTACAAAAACAATCAAAACATACTTACTGTTTCCTTTTAGCGACCCGGGCATTTTCTAATATCTCCCTCCCCCCAAGCTACGCCTCTGACTTGGGTGTGATAATACAAAAACAAAAAAAAATCCTTATCAAAATTATATTTACCACATCTCCGAGTTGGTTTAGCAAGTGTGATTTCACCTTTTCTCTGTCTGCCTTGATGTTTTTTCTTTCCTTTGGAAATCTGAGAAATCATTACACGAGTCTCTGTGGGGAAAATGGATAAAAATGTAAATGATTGTTTGGCAATAGAATGTGGTTATTTGGGGTCCTTTTTGAAAAAGTGCATAAGACATTTTTTGAATCTCAATTACTAAAATAAATAAGTTCAGTTCATCTAAGCAAAACGTGATTTTTTTTTTTTTTTTTTTTTTTTTTAAGAACTCTTGATTAAAGAAAGTGTCTGATTTATCAGTCATTTGCACTTGATGGCTAAAATCATTAACGTTAAACACTCGGTCATTCATCAGATTTAACGGTAGTATAATACGATAGAGATAGAGCAAGTGTACGATCACTGAGCTTGGATGAGATATTTTCTTCATACGTTATTGATTTGAGTACAAAAACAATCAAAACATACTTACTCTGCTTCCTGGAAAAATTGGCATCTGGAAAAACAGATCCGAAATCAAGATCAAAATCTCCATCTCTTCTTCAGTTAATTCCAAAAAGGAATGGAAAAGGTCCAGCAAGTTGTCTCTTTCGTCAATCTCAATCTTCATGCAAAGACGTTCAAAATTGTTCGCTTGTTCAACCACGTTGACTGTATCACGGATGAAGGAAGAGAGATCGCAAACACGGACAGCAGTTGTATAAAATAGGGTCTCCGCACAGGGATCGGCTCAGCCAATGGAATTGAAGCTGTTACTGAGGTGTGGCTTATAATGGAAGGGGCAGAGGGCTATTTTAAAAAGTCCCTCCGGGTCGCCAAAAGCTTTACAAATAATCTCTTGTGCATGAGATTTCTCAAAAAATCTTTCTCGGTTATTAGGACCAATAAGTTAAATTCAGGCAGACAAATGTACTGCTAACTTGAAAACTCCAACGAATTGTTTGTTTTATTGATCCATAAAGACTTTACGTTGAAATAAACAGGAATGCAGTTTCTGATCTATCAGTCATTAGCAGTTAATGTGTTAAATTATTTCATAGACTAAACGTTGACAAGAAAAATATCAATAGATATTTCAATTTTCTTGAAAAATATTATCTGAATAGGGTCCCTATGATATCTTATTCTCTGGGCCCCATCAATGTTAAATTCGGTCCTGTGTAGAAGACATTTAATTTGTTTACTAAACTCAGCTTTGTCTGGCAACATATGTTGGGTACCTACTGACAATCAGATTCACTAATAGTAACAGTTGTTAATCCAGAGTCCTTGACGAAATGTCCTCAGTTGCTGACCCTTCTATGATTTGTATCAGTTTTCCTTAAATCCGATCTTATATCCTTATGTAAACACATTAAAAGCTCACCATTTTTAAGGCGTCCAAAAAGTAAAGAATAACACCATATTGTATAAATAATATATATTATAAAGTATACATTTGTGCCCCATGTTCTAATCACACATTCTTTAAAATCAACATTTGATGCTGGCAAAAATTCCACCACAATGAATTTATGTAACGAATATAATTCAACTTTAGCAAATGCTACTCCAACGCCAGAATTTCCCTTGGAAATGAAACCTGTCAATCTTATCTTTTTTGTTTCTACACAAACGACACTGGATATAAATATTGTGTTTTATGATTTAAAAAAAATCTTAGATTGTTTAAATTCAAAAGTATATTTTTACAATCAAGGACGTTGACGACCCTTGAATTCTGAGCTCTGGGCAAGCAGAACTCATTTATTCTTGCTTTACAGTAAAAAAAAAAAACAAACAAACAAACATACGAATCCATATTGATACTAAATATCAACCTGGATTACAATGCAGTAAGCAAATGAGCTTTTGTTGCTCTTGATAATTCCCTTTTTGTTTCCCTTCGTTTCACCAACAGGGGAAATATTATGTCAGTTATTCCTTTACATCTGACTTCACATCAGAGCATTTTTTCGCTTTGAGCATTTTATTCTGTTTAATCTATTGATTTTTCCATTTGGTCTTGGGGAGTACTCTCGTCCCACCATAAAAAAATAGTCCAGGGCACACCGTATAGCAATGATCAAAAAGCTTATCTTACAGGCAGTTGTCAGTAGGTTTGATCTTTTGATCTCCCTTCATTTCTCTTTTTTCTCAATATATTGACACGAATTGATATCAACTTTTTACTTTATTTGTTAATGAAAAATGTCCTATTTTTATAGAAAGTTATCTGGGTACGCGATTGACATTGCAAGTTTTAAAAAGTTATACATATATTATATTTATCAACATGCAGGCCTGTAAAAAGCAAGGGGTGTCCACACCCATCTAATTTACAGAAAATAAAAAAACTGAATAAAAATGAATATTCCTTTATTCGTTGCCATAGAAACGATGCCCCGAATTGCATAAGACAACTGGAAATTTCGATGAAATTCAAAACTATATTCTGAGAAAAAAATGAATTCCGACCCATCACAAATTAGAGTAATTCTAGCTTTTCAAAAAGTAATAGACTAAACATAACTAGTATAAACCATTAGTTTTTTTATGCAGGTTCGAATTTAAACTCTGAGCGCCTAGGGCGTGGAGAAAAGAGTCTTATAGATTTCTATTTCTGAGAAGGCAGATCCAAGGTCCAAGTCACTGAAAAGCTGAATTTTGGATCGACTCGACTCTATTAGAAAACAATCCCCGGGCTTTTAATCTAAGTAATTAGGACAAATAAGTTCAGTCATCATAAGACATAAGCCCCCCCCCCCAAAAAAAAACAAACAAAACGACTCAACACTTAATATATCAGTCATTTGTAGTTAATGGGTTGATAAAATTGGTGATATTAAAGTGAATGTTGAGAAAAATATTGATAGTTCGTTTTGTGTGAAAAAAAAAAAAATAACTGAATAAGAAAATAGAAGTGTCCCTATGGAATGTTAAAATCGGTTTTGTGGAGGATATATATATTTTGATTATTTACAAATCACAGCTTAGTCTGGCACCAGGCCATGAGTCGGCTGCTATCCCTGGATCCCTGACAAAACCCGCACGAGACCAAAAAACCCTTGGGTTTAATCGAAACATGACAAGAATGTCATTTAGTGACAGTAGTACTTTTAAAACCCAACATCGTATTGTAATGCAGATACTTTTAAAGCTTAGTATTTTCAAGGCATCCAAAAGTTAAATACACTATAGTGTAAATATTTCTTATACATTTTCTGAAACTGCATTTTTTTTTTTTTTTTGAAGCATCCAAAAATTCAATAATTCCACCATAATGAATTTCCAGAACAAATGTAACAATCAATCAGGATTTTTTTTATTCTGAATTATTTCCATCAAACATGGAAAAATGAATTCTCTGATCCATTTTTTTTTTTTTTTTTTTTTTTTTTCTAACAATCAAGTACATTTTATGGCCTTAGGTTTCTCTGAGCCCTTGGCAAGTGGAATTTCGACGTCATCATGATATAGTTATATCTTATTTACAATGAGAAATTAATATACCGGAATATATGTAGGTATTATACTATACTGGTTGATACTAAATGTCAGAAATTGAAATTACAAGGCATTGATTAAATGAGCTTGTGGTCGGTCATGAGAAATTTCTTCAATTGTTTCACCAAAACAGAAATATTCTACTGGCAGATATTCTCTAAAAAATCCGTCAATTCATCAGGGAATTCTCATTTTGACTGTTTCATTCAGTGCAATTTTTGTATTTGGGAAGTCCTACTATGGCTGGTGCCTCTAAGCACTTAGAGCCCTGGGCGACTGTCTGTGCTGCCAGTGTGGCTTTCAGCTTCGTATGATTCGTTTTATTATTTATTCTATATCTTTTTCTTATCTCATTTAAGTCTTCAAATCCTTCTAATGTATTCGTTTGCAGTAAGATATATTTTGGGATGAAAATAAATAGCAACAAAATATTGAATCATTTTTTTTTTCCTGGCAAATTATACATTTCATCATACGAAATATTTCAATGTAATTTCAGGTCTATTAATGTACATGCATTTCAAATTGAGATTTTTGGTTTTTATCTGATTATTTCACTTAACTGTATCAAATATAAACATTTTGAACACACTGCCACACTGTTAGCTGTTGATATATTGTCAGTGAGGTATCTTGGTACACAAATGAAACCCTTTCTCACATTTTCAAGTCTCACCTAGTTTTCAGCTCTCTAGACGAATATCTGGGAAATGTCTCCTCAGTCCAAAGGGACCCGTAACTTAGAACCCATGTCTCTTTCGTCAATCTTCATCTTCACGCGAAGACGTTATAATGGCTAACTTGAAAACAATTGTTTTTTATTGATCTATACAGACTTTACGTTGAAATAAACAGGAATGCAGTTTTATATATCAGTCATTTGCAGTTAATGTTAAATGAGTAATATTTTCATGGACTAAACGTTGACAAAAGAAATATCTATATTTCAATTTGCTCGAAAAATGTTATCTGAATAGGGTCCCTATGATATCTTATTCTCCGGGCCCCATCAATGTTAAATTTTGTCCTGTGGCGAAGACATTCAATTTACTTAACTGAGCTGTGTCTGGCACAAGGCAACATGTGTTATGTACCTACTGACGATCAAATTCAATAACAGTTGCTTATCCAGGGTCTGGGACAAAATGCCCTCAGCTGAAGACCCTCTGGTTGACAGGACAGAAAACTCAATTTGTATCAGTAGTATTGTGTTCTTTAAATCCGACCTTGTATTCTAATGCAGACGCATTTAAAGCTTACCATTTATGAGGCATCCTGGCAAAAATTTCACCACTGTGAATTTATGTAACGATGTGAAAATTGATCGGGATTTTTGCGCAAATTATAAAAAATCCATGAAAAAACAATTTAACTTTTGTAAATGCTACTCCTCCGATTTTCCCATCAAATTTTCACTTAGAAGATAAAAGATCGACAGGTTTTATTTTTATTTCTACACAAACGACATTAGGTATAAATCTTCGAAGGTGTTTTTTTTTCTTCTTTTTCTTAAATAAATGTAAAAAAAAAAAAAAAATACAAAGAAAAACAAAACAAACTTACGTTGTTTAATTCACAAGTATATTTTTTACAATCAAGGACGTTGGCAGCCCTTGAATTCTGAGCCCTTGGCAAACAGAACTTATTCTTGTTTTACCGTGAGAAAAGAATTGTATACGAATTTTATATTGGTGTTATACTAAATGTCAACCTGAATCAATGCATTAATCAAATGAGCTTTTTGTTGGTCTTGAGAATTCCCTTTTTGTTTCCCTTCGTTTCACCTACAGGGGAAATATCATCTGTCAGTAATTCCTTAAAATCCGACCACATCAGGGCATTTTTTCATTTTGACCATTTTATTCTGTTTAATTCATTGATATATATATATATATATATATTTTACCCCTTTTGGTTCTGGGAATTGCACCTGTTTCAGGCATAAAAAATAGTTCAGAACACGTTGTATAGCAATGATCAAAAAAGCTTATCTTACAGGCAGTTATTAGTGAGTTCGATCTTTGTCTGATCTCCCATTCTTTCTTTTTTATTTTCTCTCCACTATATCAATGACGCCAATTGAAACCAACTTTTACACTTAATTTGTTA
This sequence comes from Thysanoteuthis rhombus, assembly GCA_963457665.1. NCBI lineage: Eukaryota > Metazoa > Mollusca > Cephalopoda > Oegopsida > Thysanoteuthidae > Thysanoteuthis > Thysanoteuthis major. The sequence goes on along the minus strand of OY735217.1, from coordinate 38,896,326 downwards.
ATGAAAAAAAAACTATTATTGACTTACCTGGATACACAAGTAGCATTGCAAGTCTTGAAGTTTAACTTGCATATGTGAGTGTGTGTGTTTATCTTTAGATACTAATATTTATCAACCGACAGGCCTGTAAAAAGCAGCGTGGTCCACCACCATCCAATTAACAGGAAATACGAATGGATATTCTTTTATTATTAGTTGCCATAGAAACAATGCCCCGAATTAAAAGTTGTATAAAACAATTAGAAATTTCGATGAAAGTAAAAAGTAGTAAATTTTAAGAAAAAGATGAATTCCGATTCATCACAAATTCTAGCGTTTCGGAGTTAGTAATTGTTTAATAGATAAACATAACTTGCATGAACCATTTGTTTTTTCTTCTTTGATGCAGGACCGAATTTAAACTCTTGAGCGTAGAGGAAAGAAAAGGTTTTATGAATTTGATTCTAGTTTCTGAAAAGCCAGTCCCAAGAATTGTCTGACTCAGCAGAAAGGAGGGAAAAGGTCCAGCAGATTGTGTTTTTTATCCCCGCTTCAATCTATATTTGGCCAAAGATTAAAAGATGTTTAGAATCGATATTTTGTTAAACATGTTCAACTTGTGTTGTGACCCAGATGTATGAATAGTAATCTCCAAAGTATTTGTATAGGATGGGCGCTCCATAAAGGCACCGACACTGTCGATAGGATTGAAGCTGGTAAAGAGTTGTTGCTGAGGGTGTGTGTGTGTGGGGGGGGCTATTAGGAAAGTTCTTTCTGAGCCACCAGAAGCTTGACAAATACAAAAAATCTCATATGTGGGGGATTTGTTTTGTTTTTTAACTGTTAGTGATACAAACAAGCTCAGTTCTCATAAGCAGAACATAACTTATCTCCAACTTGGAAAACAAAGAAAAAAATGAATGACTTGAAATTTGCAAAACAGTTTAGGCAACGTAAGTGTCTTTATGGGTCAAAAAGTGTCTGATATCATTCATTTGCAGTTAATGGGTCAATAAAATAAGTAATATTTTAATAAAGTATATTTGGGGAAAAATATTAATTCGTGGATGTTTCGGTTTGTTAGAAAATAACAGCTGAATAGAAGAAAAATAGAAGGGTCCCAAAGAGATGTTATGCACTGGGGCCCAATCAATGCTAAAATCGGTTTTGTGGACGATATTTATATTTTGAATATTTACAAATCATAGCTTATTCAGTTACAAGGCCATGAGCCGGTCGCTATACTTGGGCCCCTGACAAAACCCACACGAGGCCAAAAATACCCTTGGGTTTAATTGAAACACGACAAAAAGTTCAATAATAGTAGTACTTTTTTTCCCCAACCCAACCTAATATTGTAGTGCAGACACTTTTAAAGCATCCAAAAATCTATCAATTCCACCATAATGAATTTACAAAACAAATGTGATGATCGATCAGGATTTTTATCCTGAATTATAACAAATTCCATCAATAAAAATTTAAGTTTAATTCAACTTTTGCAAATGCTGTCCAAAATTTTCCGAAAATTTGCCTCTTAAAAATTTCCGCTTAAAAATAAAACCTGCCTATTTTTTCATCTTGTTTCGGCACAAATGACAAGAAAAATGAATTTTCTGAATTTTGAAAACAAAATAAATTTACAAAAACAGCAATAAAATAAAACCTACGTTTTTTTTTAATTTTTACAAATACATTTTATGGCCTTAGGTTTTTGAGCCCTTGGCAAGTGGAACTTCAGTGCCTTCATAATATAGTTATCTTATTTACAGTAAGGATGTATATATAGAAATATACGTAGGTATTATACTATACTGATTGATACTAAATGTCAATTGGAATTTCAATGCATTGATTCAATGAGAATTTCCCTTGTCAATTGTTTCACTAAAACAAAAATATTTAACCGACAGATATTCCCTAAAAATCTGTCTTCTCATGAGGAAATTCTCATTTTGACTGTTTCACACATTTCAAGTCTTATACAGATTTCGAGTCTCTGCTCGGCAGCACTTTTCTTTCCTTGTTTTATTCTCTAAATTGCTCGCCTTAGATTTACTTACCTCCTGGGATCAAGTCACCTCAGTACACACATTTCAAGTGTGTAATGTGCACCCGTTTAGGTAACTCTAACAAAGGGTTTCAGACAAACATTAGCATTTTTATTGAATTACACGCATCATACCACGCGTATAATATGTCTACACATCCGTGCAAAACAAATTGATTACTCATGAACTCATGACAGTTTTGTCAGAACATACGCACATAATCTGCAATCTTCATAATTGTCTATACATACAGGCATCTGATTTCACATCGATATGTGGATGAAACTGAAATAAACTCCTAAAACTCTCATGGCGTTATGTATTGCATCTTGACATAAAATTTCGTTCAAGTGAAAATATTTTGGTGTTGGTCTGCTGACACAGCTATTGGTAGAAATAAAGTGACCGGCAATCAGGACACTTGACCAATTTCTATGGTTAGCAAGCTATTGTCGCTAATATAGCGAATTCAATCTTCACGGAGTGTTCCGCTTTAGTACCAGGTTAATTTTAGGGCTCCCATCTTTGATTTTGATTAAACATAATAAATATAATTCTAATATCCCATTCAAATAGAATTTCGTCGAGAAAAATATTCTAAGTAAATTTATCGTGTATTTTGTAAATAATATGACCAGTGCTGCATATGTAATACAAGAAACAATTTTTCTTTTAACCCAATCATTAGACGGATTTTCCTCGAGCTTTCAAAATATTGGGACGTTCTTTGTTTATTTCCAAGTTGTGCTTTATAGCAAGTCTCGAACGTATTCACACTTCTACACAAATCGGGCGAAACATTTTACAGCAGATATATTTCTGATCACTTCTCATTTCGGACAAAATTGAGGAAGAAAAATAGTTCAAATCTAATTTTATCTATGGCTGTATAAATTGTTGCAGAGAAGTCGAAAGAAAACCGTCAAGTAATTCTGCTTTTTTGTTATATTGAACTGGAGTCACATTTCATGAACGAACATTTCAACTGATTATTTCAACCAATGAAAAGAAAAATGGGATTTAAAATGATGGACAGAAATTATGTAGCATATTTGACACCTTATAAGACGCACTCTGAAAACAATATCGTTCTTGTGTATTTAAAAATATAGTATTACTTTGGTCCTATAATAATTACATTTAGTGTTTGAGACGTAGATGCCAATGTTACAACTATTTTAGGACCAAGGTAGTTTAATTTTGATGCAGGAAAAAGTTTTACATACGTCTTACAATATATCAAATTAGTTACAGGTGATCACAGATATAAATACAACAAAGTCAGATTTATAGACAAAATCATATCTTTATTACAGTTTTGGAAAAATAATTTGATATTTTCTTTTTATTGGCATCTAAGCGACATGTTGGCAGAGGAGGAAGATAGGAATACTAGACTTTTCTAAAGGGTAATAGTGAGAAGTCAGTGTAAAGTATCTCAGTCGGAGTTTGAATTAGATACAACAATCAGATTCAGTGCCGTTAAGCACTCGAAGCTACAAATGCAGGAATAGAAAAGGGACTTCAACTGCATGTTTTGTGGGTCTTAATCGTATCCTGAGACCTGAAATTTGGAATCCAGAGTCATCATCCACAGGGTTCCACAAATGAAATTCTTTAACATATTAAGATGTTGGGGATGAAACTGCTAGGGGGTTGGGATTGAAGTAAAGGGAGAAAAAAAAAGTTCTTCCTCGTCAGCCTTTGCTTCATGATTTTTTTTCTTCTCCCGTCATTCCTTGTCCAAGAAGGACATTCCACTTCTAATCTGAACAAATGGATTGGTAAAAGATAGAAAAATGTTATGTATGTGATAAAACCACAGATCAAATGGGTTGATTCTATTCATTTTTGCTTGTATATTTTAGCAGCTTCAACAAACCGAATATTACAATTTCCTTACGACGTATATTTGGGGTCCCCGGGAAAGGGGGCTTGAGTGAAAAACGACTCTCATAGATTTACAAATATTTCTTTGTTATTGTATGAGGACAGATGTAATGTAGGTTAATTACCAAAGCTTTCAGCAACCCTGGGTGGGTAATCTCTGAAAGCTCTCTCCCCTTGTTTGGCGATAGAGCGGGGTTATTTTAGGTCCCATTTGAAAAAGTGCACAAGACATTTTGAAAATGTATTAAAAACAAGTTCGGTTTACTTGAATGTGCTTTATTAACCCATAATTCTGCGTTAAATAAAAAAGATGGAAGTGTCTAATATCAGTCATTTGCAATTATTGGCTAAAATCAGCATCAAATTTAAAGGCAGTGTGATACAATATTAAAAGAGCAAGTGAATAATCATGGAACGACATTTGTTATCAAATCAAACGGTGTAGCTATTAAAAAATCTAAGACCTATGAGTCAGGGAAAGCATAAATTTATCCCAAACTTGAAAACAAAAGCAAAACATGAGTTACAATTAGTTATACAAATTGTATTGGTTTAATTGATCCATGAAGACTTTTACGTTAAATTAAACAAATGTTGTGTCAGATATATCGGTCATTTGCGGTTGATAAAATATTTTAATAGATCAAATGTTGACGAGAAAAAAAGAATTGATATTTCGGCTCGTTTGAAAGAAAAGAAAAAAAAAAAAAGAAGCTAAATATGATCGCAATAAGATTTTATACACTGGGCCCGATCAACATTTGAGGCAGTCAAAAATTTAATGCCGTCACAATCTTTTTTTTTTCTCATACGTGTTGAAAGTTTCATTTACGACTATGATTTTTACATTGCCTTCTGAGCCCTGGTTAAGAGGGATCGTCTTGTTTTCAAGTGAGAAAAGAATTATATACAAACATATATTGGTACTATGATTGATACTAAATGTGAATGACTTGAATTACAATGCATTAGTCAAATGAACTCTTTGGTCATGAGAATTCGGATAAAAGAAATGTAAATGATTGTTCGGGGTTTTAACAGTTCTATGGGTGGGGTCCCTTTTGAGAAAGTGATTAAGACAATTTTAAATCAGTTTTTAAAACTGACCTGTTTCAATTAATCTAAGCAAAACATGATCCTTTCTTATTAATCCATTGAGAACTTTTAAAGATAGAAGTATCAGTCCTTTGCAGTTAATGGACAAAATCATTAACGTTAAACAGTCATTCATCAAATTTTAAAGTAGTATAATACGATAGTGATAGAGCAAATGTACAATTATTGGACTGGGATGAGGCATTTTCTTAATTGATACGTCACTGATCAGAGCACAAAAACAAAAATCATTCATAACATACTTACTCTGCTTTCTGGAAAACGTAGCATCTGAAAAAAAAAAAACAGACCCGAAATCAAGGTCAGCTAAAACCTCCATTTCTTCTTCAGTTAATACCAAAAAGGAAGGGAAAAGTTTCAGCAAGTTGTCTCTTTCGTCAATCTCAAACTTCATGCAAAGACGTTCAAAATTGTTCGCTTGTTCAATCATGTTGAACTGTATCACTTGTTAAGGAAGAGTGATCGCAAACACTTTATAATCGTTCTCGTTGCCGGTGATGGTGTTAGCTCGAGTGCGCAGGTGGAAGGCATTAGCCAATGAGGTTATACTGAGGTTGTGCATTGGGAACCTTTGGATTCGCCCACTATTACTCGGCCAAGCCCTGTCCCATTGCACCAAGAGGGACAGGTCGGGCTCGTCCTGAAGCTTTCGTGACTGCAGTTACTTTAGCAACCACGGTTGCATCGGCTGGAGCTTTTTTTTTTTGATAGGTTGATCCATTTATCCCTAGATGTTTGGCTCTGGTGGAAGAGTAAATAAATATAGGCTCAGCTAATACGATTGGAGCCGTTATGTTATATTCTCTTACGAATAGAAAAAGTAAAATATCTCTACTTAACTTGTTTGATGATGTATTATGTCACTCAAAGATTGATTACACAGTCTAGAATATATCTACTTTTTTGTTAGTCTATTACAAAATAATATTAAAAACTATGTCTATAAAAAAAAGTACCGAAAATGTCAGTTATTCTCTTCAAAGTTTGTTTTTGTGATCAGGACAGTATTAATTTGAAATATATATTTATTTCCAACGAGACGACGGATGAACTTGCACATTTTTAATCACATAATTAATACAATACAAAGCAGTTAGGAAAAAGGTGGCAACACTGCCTTGGAAAGTAATGTCAGAATTGAAAATAAATGTGATTCCAGGCTTATTAATGCATCTGTATTAAATAATGTTTGCTTTTATCTGCTTATTTTATTTATCTAATCTAACCTATAATTATTTTCACCCACTGATGCGTTGTTAGTTATACACCTATCTTTTTTCATAGAGGGGTACCTTGATTCATGGAAGTCACACATATTGATATTTCCCGTGCATAAAGCTGTATCTATGAAAAGCCGATTTTACAGAAGAGTTGTAAATATTTCTTATTTTTCTGATTTAAAGAATTAACTCGTTCAAATAATTTAATCACAACTAATATTCATCGTAAAAAATACTCTGATATTGATTAATCAAGTACTTGTATATATTTTTCTTCACTTATATATTGGATTATAAATAAATGCTAAAACTTGGATAAATATTTGATTTTCTGTGTATCATTTTTGATTGGCTGTACGGGAAGCGACTGAATAAGTTTTGGAAACTGATGTAAAAAGTATCGGGGTCATAGGTGGGTAGACAATGTTTAAGTGAATGGAAGAGAGGGTGGGACTGATTGAATAAATGGCTAAAAGTATCACTTGTAAATATATATATATATATATATATATATATATATATATATATATATATATATATATATATATAATTGTTATTTCTATTATTCAGTTATTATTGACGTGGAAAATTTGAATTTTGACACCTTTTCTCATTTGTTAGAACATCAATTTTGGCGCTTAGAATAGAGTCATATTCATTTTTAACTCATTTTATTACTATCCTATCGATGAATGACGCCGATGCAAAGTCCCGTATTCCCAGCTGGTTAGACGAAGAGAAAGATTGCAACGAGGAAACAAACATGATTATCACCAGAAACTAGATGCAAAAATAGTGGCGTAGCTAGAGTTAGCAAGAGATTTGGGGCTTTTTTTTGTCTCTTCTGAAGCAATTTGAGCTCATCATGGGACGTTTGACCAGTAAAAAAAAACGCACGCTTCCACTTGCCCAAAGAATATTACATATAGAAGTTTGAAAAGTGATCTGGTGTGACATATCAGAATTTAACACTATGGGATCTAATGGGCGTTTTATCTACGACTTCCAACAAACGATAGACATTTTGAAAGCCGAACTCAAAAAAAGAATACGAAACGGGAAGACGAAACGAATAGGCATCGAAAGTTCTCTTTATCAATTACTGGAACTGATTAAGTTGGCCAAGCAAACCAAACAAAATTACTGCAAGTAATCTGATGGTTCTAGGTTCAATCCCAGTGTGAGTCAATACTAATACTGCTAATGCTAAGAGGGGAGTGCGATCAATATACGCCCGTCGGTTAAATAAAGGGTTCGGTTCGTTACTTCCCCACACCTACCAGATGATACCTGATGAAGGCCGTAGAGTACAATGGCCGAAACGTTGTATGAAAAAACAACCAAGATGAGGATAGTCCGAATAATAATAAAAATAAAAAAGATTTTACCTTACAGAATATTTCGATGTAATTTCAGCTCTATCAATGTACATATATCATATATTTTTAATTGAGATTTTTTGTTTGCTTTCATCTGTTTATTATACTTATCTACGTCTATATCTAATGTAATTTTCAAATACACAGCTGTGTTGTTAGCTGTAGATATTTTTTTATGTACCTTGATATGCAAATGTCACTGCAAGTCTGAGAAAGTTGTATACATGTGCAAGGAGAGAGCACATATATCCGACGGAATGTTGTGGAAAAGGTGACAATATGGAAAAGGAAAATACTTGAGACTGCTTAGTACATCACAAATTATGTTTTTCCACAGCATAAGCTACATGTTAACCCAATATATACGCATGTATGTGTGTGTATTTCGGCAGCAATTTTTCTTTTAAGCATATTTCGTTACAACCGACAAATTGTTCTGCGTTAGTTTTTATTTAGTTTTTCTTGTAAGCGGATCTTTGAACTTGAAAATAATCATTGAAAATACCCCTTAAAAAAGACTGAAGGCAGATGAAAGAGCTATATTTATACCGATTAACATAACAGTCCCGTAAAAAAAGCTGGGTAGTCAGGAGGCCCAGTACCTCAGTAATTTTGCATGTTAGAAAAAGAAATAAGAATTTAAAAAATATGAAAATAATATACCATTTTGATATGAATTGCATAATTTCCACAATTCTGCCTGGAAACCAGATTTGCATTTACAACTTGGTGTTTCTTCAAATTTCGCAAAAGTTCAAGTAGATGTTTGAGATGTCTCAATGGATCATCGCACTGTCATGAAGAAAATGATTTCATTATTGACAATGCAAGGTTGGATTTGAGACTTTTTAAAGATCTAGGGATTATCATCGTTCAGGAAATTATTTTGAAATTGTGGAGTTTGATTATTTAATGAGGATTTCATGGAATATTTTCAATGAGTTGTAAGACAACCAATGGACATCACGACTCACAACAAGGATCCCCAGATATCACATGCGAAACCGAGGCCGACAGAATACAATAAGGGAGACGAACTAAATAAATTTAGAAAATACTGGCTCCGCAACGCCCATGATAGAGAATTGTGGTGAATCCTGGGGAAAGTCTACCTCTAACGACGGACGATAAAAAACTGATGGAGATGAATTTGGAAAAATTTTTTTCTGCATATTCTACCTTACAAATTCACTTTTCTTATCAATTATACATTTCCAAATCGTTTTTAAAAAGAATATGATGTAAAATGTATTCACCGTTCTTAATTTGATACACGCTTTTTTACCAGTGTTAGACCGCCTAAATGCAAGGAATTAGGACCCTAAAATGCTGGTAAAATCTCAAATGTTCAAGGCTTGGTTCTGATTCTCCGACGCCTTTTCAACATAAATAGATAAATAATTAAAATAAAATAATTGAGATATCCACAGACAGCTGTTTCGTTATATTACAACTCTCCGATGTGACTATCCATTATCCCATCCAGTACCACGAGGTAGGATCGAAACCTTCGGTTTAATCTCAGAGGCAGGCATTTTACCCCTACCCTACGCAGAACTGGACTGTCTGTAAGGCTGAATTTAAGCGATGTATTTACTTACGCACAATTCCCCATCCACCAGAGAGCTCTATTCCAAAGTTAGAAGAGCATTGCTACATAGCTTATAATGAACGAGTTTACCTTACTTGAAGAGTGCTCAACCCTGAATAAGGGAGCGTTAATTATAATAATAATTAAATAATTGAGTATACATATAAACAATGGGGAATTAGATAGACTCAAAGTAAAAGTATATGGAGACTTCATTTGTTAATTAAATAATTCATAAATGAATTAATTGGTATGATACACAAATTTCAAGAGGGGTTATCATCTTCAATAGCATGTGTGTACCTTTCATAGTTTGAAAGGTTTCCGTAGAAAATAAATTTTGCATCAGATGTTTTGCTTTGGAAGCAGAAATGGAAATCAATATACCCATGTTTCAACATATAGCTCATGTTATACGTGTAGTTCGTTATCTTATATTGGGTATTATGTGCATTGAATATGTATATTATTTTATACTACACATTTAATTTTTCGTTTACTTACGTAGTTTACCCAAAAAACGTATGCAACGATTAAGTAAATGTAAAAACAGATGTGACTCACTGTTCGTGTCACTTCTATTGAGTGTACATCAATGTGAATATTAAATCCGTTGTGTCAGTTCTAATCCCAAACTGCATGCAAACAAACTTATGATATCATCTTCAAGAATACTAATCACACAGAAAAAATCCTTTGATTCTCTACCAACATATTCAACTGACGGATTTGACAATTTTTTCCACTAACCTTAGAGTCAATTTTTCCACGTCGGATACCATCAAGCTTCAACCAATTTTTTCTTTACTTTTAATTATCAAATAAAGTATCTTTATATACATAGCTGGAACTATATATATATATATATATATATATATATAACCAGGTAGAAATGTTTCATCTAAAATAGTTATTCCAAAAGTGAGTTCTACCATACCCTTACGGGCATTGGAAGACACGGGATGATGTGGGGGTAATAGGCAAAGAATTTACATCGATACCCTCCAAGATTAAGAGAAATGTTACAAAGTTAGAAAGAGGACCGGGAAATGTATTGGTCTTTTCTATCTCATCAACTTAGCTTGTCTCATTTGCTGACCCGACTAAACTTCAGTATTTCTTTCACCATAACGACACATTTATTCTTAATATTTCTTTCATTCGGCATTCACCAAAATACCGCGATTTTCTCTACGAAAATTTTAACTAATCCCACGTTTACAGGTCCATGTTGGGAGAAGGTAAAAGAAAGATGATATACAAGTATATTTAAAAATTCAATGATTGAGATATATTTACGAGTAAAATTGTTAGTAAGGGTCCCTCCACCATGGTCTAAATATGGTAGAAGGTTAAACCAGGTGAAAAAATGTGTGGGGGAGGGCGTTGTTTATTCGCTGCCCCACCATAGCAAAATAAGTTGGGGGGGGGAGGATCGTTACCGAATTTTTGAACTACCAAATATATAAGAACGGCCAATTTACATAGGCAAACAGAGATCAACCCAAAAGTAATTCTGCAAAGGTCAACATGAGGTCGTTCCTTCACAGTGCTAATTTCAGGGTTATACTTACTTTTTTAAAACCATACTTTATCCCCCCTTCCGATAATTATGGAAGTTTCTATTTTGGTTGTATTGTCTCTATAAATACAAAATCAGTTCCAGCGATTGAGCAAAGGAATCTTTGTTATGGATGGATCATTTCGAAAATCAGCAACTTAACTGCCGCAGTTATAACACTGCTCTTATGGAAGTACCCCTCAGACTATCAACTTCCACAATGAATCGTTCACCACACCGAAGGAAGGTTGGTGTATGTTCTGAGCATAACTCGTTTTCAAAGGCTATAAACGCTCTATTCCCTTTGGCACGCCACTTAATCGCTACTGAGCTTATTTAATGGTTTGGAAATTTCAGCCGAATGTTGTATGATGTTCCGGTAAAATCCTGCCAGTCTCTCCAATCTTCGGAATACTGCTTCTTTAGATTGCATGTCAAATGTCCTAAAGGACCCTGTCGTCCATAGAAACTAATACTTGTTCGGCAGATAGTCCTGAGAGATAACTGCCAATACATCTTTGGTAATGCATTACACAAACCAAATACGTTGAATTCGAACTTGGAGAGTCCTACTGTCCTAAAGGCAGTTTTCTCTCCATCTTCAAACAACACTGACCACCATGCCGATGCAGCATCGAGAATTGTTCAATAGACACTGCCAGCCATTTCTTTCTCTTAATCGCTTCTCTAAGAAGCAAGGGTAGGTGACTTTTTTCTTTGGGAAATAAACTGTGTAGAATTGCACCCCCTCTTCATTTAAAAATATTGAACTGATTGGATCATTCCAGTCGTTAGTCTGTAATATTATTTTCTTGCATTTCCGTGATTCGGGCGTTGATTTCGCTGCTGTTAGTACACTGCGTGTAATTCAGTAGATGGTCATAGAATCTTCAGTAATGATTTCACGTTCGACTGTTCTGATTTCTTTTGATTCGTGCAAGTATCTTTGTATTTGGAAATCCCGGTCCTTAATTTGTTTTCATCACCCGAAAGTTTTTCGACCGAGGGGGTATCTCTTGGGAAGCCGTTTGTGATTGGAGGAGTTTGCTATGATCCCGATGGTTTGCATGCAGTCCAAACTACATTTTTCGACTGAAACCTACTATAGACCGGTTATGAAAATATCCAGAACTTGGAATTACGAGTTGTGTAGACCTCTTCGTACCTTTTGCGGTAGAGGGTGAAAGTCTCCTCCAGTCTTCCAGAATTACCTAAATTTTTTTCTCCCCCCCCCCCCCTTCCCCATATTCCCTGGCAATCCGGGAACATATCCAGGTGCGGTACAGTTTTATGATTGCTTTAGAAACGGATCGTTAATCAGCCATTTTTTTCTCCCCCCCCCCATAAAAGTGACCAATAATCGACTTGGAGCCTTTTGTAAGGCAGATCAGTTATCAACGCTATTATTTTATTACTCGAGGCATCTGCCAGTGCTTCACTTGAAGAATTAACTTTCACTGAGTTTCCAATTAATAGTCAAGTCATTTGATACGGCTGTCTCTGGATCTGATATAACGTTACTAGATACACCCAATTTGGCCAGTATAAAAATCAACTCCTTTTCGCTGTCATTTCATTCGAAATATCTGGGTCATATGGTCATTGAAAACTCCATCAGTTCCTATTCCAAGCGCTATCACCTCAAAGCCGAGCAGTTGAAAGAATTCGGCACTTTGGCAAGTTCTGCATCGACCCTAACGTTCAGTTTTCTTTGCACGACGATGCACAGGGGCTCTGAAACTGGCCCCGAATCCGTGGGTTGCAATATCTGGCCGCAAAATTATATCTTACATCGATGTGGTCAGATTCGTTTTCCTTTGACCATAATTCCTGTCAATTCCAGACTCGTTTCGTCTATTCTTCAATTTCGGAAAATAAATGCGTGTATCTATCAGCTGATAAGTGACGTCAGCAGGGGAAGAGTTGGATATTTCAAGGTTATGAGTACGAAGTGAACGCAAACTACCTTAGCTGGATTTGAACTCTGCACGTCAATCCCATTGTGCTGTTTATTGCTCGCACCTCCAATTGTCGGAATGAAAGTCCTTTAACCATATATTTTGTCGATCTTCTTAATTGTTCTAATTGAACCACTCCATGATGTAGCATAAAGTTCCACTTTTCTAGACGAACATCTGGAAAGTCTCTCCAGGTTGCCTAGATACAAACTAAAAACGATTTCTTTACAATTTGAACCAGTGACCTAGTTGAATATCTGCCCCCCACCCCTGCGAAGGGTGCTTCTTATTCATTTTCTTCGAATCCAAAGAAAAATATGACAAGGTCAAAAATAAGGGGAAGGAGGTCAACACTGTTCTATCATTAACTCGGCTAGTCTCACTTGCTAGCCTAGTCTTATTTCAATATTCCAGCCATCAAAACTCACTTTTCAGAATATTTCTTTTACTGCAATATCAGTTTCTCAAAAAAAAAAAAAATCTTATTAATCCTAGGTTTACAATTTTTTTTTTTTTGGGGGGGGGGATATAAAGGATTAAGCACAGCCCCAATGAGCGATTTATATTTACAAAATTGGTTAATGTGACTCCCCACGAAACTCTAATATGGCAGAGCAGTAAGTTAACTGGGCGAGAAGTGGAATTATTGAAAATTCCCATATCCTCCGGAGAACAATACATTGACATCTATGGAGAAAGGGAAGGTTATGGAGAACGAGACGGTACTAAAAAGGGACCTTATCTCGTTTCCTCTCAAGCTAACTGTTTACAACTCAAAAGGGACAAATGTATTCTACCTTGGGCTGGGCTGACAAATCTCTTCCAATACCAAAAACTCTTTTCACTTGACCATTGACTTGAAGATGCCACTCGAATCTAGCAGCTCTCGCTCTACACAGCTGCACAACTTTCACTCACCTCGAATCGTTGAACTCCTAGAAAGGGAGCCTTCGCCTCTCACCCCTGATCTTCTGGTGCGTCGTTTAAAGCACGACTCTCTTAATGCCAAGTAAGCACATGAGCATATGTGCTTCCTTATCCAACGGAGGAAACACATTGGTACATGCGACGCAGGCATCAAGGGCGAAGAAGGGTGTCCCGGGGATGCGAACCGTGTAACTCCCAATCAGCTCGCACAACGGGTGTACGATACAGCAGTGAAAGGTGTGCTCGATAGATCCCTCAATATAACCACAGTATGCACTCTGGTAAATCCAACAGACCCACTGCAAAAGACCGTTTGTTTACCCAGAGCATTATTATTGAGGCACCTCAGCCAGGGCGCCTGAGGCCAAATGAAGCTACTCTCCCCTCATCAAATCGAGCCCCTCGATCAAGTAATCTCGAACGGACTCCCTCACTAGCATATGATGCACTTCTCGACAACGGTCGGCTGGCAGAGGTCTTCATTCACCCGTGAGAAGACCCTCAGAGCGTACGGACATTTGTGGTAGGAAGACCATTCTATTGGGGGGCATACAGAGTGCCTTATTCCCATCGGAATACGCGTTTCTCAAGGCCGGAAAATCCTTCCGGGCATCTTTCTTCCAGAATTCACCGTTTTCCCCTTGTGTACACATCCTACCCAGGAAAGTCAACCGCAAGGTGTTACCAAACCTGAATGTTCGGCATCTGTAGACCGCCCTCTGCAGGTTGGAACTGATAGATCTCACGACGTACCATTGGCATCCTTTGACCCCAGGGAAGTCAGAACAGGGCACGCTCCAACTTTAGTTGGTCGGTACACTGGAGTGGACGCACCGAGTGCCGGGGTAGATGTGCGAAACGCACACCTCATCCCAACCCTTAAAAGACTTTCGTGTCCCCAAATCAACTGTATCATTCTCTACTTTCACCAGTACCCCCCTTCGCCCCCCCGAACGCTGAGTGTCTTGCACAGCCCGTCTTTCCAGTCGAAGGGATCAGGGAGAAGGCAACCCCTCCATGAATACAGCAACAATCCCTCGGACTTGTCATAGTTGTTTCTGGCCCCTGTCAACATTTCATACCTTGGGGTTTATCTAAGTTTCCAAATTCCAGCAATGCTCGTTTCAAACAAGGTCATATTTTCAACATAGGAGGTGTACTTGATTGAGGTGTTACAGCCGAGCAATGTTGTTCTGCGTAGGACCGGATTCGTCTTTAGCTCGCACGGGAATGGTTCCAGCGCAAAAATGCACAGCATCGGTGAAAGTGGATAACCCTGACGGACTGATCTAGACAACTGGAAGGACTTCGACATGACTCCATTCACTTCCATCATCGAACTATGAGATACACATAAGAGGCGAAAGCCGGAGCCAGTCGTGGACAAGATGGACTCGAGAAAATAATGATCAACCCTATCGAAAACTTTATTTGATCAGCACGGTTCCGTTGTCGATTCTCAATGATCGTGCGTACCGTGTGCAGGTTATCTAGGATAGCCCCCGCTTTAGAGAAGTCTATTCAAGCACAGTCTGCAAGCGCTTTAACAAGACCTTGGCCGAAATCTTCAAGTGTATCTAGCAGTTATTGGCCTGAAGTTATCAACCCTGAAAAGGTCATTGTCAGTGTTGGACTCATTAACCGTAACAAACCGGAACTCATTATTCACATTTGCCACGTTCAACCTAACTTCTGAACCGGTGTACACGACGTCTACCTTCGCGTTCAGGGAACGCTTTACCTGCAAGGAAACGCTTCTGGCACCCTCATCACCGTATGCTGAATAGATGACGTAGTCGTCAGTCAGCACACGCTCATCAGCTGCGCAAACAGTACGTCAGCTAGATCATGGCCACATCCATATTGAAGAGCCAGATGTCTCGAAGCGCAGGAGTTGCATCGTCCTAATTTTTCATGCTCGCCACATTAAAACTTTTCAGATTTCACTTATCCTCGATGTCATGAAGTTCACCGAGCGGAGAACGATGATGGTCTATCCTGGGCTGCTGGTGCCTAAGTCCATCACGTTCCAACTTTTGATTGTTGTTGGTGGTAGGGATTCCATATTTTGGAGCCCCTGCTTCCCTTGCCCTGCTGAAATCGATGAGTTAGTATTTTCCTCTCTTCTCTTCATTTTTTTTTTTTTTTTTTTTTTAATTTTAATTAAGATTTGTAATTTTTATCGGGCATTACACGTCGGTCATGAAGGGAAGAGAGAAATTAGAGCAGTAAGGGAAAACGTTCTGGAGTCGTCCTATGCTTGTCCAGGATCCTTTCTCGTCTTGTTACCAAGTCCGATTCTGTATGAATTTATTCCAATTTGTGAGTTTTGCTTCGTTGAACAGTATCTGATTTGAATGAAGAGTAATAAATGCAGGGAGTATTTGTACAGAATGAAGGCTCGGGGAGCGAGAGAGCCAATAGAATCGAAGCTTGCTGAGGGGGGGGCTATTTGAAAACGCATCCCCCGGCCTAAAAAGCTTCACTAATACAAATCTCGTGTATAAGTCTGTGTTTTTGTTCTGACGTTTCGTTCACTTTGCCAAAACATGCATTATTGCATACTTGAAAATGCTAATAAGACGTAGACGTAAAACATTTGTTCTATTGATCCATAGACTTTTTATGTCAAACCAAACAAGTGCAGTGTCTGATATTATTTGCAGTTATCGGGTAAATAAGTTACATTTTGAGTCAATGTTGAACATTGAAGTTTCGGTTTGTTGGCAATGTTAGCTAAATAGGTCCCTGTAAAATTTGCGCTGGGCACCATCAATGTTAAATTCGGTCCTGTGGAGAAAACCTGTATCGTATCAACAAGAATTCAGATTAGTCTGGCACAAGGCAACAAGTATGGGGCACCTACTCCTGATCGAATTCATTAACCGATAGTAACGGTCGCTAACCCTGGGTAGGTATGTCTTATTTTGTGGGTAGAATCTTGGCAACCCGGTTAAATCATATCTAAAACCCACCCAGATTAGGAAAATAAATTTTCAGTTTTTCTATCGACCATTTTGGAATTCTGAACATGATTGATCCGTCAGACCTTCGGATCCGAGGGCTGATATTGCCGACCTTAGTCAATGAATTCGGGACTCCAACGCCAGGACATAGGAGCGTCAGTAAGCCACCCTGTCGGAACTAATACTACCTGCGCCAAATGCTTCCCAGAAATTTAAGGGAGCGGTATAAGAGGCTGATTCACTTGCAGAACTTGCTGAATCTGGTGTTCTACCACAGTCGCCAAGAACCAGTGGTCCACCCTGTTGAAGGCCTTGGACCTATCTGAATTGATCAGTGCGAACATTATGCAAATCAATTCAGGTCTTCACAGCGTAGTTCTGATCTGATCCGACCAAATCCCCTATGATAATCTTCAAAAGATTAGACAGGATCGTAGCCAGAACGAGTGTCTAGCAGTGTTAGGGGACTGATAGTCGTCAGTCTTTCATAAAACCTTGTCCTTCGACCAGAGGTTGCAGCCTCTGGGGCCTCAACGTGACATCTATTACATTAATGAGCCATCGACGCATCACTTCCATACTCGTATTAGCATCAAGGGCCACAGTTTCGTTGGATATCTTCTAATGTAGTCCCAAGTACTTGACTTGAGAGCGGACTTCAAAATATCAGGACCTTTCTGTTGAAAGACGTAGATAGATATCAAACGCTGGTCCGTCGAGTTCACTAGCCAATGCTTTCAGTGCAATGTTAATTTGTACTTTATTTAAAGACTTGAACATAGCCGTTTCAAATGATACTCAACACCTTACATTTCAACGCCACCATGTTAATTTGGTTACGCTAATGATAGATGAAAACAAGCAATATTCACGAACATCTTTATTTTCCATTATGCAGGTCCGTCATTATAAAAACTACGTGCCTAGGTTGTGGGAATAAAGAAAATAGCTTAAATTAATTGCTTTCCTTTTGGTGCTGATGCAAGATCTATTTCGGGGATTAAAGAAACAAGTTTTTCTCTTATCCGATACGACGTGGCTTCGTTGAATAATTAAAAAAAATTTTTTTTTATTTATATCGGGAGGAGAGTATTTTTGCCCTTAGCTGTATGCCTGAGTTCCTCGAGTACTTCATCCAGGTGACTCACTCCCCCCTCCCCATTTCCATTTGGGTTTTTCCTTCTAAGGGTAATACATTTTTTAAAGTCTTCCCATGGTCTTCAGCTTGGCTGAGAATTCTAATTTAAAAAAGCAAACGAAAATATGAAATCAAAACATGTGAGGAATTTCCCAGAAAACAAACGGCTTAATAGAACTTCTTTTTACCTGTGTATTTTACTTTAATTACAAATCAAATAAAACGATTTCTTTACGACTCGAGCCAGTGACTTAGCTGAAAATTTGGGAGCCCCGGGGGAGACTGCTTGATTCCTTGGTAAGAGACCTTGGTTCCTAAGGCACGGGAGGTAGTCTAACATTAGTTAGTTTCGATGAAAATGTTTAATTATTCGATATACACGATCATTTAGTAAGCGTTTTCAAATTGCGCCCCCCACCCTCGGCTGCACCTTTTCATCTCATCCATCCCCCTTATGCTTAAATTTTGAAATGGTTTTGCCATTTGTTTCGATTTTCGCATGTCTGATGTCTTTTGGTACCTGTTATCTAGAAAGCTATGGATCTGGAAAAGCAGCCTCCAGAACTAAGTAAACGCATAACAAAAGCTAAGTTTCATTGGGACTCATATATTAAGAGAGCGGGGGAAAATTTCCAGGAGAGGATCTTTTTTTCTCCCTCGATGTTGATGAAACGGAACTAAGCTTACTCCGGGCCACCCTATCTGTAGCTACAGAAATGACAAATGCCTTCGACTGATCTAAATTGATCAGCGCGTCTCCGGTGTCATCTTTTGGAACCTCTAAGACCGTGCTATGCACACGCATATTGTCTCAGATTGTGCCTCCAGCCTGTGGAGGGTTGGGGACAAAACTCTTGCTTTTCTTTCACGTTCTCTCTCCCGGGTCTCCACAGCATAGTTCTGATCTGGTCGGACTAAATCCTCAAGCGGTTGACGGGATTGCAACTAGAATCTTGAACTGTTATCAAACTGTGGCCCTATATATCTTAGACCCACCCTTCGTTACCAGCGTGATTAATGGTTGAATATTACTGTAAAGAGGGGTTAAAACATGTGCTACAGCCTCCAGTACAATTGATTGGTTAGACCAGCGAACCAGCCACGACGACTTGTTGCTACCAACCAGCGTCCCTCGCAGCTAGCAGCTGCTTCAGCCAACACTAGTGAGGAAAATCGGCTAAATAGTCACAAAAGTCCTGTTCGCATAGGCCAGGTTCCTTAATGAAGCAATTGCTGAAGTTCTTTGTCTTAGAATGCCAACTGTCTTCCCTAAGCTGCCAGTGCCTATTTCGATCGTAACCCATTTTATCTCGTTTATTGGTAAACTGCTTTATTTCGGGTTTTGTTTTGATATCCAGTTAAGAATTTAGCTTGACTACTCGGGGTGGGGAGTCCTCCAACATTTAGTGAGATTTGATGAAAATGTGAAATAGATCTACATGATCACTTGGTAGGCAAAAAACAAATACACTCAATTATTAAAGCAATTTATATCTACTATTATATCTGTAATTATAGGTTGGGATACAGTGAGTGAACTAGTGAAGCATTTAGAGACGGGCCTTCATGGATTGCCCACCTCCATTATGCCCGACTAGAGTATTATTCCTATGCTTTGTACATTTTCCCATGCTTTTCATTTTACATGGCTAGCGTCTTTCTTTCCGATTATTCTTTGAAACCTGGTTGTCTATTCCAGTCTCTAGGAGTTGATATCTGAAAAAGCAGCCCCCAGATCAGTCATCTGACAAAAAACATTCATAGGGACTCAATAAAAAGAGAGCGGGGGGAGGGGAATTCCAGGAGAGGATCTTTTTCGTCAATCTCGATCTTGACTACATGGAACTAAGCTTACTCTAGACCACTCTATCTCTAGCTACGGAAACGCAGTCTTTGGAAAAGCAGACCTGATATCTAGGTCTTCCAAAAGCTTGGTTTCCTCGTGACTCTATATCAAAAAGGCAGAAAGGTCCAACAAATTCTCTCTTCAACCTCAATCTGCACTTTCCAGCCAGTGTAGGGGAACTGTCTATAACCATTCTGCGACAGAAAGTGGTTATTCTCTTGGAAAAATACGTTTTACCAACTTTTGCTTCCTGGAGATCTCCATTTCTGTTGTCTTCCCTTCGTTTTATATTAGGAGCATATCCCTCCCCTCTAGTCAGGGGAACCAAACAAAACTCTTCTGGCCTTGTCGGCCATGGATGGGAGTGAACCTAAGTCCTTTCGGACTAGCGATCTGGGGGTTCCCTAAGCTAGCTTGAGATCTTTTCTTGTCTGATTGCACAGGTCCTCTTCGTCTGTATGAATTAGTTTACAAGTATGAATGATTCTCTCTTGTTAAATGTTACACACTATTTTCTGCCCCTGGCTGCAGGCTTGAGTTCCTTGGATATTTCAAACATTCAATTTCTCTCTTCAGGACTAGACCCAACATGTAATTGTTAATCTCTTATCGTTTGAGGAAGTAAATAACCAGGCCCAAAATCTAATTCCTGATATCCCCCTATTGGCTGAGTATATGGAAGCGTAGTTTCTTGAAAAGCAGACCGAGATCTCCCAAAAGTTAGATTTCAGAGTGACTCACTGTCAGTGGAAAAGTTTTGACATAGTCTCAGTTTTCACTACCTCAACCGAAGATGTTTATAATCGTGGGTATTCTTTTGGTAAAACATGTTGGTAACGGATGCCGAATAAGCGCACTCCTTTCCAACGGTGCAGGCATCAAGGGAGAAAAATGGTACCCTGAGGATGCGAACCATTGGCATTCAATCAGCTCACCGAACAGGTGCAGGACTTGGCAGTGAAAGAAAGCGCCCTCAAGACTCTTCCATATCATAGCTGCGTGCGGACGCTGGCGAATTAACGAGTCTCGCCACGAAAGAACGTATTCGGGATAACCAGTCAGTTGAGGGAGGTCTCGTCGTTGTTGAGACACCTCAACTTGGACGCCCAAGACTTGATTAAGCAACCAAGAGATTCTGTTGAGGCGACAGGTTAATTACTGTCTCGATCCGTTCCTGCAACTCCGTCCTATTCAATTCCAGCTGGATTTTTGGACTAAATCAAAGAAAGAGGCAGCACGCCCCCTTACTCGTCACAGTCAGTCTTGGCCCATGTCACCACCTCATACATTCTGATTTCCTGTGTCTCTGCATTGTTCATTACAATGTGTACTTGACCTAGGTGTTGGTACAAGATAACTTGCGTTGGACCGGATTCACCTTTAACTTACCCAATGATGTCCTGCATCGATTAAACTGGACAATCTTTACGAACTGATCTACACAATCTGAAAGGCTTGGACATAACCGACCCCCCCCCATTCATTCCCACCATCGAGTTGGAAGACGCGCACAAGAGGCAAATCCAAGAGCCAGAGTCCTGGCTGAAGCCAGCTTTGGACGAATTGGAGTCGAGAAAAATAGTCAACCCAATCAAAAGCTCTGGATTAACATAATTTGATCAGAGCTGCTCCGTCGTCGACTTTCTCAACCCCTGAATACTGCTTCAATATTAAATACCTGTCAAATGTCCTAAAATGGCCTTGTCGTCTATGTAGGCTAATGCTTGTTTGACAGATAATCGAGACTCCTGTCCATCAATCTTTGGTAATGCATTGCGCGAGCCATATGGTGACGTTGAATTCGAACTTTTCTCATGGAATTGAGAAGGCGGTTTTCTCTCAATCAACATTGACAAACAGGCCGATGCAGCACCGAGCTTTATCCAATTGACTGGGCCAGCCATTTTTGTCAGTTACGTCTCTAATGTGAGGCAGGGGTAGGTGGCTTTTTCCCCTTGTCACTTCCTTTTAAAACTTCGGAAACAAACCGTATTGAATCGCTGCTCTCTAAGCCGCTTTCTCATTTTTTAAATTAATGGTAGGATTATTCCAGTTGTTTGATAATCTTGTAACATCATTGTCTACCAGGTCGATTCGGGGTTCGCCAGCTGGGCATAGAATCTTCAGTAATCTTATGTTCGACTATTTTGATTCTGAGTTTGTTTTTATTCTGTGCGAATAAATCTCCATATTTTGAAATCGAGGGGTCTATCTTTAAGCTGACCGGTTGCGATGTAGTTGCCGCAGATTGCGATCCTTCCACTGGTTTGTGAACCGTCAAAATTCAATTTTCGACTTCGACGTTGAATAGACCGGTTGTTAGGATACTTGCACAACTAATTACGCGTCTTCTATTTGCGTAAGCCTTGTGTCTATTATTATAGCAGTCAGTCTCCTTCCAAAAATGTGAAGTCCTTCAGAGCGCCCAGGAATTTTTTTTTCTCCTGAGCAATCTGGAAACGTGTGGGTCTTATTTCATTCCCCTCATCCATGAATCATCGAACGTTACTCTAAGTCTCTACCAAAGTGACTGATAAAGAATCGACTTTGAACATTTGTAAAACAGCAGTTCATGTAAAAATGTCCACGAAGTTACCACTGATACTGTTATCATCTGAGGCGTCTGGCAGTTTCAGTGGTAACTTTCGCTGCAAGTTTCAAATTTTGAGTTCTCAAATCGATGGAATAGTTGCTCCTGAATATAACATAACAAGATACACCTTCCAATTTGACCTGTGTAATAGTTAATGTATATTCGTTATATCTGGGCTATATAATCGATGAAAACTATCAGTCTTTATCCCAGGCGTCGTGGCCTTGATCACTCCCTGGCCTAGCGAAATCTTGTTCAGTTGCTGAACAAGCGTTCAGTTCTTTGGTATGTTCTGCATCGACCGTAATGGTTCAGCTCTTTGGAGAGAGGACTGTCCACATATAGGGTCTCTGGAACTAGCTCAAATCTGTTGCTATTTCTGGCAGTAAAATTCAATTCGTTGTGGTCAGACTTTTGTTTTACACTGACAATAATGGACGAATTCCAGAATTGTTTCGTCTACAATGGTATTAATATCTTTATTCTTAGAAGAAATAAATGCGTATTTTAATCAAGTTGGGTGTTGGCAACAGCAAGATGAGTATATACCTTTCCAAATGCATCTCGCAAATCTCTTTATGCCGTTTACCACTCTCCCACTTGCATCACCAAATGCAAAGAGAAAAAATTAATTCTTGAAAACCCTTCAAACGAACTTTCCAACTTTCTAGACTAACAACTGAAGTATCCCTAGGTTGTCTAGGTATTTACAAAAGATTCTTTAATGTGAAATTTACTTCTGCAGTGGTAACTGAATTAATGAACAAGCATTAAGACCACGAAGGTCGACCATAATATAAGCATGATGGGTACCAGTCTAACTGCAGCTTATGCATATGTCTCTATCAGGGTCAACATCAGGTGATTGAATCCCGGTCACTTCGGTGACCAACAGTAAAAAACCAGTTCCAGAATGTCCCACGTGAGACTATAGCATTTCAGACGAGTAATGCTTCTGATTCAACACAATGCAGGTCTGAACTATAAATAAGTGTTTAATGTGGGGGAATAAAAAGAAACTTGACGTTTAACTCTTGGTCCTGAAGCAATATTCCTCTATTGTCGTTTCGGATCCGTCCTTAAACCTCGGATAAGTTTTTCTCTTGTCTGATAAGACGTTGCCTCGTCGAGAGGCTCTAGTTTGAGTACTTCAAACATGATTCGTTTTCTTTCTCTTTGGTTATATTTGGTTCTTCTGTGTTCATTCGGCTTCTCTTTAGTTTTTTCCATGGCCTTCAACATGATTGAGGCCACTAAATGAGTAAATTAAGATACGAGCAAAGCCTCAGGTATTGAGCTGTTTGATACAACCCCTTTCCCACTTGTATATTTCACAAACTCCAATTATAAACTAAAAACAATGCCAGTATGACCAGTGACGTAGCTGAATATTTTGAAGTCCTGGGGAAGAGTTTGGCCCCTAAAGGGTCAGTCCAGCATAAGTTTTAACCTTACTGGTAATCGAAAATATGTTGGTTCTGATTTGTACAAGTGAAATGTCTCACTAAGGTAATGGTTGTTATGGGTCTGAGTTACTTTGAAGTTCCCAGTATTAGATATATACGAGTGAGGTCATCGTTAGGAGGATGATGACTTGGAGATCTGTGTGATTAGGGTTAAGTGTCCATTAGGGGAGAGAGTTTTGAGTTTAATCCACATTTTCTCATGTCTTTCTAGAATTTTAGTTTTGTCCATGGGAGTATTTTCTATTTTTCAATGATAGTAAAGCTAGCGTCTGTGGCAAATTGTTACCGGATGTGCGAAAGTGAACTTCTATGGGACGTAGACTGTGGTCGTTTTGTGATTTAATTTTGTGTCTGTAGTTGTTGAGTCTAATGTTAAACTGCCACTCGGACTTGCCTATGTATTGTAAATTGCATCTGTTACCTTCTATAAGGTATGTTTTTGCCATGCCAGTTAGTACTACGGTATGTGGGAACTCACTTTAGTGCTGGAGCTTTTGAAGGTGTTGGTGTATTTAAGGTGACTGCAACATAGACTATTTTTTTAGTCGCATGGTTTATAGAATTTAGTGGTTCTAAGGAAATTTTTGTGAGACTTTATTATTTATTATATTGTTGCTGCTAATCATGTCTTTGTTTTGGGGTCTTCGGTGAACGATGACACACAGATCTGTGATTATTTCTCTGAGATCTGTTTTAAGGGTGAGGATATTCCATCTCGTGTTCGTGTGTGCTAAGGGTGGGGGGGTGTGGTTGAAGGTGGTTATAAGTGGTATGCGATCAGGTTTATTATTGTATTAACGGTAGGGTTTCATCCCTGGGTATTATAGTTGTTGTGCATTAATTAGATGGGCTTTTCGTTGTTTGTGAGAATTTCCTTTGTCAATTGTTTCTCTCTGATATGCTATACATGTTTCAGGAGATCCCCATTTTCAGTAGCATGTGTGTACCTGTCAGGTTAAAAGCTTTCCTTAGAAAACAAATTTAGTATAAGATTTGCTTTAAGAGGAAAAGTTGAAATCAAGGAGATTCCTTTGGGTAATAATGGTTAGTCAGGACTTTTCTATCAGGTAAAATGTGTTTGGTACTTGAACATATTGTTGGAAGTAGCAACAGCAGGTCATGGGTGTTTTATTGATTGCGCAGCTCAGATGGAGCATTGTCATGGATACTGGAGAGTTGGATAGTATTTTAGTATTAGACTATGGGTGCTGGGTAGGTTGGATGAGGCTCTATGGTATTAGTCCAGTTCCCAATATTGGATATCCATGAAGGGTGGTTGTTCTGAGTGGGAAGATTAAGGTGTAAGGGTTAAGTCCGTTAGAGTATAGTTCTACTGGTTGTTGGTTTGGGTGATTTAATTCTGTGCCTTATGTCGAATTGCTACTCGGAGAGGTTTCGAAGCCTCTCCGATATTTTTGTTTGTCACAGTCCTTGCATGGGATTGCGTAAACACCAGTTTTGGATGATGGTTTATGTTCACTAATTCTTTCATTGTTGTGTTGGTGGCGATGTATATTTCACAGTTGTATTGGTGTGTAATATGATGCATTTAGTGTTTTTCTTTTTGTGGATTTCATATGCTTTCCTCCTTGCGTAGTATATGAAATGTCGTGGGTACTGGAGTGAACAGGGATTGTTAGTTCTTCCAAATCAAAGTATTTGGGGCCACATATTCTGAGGGCCCTTAGGGAAAAGCCTATGATTAATCTGGATTTAGTTTTTGAATTGGTTGGATTAAAAATGTATGCGGTCGTTCTTGTTGGCGGCTTTGCAGAAGACGCTGCGTTTGGTGTTGTCTCTATTGTAAAGTGTCAATGGAAGTTAGTGTTGGACACTTTTTCTTGTGTGAATTCAATAGATGGTGCTTCAGTGTTCAGTTTAGCAACTAAGTTGTGTAGATCTGTGTTGAAGATATAATATTAGGACATCGTCGATGTAGCGAAAGTAGGAGGCTGATATGGGTATGAGATATTTGGAAGGGCCTGATTCTAGAAAAAGGCAAGTTGTACTCTACTTATTGGACGCCATCGATAACAAGAACTTCTGTTGGTAGGAATTTCCGATGAAACTACAGAAGTATTGGTTTATATGTACATATTTTGATTTTGTTGGTGGGTTGGCCGATTTGACGTGATTATTTTATAGGTGTAGTGTTTTTTTTTTAACTTAGATGTTGGTGTAAAGTCATGTTACATCAAGGCGGACATGAGTTGGTTTTTAATGTTTTCTATTCTATGTATGAGTTCTCCAGATTAAGGTATGTGGAGCTGATTGCTTATCAATGGATTTTTGCTTATGCTCTGGCTATCTCATTCCTGAAATGTGTCGTAAGGGTATCTTTGGTTATTACCTGTCATAGAAACTGAAAGTTGTATAAGTCTGACATAAGACATTATTTCGGAGAGAGTAACACTTTTAATTGACAATGTCCATGAACCATTACTATTTTTTTTTTTTTTTTTTTTTTTTTTTTTTTTGTGGGTCATGATTTAAAAATGAAGTGCCTAGGGAGTGGAGATAAAAAGGAAAGCGTCTCATAGAATAATCAATGCTTACCAAAGCGAGTTCCATTTCCAAGAGTTGCCTCTGGGTTTGCCTCGGAGAGGTGTATTTCTCTTCAAAATATATACGATATGTGCTCTTCAATTGTATCTTGGCGCGGGAATTTCTTATCGCACTTTAGCGATGGCACACATTTTCTCAACCAATCGTGCTCGAGTTGGGTTTTTTTTTTTTTTTCTACGGTGTTTTCCTATACAGTCTCTTAATGACCCTTAACTATGCTGACGGCTCTGAATAAGTCATTTTAAATTTAAAACAAAATCAATATATAAAAATGATACTCAAGGAAGGTCCCAGAAAACAAGCGGTTTGACATCTCATTTTTACTTGTATATTTTACCAACACTTATAAACCGAATAAATCTACTTTCTAACGATCTAAGATTCGGGATTCCCTGGGAAAAGGGCAGAGCTCTTTGAGAGCAACCTTTCAAGATTGTAATTTTCAATTAAAAATAGTAAATAGGCTTGCGCTATCAATTTGGTGAAAACAACCCAGAGACTAAATCATTCATGTATGTATTATGGGACAATGTCAGTTGAAATGCAGTAGACGAACAACTAAATCGGGGGCATTTTAGAACAGCTACCTCCCCCTTAGCTACACCTCTGGCTTGAGCATAAAAAATACCATATTTTCGAGTGGATTTTTTTATTCTTCCTTGGTCGACCTCTTTTTGGAGTAACCTGCTTGTCAATATCTGAAAGAGCAGACACCAAATGTAAATTAATAGCCGTCAAAAATTGGCTTTCAGAGTAACTCAACGTCAGGAAGACGGGGAAAGGTCCAGGAGAGCTTTTTCTTTTACCTCCTTCTATACTTAAGAAAAAAGGGTTGGAAGGTATGATTGATTATTTGGTGATAGAATTGAGTTCTTTTCTTTTCCTTTTGAAAAGAATCTGTAGAGTAAAATACTTATTTTATTTCTATAATCTTATCAAGACAAGCTCTGTTCATCTGAGCATTTTTTTTTTGTCAAGTTAAAAAATATATATATAAAACGTAAGACTTGAAAATGTAAGATAAATTTCTTTATAGATTCATAAGAACGTTAAATCAAACGTAGAAATGCAGTGTCTGATAAATTGGCAAATTGCATTTAATGGGCTGATAAAAAAAGTAATATTTTTGAGTAAATACTGAATTGAAAAAATATTTTGATATTTCGGTTTGTTTGAAAATAACTAAGTACGAAAATTGAATGTTATGCACTGGCCCACATCAATGCTAAATTCGGCTTTTGAGGAGAGATGTATATTCTATTTACAAAACTTGGTTTAGTCTGACACAAGGCCACAAATGTGAGGCACCTACAAACGATCGAATTCACTAACCTGGGGCCAGGACCAAAAACCTTCAGTTAGACCTCTACATTGGATTGAAACATGACAAATTCAAGTTCTTTTTGTGGGTTTTTCTCTAATCCGACATTCAGATTTTCTCATTCTAAATGTCCGACTACCTCATTCTTAATCAGTTGCTTTTTATCGATCAGGCGGATTTCCTTCCGGAAGTGAGTAAATAGCGTTGATCAGAGGAAAATAGTCGTTAGAAGTTTAAAGGTATCAAGTAAAATCACTGATTCACATTTTTTTTTCTTTAGCTATACATTATATTTGAAAATCTGTAATTATTTAAAATGAAGAAAAATATTTTTGGAACTTAGAACTAAAAATGAATGTAATTTCAAGCTTATTGATGTCTCTGTACTTCAAATTGTTTGATACATTGTTTTATTTATCTAATCTGATCTATTGCAGTAATGCATTGTTAACTGTACATATTTTTAGAGGGGTACCTTGATACAGACTGAAATCTCCTACGTATAAAACTGTATCGATGAAAAGCTGATTTTACAGAAGAGCTGTAAATATATGTTCATATAATTTAACCAGCTAAGTCAGTATTAACTCACCGTGAAAACTACTTGTACATCGATTAATCAAATACTTGTATGTATCTTTATAAATTATATCTTTGGTAATTAAGGATAAAATTTGTATACAAAATTGAACTTTGATCAATCATTTTTAACCGGCTATGCGAGAAGTGACAGAATCAGTTTTGGAAACTGAAGTAAAATAAAATTGCTAAATTTCCAAAGAGCCGTCTACCCTTAGCCAAGCCTGATTTTTGAGCTGAGATAATTTTTAAAAAATCTAAATATTTTCTCTGCTTACCGGAGATCTCGGTTTCTAAAAACGCCAACCCAAGATCCAAATCCCCGAAAAGCTGAATATCTGCTGGATTCAACGACAAAAATGAAAGTAAAAGGTTCAGTAGATTGTCTCTTTCTTTGACTTCAATCGTTATTCTCTTTTGTAGACATATTCAGCATATCGTGTGACCCAGATGAATGCGTCTTTATTTTAATCATGGAGGAAAGGTGCTCCGAGGATGCAGGCCAAATAGCTCTCGATCAGCTCGCACGACACTGCGGTGAAAGAGGGCTTGCTCGATAGACTCTTCCATATTATCGCTGCGTATGCACACTGTCAAATCTACCAGTTCCACCGCAGAAGACCGTTGACTGAGCCAGAGAGTATTCCGAACAACTTGCCAGGTGAGGGATCCCTCATTATTATTGAGGTACCTCAGCCCGGGCGTCCGAGGCCAGATGGAGCGACCCCCCCCACACACCTTGTCAAACCAAGCACCTCAAACGGACTCCCTCACTAGCATATAATGCCTTCCTCAACAAGAGTCGGTGGTAGAGGTCTCCCTTCACCCGTAAGAAGACTATCAGAGCGTGCCAACTTTCGCAGTAGAAAGAGCATTCTTTTGGGGGCATGTGACGAGCCTCGCCCACATCCGAATACACGTCTCGAGGCCAGAAAGACCTTCCTGACGTCTTCCTTCCAGGATTCGCAGTTTTCCTCTTGTGTACACATCAGACCCAGGAAAGTCAACTGCAAAGTGTTGCCAAACCTGGATGTTCGACATCCCTAGGCCACCCTCCACAGGTTTCAGCTGACAGATCTCGACGTACCATTGGAAGCCTGTGACCCCCAGAGGAGTCTGAACAGGGGCACTTACCAATTCGTTGGACGGTACAAGGGAGTGGAAGCACTAAGGGTCGGTAAAGGATGAGGGGTAGATGTGCAAAGCGCACACCTCGGCCCTACCCTTAAAGGAGTTCCCTTCGAATCCATAGATCAACTACCCACCCCAGTACTTCCTAACAATTTTCCCCAGCGGAAGTATCTTGCACGGTCCGTCTATCCAGTCGAAGGGGCCGGGAATATAGTAACCCTCAACGAATCCAGCAACAAGCCCTTGGACTTGGTGACAGGGGCCAAAACTAACTGTAACTTCCCAAATCTTGGCAACGCTCATTATAAACAAGATTAAATCGTCAACATTGGTGTACTTGACTTAATTCTTACAGGTATTGCTTTCCAAAATTAGCTGTTTCCTTGTGCACACGTCTGACCTAAGATGATTTGCTGCAAGGTGTGTTGCCGAACCTGGATATTCGGCGTACGTAGGCCACCCTCTGCAGGTTGGAGCCAACAACTTGCAACGTACCATAGGATTCATATGACCCCAGAGGGGTCTGAACAGGGCCTGCTCCAACCGTAGTGGCTTGGTAGACTGAAGTGGAAGTACTGACAGTCGTTGATGAATAAGGTCTATGTGGACAAGAAATTGATGACCAACCCCATGGAAGGCTTTGGACTGATCTAATTTGATCTGTGCAGCTCCGTTGTCGACTTTCTCCATGATCTTGCTTACCGTATACAGGTTATCTTGGATTGTCCTACTTTTCACAAAACAAGTCAGTTTGGGGCCAATAAGAATATCCAGTACAGTCTGCAAGCGGTGTCACAAGACCTTGGCAAAATCTTCAACTCTGTATTTAGCAGAGTTATGGGTCGGTCCATAATAATTCGGACGAATTTAAATCGATTCGTTCTTACCTTGTTTGGGCTGGATCGTCCGGAAAAAAGACCTAATGTCCTCACATTTAGAGACAGAATTGGTCTCAACCAGAGTTTAATGAAATGTTTATGCAAGCGTAACAACTATTCTGGGAATGAAGTAGAATTTAAATTTGATGAGAAAAGGTTATATACGTCTTACAAGCCATCTAATTCGTTAGAGATATTGACAACAGATTCAGATTTATACTCAAAATTATCTTTATATCTTTCATTACATTTAGAAAAATTATTTTGTATATGATTTTTTTTTATCAACCTTAGGTGATCGAAGAGACGATTCGAGAACGATTTGCCTTAATCTTCTCATGTCAGGTGTCTTCCCTTGCTTCTTCCTTCATAGTTTAGTAACGCTCATTGCTAGACAAATCCTGAAAGAAGAAAAATAACACGTCAAATGAAAACTTTGGAACGGGAGTTTAAAAACAGTCAACAACAAGCAGACCCCTACACCGAAATCCAAAATAGAAAAAGAAAGCACTAGGTTTGGCTTCACTAGAGTCAAACTCTCCTGCTCATCTAATAGGTAATCAAGACAGAAGAGAGAGTGAATTCCTTATCACATTCTGTATCCTCTTATTCGTGTATGACGTCACCGATTTTTAGTGTGGCCATTATTTTCGCTAATCACAAAGGCAAAACTCAGTGGGGGGGGGGTGAGAAAAAACCCAAACCAAACTAGTAAAATGGTTGACTCTTTTTCGATTGTTGGAAAGTTTCGCCCCTGAAGTGACTGCTACTATGATAAACATAAATTTACATCTTTAAGTGATAAAGTTCCCCAGGGTCACCAGCTGAAAATATAATTGTATTGAATACATTTTAGTTAAACTCTTACTATTGGATGGAGTATTGTAAGACTTGAATTTTGACTGGTTATTACCTTCATTTAAATTTTGAACAAGTTTCAATTCGGGCCTTTGTCTTGTTAGTTTCTTCCATTTAAGGAAAACAATCTTGATATTAGTTGTCATACAAACAATGATCCGAACTAAAAGCTGTACGAGTATGTAGGTCTGGCATGTCACAAGACATTATGGACAATTACAACGTTTTTGTTGAGTCATAATTTGAAAACAAAGTGCCTAAGGCATGGAAATAAAAAGGGAAGAGTTCTATAGATTGATTAATGCTTACCATTTGACTCCGAAGCGAGTTCCATTTCCAAAAGTTGCTACTGGGTCTGCCTTAGAAAGGTGTGCTTCTCTCGAAAATATGCACACTTCTATCGTTCCAAGTATGACTTCGCCTCTTCAAGAATTTCTTGGCACGGGTCTTATCGCCTCTAACAAATGGCACATATACTCTCAACCACGAGCTTGGGTTGGTTTACATCTTTTTCTCTGACGTTTTCTTCTGTTTTCCAATACAGGTGCTCCATGGCTCTCAATGAAAGATAAAATAAGTAACTGAAAATCTAATAAATTAAAATTACACTCACACATATATATATATAAGAAAACAAGCGGTTTGATACAACTCAGTTTCACTCGTGCATTTTATTAAGTCCAAACCAAATAAAACTATTTCCTTACGACCCAAGATTCGGTGTCCCCAGGAGAGGGGGCTTAGCACCAACATTCAGTGAGATTCGATGGAAAAGACGAAAATTTATCGTAAATAGACTTGCACCATCACTTTGGTGAAAAACAACCCCATGGACTAAATATTCAAACTAAAACTTTCTGCAGCACGGGAATTTTAGAATAGCTTCCTCCCTTCAGCTTTGCCTGACTTGAGCATTAAAAAAAAAAATTACTTACCACATTTTTGAATGGGTCTTGCCATAAGTATTTTTTCTTGGTCGACCTCTTTTTGGAGTAACTTGCTTGTCAATATCTGAATGAGCAGACACCATCAAAATCAATACCTGACGAAAATTGGTAATATATGTAAGATAGATAAATAATTGTCTGACAATAGAACGGTTATTTTTTTTTTTTCATTTCTTTTGAAAAGAATCTAATGTACAAGATTTTGGAAATTTTGTTCTGACAAGCTCAGTTTACCTGAACAATTATTTGTGAAGACTTGAAAATATCAAGTGTTTCACTGATCTATTTAGAATTTTGCGCTAAATCAAGCAGAAATGTAGTGTCTGATATATTCTATTTATCTACAAAACAAAAAAAAACTCAGTCTGGCACGAGGGCACTAGTATGGGGCACCATCTGATGATCAAAGTCATCAACCCGTACTAAGGATAGGTAACCTGGAAGAAAACTTCAATTTATGACCCCTGAATTGGATTGAAAAATAACAATTGGTGACATCAAAAAAAAAAAAAAAAAAAAATCTAACCTCATATTCTAACGCAGACCCTTGAACCCTGCCATTTTAAGGCATTGGAGAATGATATATAGTGTAAGTAATATATACAGTATAGTATACCGTTTTTTGTACTTGGCCTCATTTTAATCTGATTTATCTAGCAACGGGGAAAATATTTATATAGGCAATATAATATACACATTGATACTAAATGATCTAAACTACAAGGCACTAATTAAATGTGCTTGTCATAGATCATGAGAATTTCCTTTGTCAATTGTTTTTCTTCATTTCACCCGAATAGAAAAATATTTAACTATCAGATATTTCTTGAGAGAAAAAAAAATCAATCAAACTTTACATCGGAGAATGTCACTTCAATCTGTTTAATATATTCATATTTCCATTTGGAAAGATACTATAGGATGTGGTGTCTTTTTTGTTGAATCCTCACCAGTTTTCGCGCGTAGTGTTTATTGTTGAATCCGAACAGCGATGGATTGTTGAGAGACGAGGATTTGGGATCCTCGTGGGTGATGTGTAGTGCGCCGGCCCTGAAGCTGTGGAAGGAAGGAAGCTGTACGAAGAAAAGAGAAGGGAATGGAATGCGCGCCAAGTATGAAGTTGGACGTGCATTGAAATAAAGAGGAATGGCCGGCCGCAGAGACCAGGGCTAGAAGCGTACCCAGCTAGTGAGCATTGGACCGTGTGCGTCCAGGGGTTTTACAGGGGTCGTCAGAGGAAGTGACGTTTTGGATATCTAGTTAAAAGAGTTTCGTACTTAATTCTTAACTAAAAATATAGGGGGCACTACAATACCAATGGTAGAATAAATACTAAAATTTATATTCATCTCTTAGTCATTAGTTGCAAGTTTTCGTTGAGGTTGTCCACCCAACCTCCAAAGGAAGAAAATTGCGTTGATCCGAGGAAGATAGGCCCGAGCTGAAAAATGCAATAAAAATCATAAAATTAAGAGATCTTCTAGATTCGCCTGGGGGACACTCCAAACTGGACAGAAAAAAAATCATTGCACAGGTTTCAAGCCTAGGGTACCAGCAACCCTTGTGCTGACCCTTAATTATATCTACTTTTCTATTTTATGGAAGGGGTCTGACCCCCTTCTCTATTTTCAGCTTTGAAAGGATTTTTCTGACTTTCTAATATCTTGATTTATTAAAAGTATCAAGTAAAATTAACGATTTACATTTTTTAGCCATTCATTGTAAATTATAATTTTGATGAAATTTAAAATGGAGAAAAATGTATTTTAGAAATAAAAATAAATGTAATTCCAGGGTTATTAATGCATCTGTTTTTCAAATAAATGTTTTTGTTTTTTTTAAATCTTATTTCATTTATCTAATGTAACCTATAATTATTTTCACACACTGATGCGTTGCCAGTTGGCTATTTTTTTTCTCCACAGAGGGGTACCTTGATTCATGAATGTCATACATATTGATATCTCCCATGCATAAAGCTGTATCTATGAAAAGCCGATTTTACAGATGAGTCGTAATTATTTTCTGAATTTCCAATTTAAGGAATTGATTTAAATAATTCAATCGTAGCTAAGACAATTCGCCGGAGAAATTATTTTATATTAATCAAGTGATAATATAACACGCAAACACATGCTTTGAATAATTGCTAAAACTTACAGAAAATTAAATTCTGATTTATCATTTTTAACCAGCTATCCGGGGAGCGACCAAATTCGTTCTTGAAACGGATGTAAAACAGACAAAAAGTGTCAGGGTCGTGGGTGTGCAGATAATGTTGACCAAACGAGCCGACGTCATTGTGTTTACAGGCTGATGCCGATGCACGCGCACACACATAAGGGCTAAAATGGCAATAATTATAAATATATAATTGTCACTATCATTCAGTAATCAGAGACGTGGAAAATTAGAGTTTTGACATCATTTCATTTGTCTTATCACTTTTGGTACTTAGACAAGAACCAAGTACATTTTTTTTTTCAGATAAATCACACCGAATTCAAGACGAAGAGAAAACAAACCTAATTTGTTGCCAGAAACTAGGTGCCACTACATTTGAAGAGGCGTGGCTAGAGGAAGAGCTTTGGTGCTCCCCCGACCTTAAACACTCGATCATTCATCAAATTTAAAGCTAACATTAAACAGAAATAGAGCAAGTGCAGAATCATTGAATTGGAAAAGGCTACCTGAAAATGGCCGCCTTCCCTTGTCAACAGCCTGATTTGAGCTCTATTAAAATCAAAATAATACTTACTTTGCTATCCGGAGGTCTCCGTTTCTGAAAGTCAAACCAAAATCCGAGAGAGGTCCAATAAATTGTCCTTTTCTTCGACTTCAATTTCGGCTCAAAGATCGTTTGTCTCTTTCGTCATATTCATTTTGTTAGACAAGAAAAATGTGACACGTGGTCAGAAATGTAGGGTGGGGATTTGGGCTGGTCTACTCTGCCCTAACAATAACTTAGCCAGTCCCATTTGCTGACCCAATCTTACTACTGCATTCCTTTCACCAAAACAAAACATTTTTCCGAATATTTCTCTCATTCTACATTTATCACGATACCAATGTTTTTTTATGAAAGTTCTATTTAATCTCATATTCACAGTTTCTCGGGGGGTAGATTAAATGATATTTTTTTACATTAAGAAAGACTCCTCAATGCATGATATACATTTATAAAAAGGGACCTTAGCATGTGACCCCCAAAATCGTCTATGGCAGAGTAGTAAGTTAACCGGATGAAAAGTGATGTACTTGCGATTCGAAATTTCCCACATCCTACGTAGAGCTTTACCTTTAGTCATTAATAGGGGAGGAAAAGGGTATCCGAAATAAAATAAAAAAGTGGTTTGGGGAGACTAGAAGAGATGGAAGGACCGGTGCTCATTTTCTCCATTGATAAGTTAAACTGCTTACAACACAAAAGGACAACATTATTCTCCCTTAACTTGGGCTGGACTGACAAGTCTTTACCGATCTCCAAAATTCTTCAATTAACCCGTGACTTCAAGATGCCGCTCTAGTTCAGCACTTCTTACGCAACTGCGTTATTTTCACCCACTTTTTATTGAATTCAAATGAAGGGGATCGTCCCCTCTCGACCCTGATCTTAACTTCATGCTGATACTTGAAGAAGGGGCCCAGTCGTACGGGGAGTGGGGAAACGCTTGCCTTCGTGGAATCCTTTTTGGTGTGTCTTCTATATCATGAATCTCGTAAGGCTGAGTAAGCATAGGAGCACGATGTGCTCTCTTATTCAACGTCAGAACCACATTACTACACACGGCGCCGGCATCAAGGGCGAAGAAAGGTGCCCCGTGGCAGCAGACCATGTAGCCTTCAATCAGCTCACGCAATGGTTGCATGGTACTGCAGCGAAAGAAGGCGTACTCGATAGACCCCTCCATATCACTCTAGCGTGTACACGCTGGCGAATATACCAGAGCACATTCCGAATAACCATTGTTGAGGCACTATCACATGGTATAATTCTCGACAATGGTTGGGTGATAGAGCATTTGTTTCAGGGCATGCGAGGGGCATCTCCCTAATCCAAGTACCCGCTTCTCAAGGCTGGGAAAGCATTCTTGGCGACTTCCTTACAAAATTCGCCGTTTTCTCCGTCTTGTGCAGACATCCAACCCAGGAAAGACAACTCTAAGATGTGTTGGCGAACTTGAATATTTGGCATGCCTCAGCCGCCCTTAGAAGGTTAGAGCCGACAGATTTTGCAAGGTGCCATTGGTTACCTGTGACCCCAAAGGAGTTTGGACAGGGCACACTAACTGTAGTCTATCGGCAGACGGGAGTGGAAGTACTGAGAGTCGATAAATGATAAGGGGTCGGGTGTACACAGCGCACACCTCGACCCTACCTCATAAAGGAACGATTCCTTCGAGACCACAAGTTAACTGCTTCCTCTATCCGCTCTAGTACTTCTGACCAATTATTCTCCTGCTGGAGGTAGAGACCAAACCAAGCGCAAAGTATCTTGCTCGGCCCGTCTGTCCAGTGGAAGGGGCACGGTGAGGGACAACTCCTCCACGAGTCTGGCAACAAGCCTATGCACTTGCCACAGTTAGTTTTGGCCCCTAACACCATCTCATAACTCTGTAATTAAATCTTTAGTTTTAAAATAGATGCTTAATTTTTTAAAAGATCTCTGTATCTGGACGTTCCGGTTATTACGTCTTAGAGGGCTATCTTGAATACAAATGTGTCCATACATTTGCTTCTTTACATTTCAGTTTGTTTGTTTACGCTCTAATGGGCTGGTCTCATTGGTTGATTTATGATAACATAATATACACTACGTCATAGAAAAACTTGAAACTTCATGTCTGACCACACATTAAGCTTGAGATGAGTGGAGACTTTATAAAGATCTTTAACTCATTTTATTAAGATCATCTAAATTAAGCAATTTCTGGCGCAACCAAAACATTTATATCTGGATCATAATATCTAGATTGGCAATCCTACGTTGAATGAATAATCAGGGGAGATAATTCTGATGACATGATATTGAACTGAACTTGAATCTATCAATGGAATCGGAATTTTTCAGTAAATAGTCGGTTTAACGGGCCCCGATTTAACGGTTTTCGGATTGAGTGGACATTTTGAGTAGGTAGGCATTGAGCATTGATATTTGCCAAATTACATATTCTATATCTAAATTCGAATATTTTTGTTGCATTCAGATAAAAGAAATCGTTTTTAGATATCGGATATCAGTTTAGATATTAAGGCTCGGATAATTTTAAATGTTTTCCGGTAAAATCCTGATATATTTAGATATTTAGTGTATCGACTGTTAAGATATAGGAGGACTGTATAGCACCGATGATTAAGTTAGGAATGTGACATTAAAAAAGTTTTTCTAAATTATGGTTTTACTTGGACTCAAAATTGGATATTTATTTGTCTCTGTCAACTAGTTGATGGCAAGCATGTTCATTTCCCATTTAAAGAATTTTTTTTTTTTTACTGTTTCAAAACTTTTCGGAATAAATATGAATGTTTATATCAAATTGAAATTTTCCTTTTTTCAAATGTTTTACATCTGTACCAAATGTAGTGGATTTTGGTTTGAAATTTTGGTTAGGATTCGTTTTTCCGAACTTCGTAATATTTTTTTTCCATTGAATTCTAGATGCTTTCAATCTATATCTCGGAATTTTTGAGATGAGGTATTAGTATTATTTCTATTGATATTCGAACCATCCTCATCTTGGTTGTTTTTCATACATTCTATCATGTACGACTTTTGGAGACAGTTCTCGATTCTAACACTGTCTTCGGACTGCGGTCTACCTTGCCGAGTTTTGCATTTTCTATTTTGACAGTTATGTTCTTATTATATCATCTACTGGGCTCCATAAATGATAAACTCGACACCTATGAAGGAGACATACGTTCTGTTTAAGCTTAGCTTGGTCTGGCACGAGGCTGCAAGTGTTGGGAACCTACCTAGTATCAAATTCACTACACAATAGTAACGGTCAGCTAGGCACACTCACTAACCCAAAACCGACGTTAAGATACCCACGGTGGAAGTCCGGAATGCTGCAAGTCTTATAAATAAAAATTCCTATTATGAGAGCGCTAATGTAAGTTTATGTGACCAAAACTTAGTGGAACTGCCCATTGTTTCAAATGGTGGGAAGGATATATTTTCATCAGCCCAATGTCATCTGACTTTTCTAATTTTTCTATGATGTCTCGAACTCATGTCCTCTCTTTGATATACAGTGCTGCCTAATAATCTCTCGATGTGAGGTTGAGCATGATTTCTTTTTATATTCAAAACACACAAGAATAGTTACGTAAAAAAAAAACATTTTTCATATGGCGTTCAACCAGATGGTACGACAGATATATCTGCCAATTTAGTAATAGTATTACAACGCTTTGATGTTGTGCAGCAGCTATGATTTCACGTTCAAATACCTTTCTATTTATGCCTCATATATTTATCGTAGATACCACACTCCTAATCATGTCACTTATTGCCCGTCCTTGGACATGGACCTTCAACAGGATCCACCAGCCCTCTACTATGGGCATCGCAGAGCCAAAATACCTTAGATTCTAGTTAAAAATGCCATCTTCTATTCTGCCGGCCACAGTTTCGCAGATGATATCTAGGGATCCACGTTGTGAGTCGTGAGTCGTGTCCAGCAGTTGTCTGACATGATTTCTCCTTGTGAGGTTGGTCACGATTCTCTCCTGTGCACGTTGCATGGTTTTCAGTTTGAAGGTCAATCTTTTGGTTACGTTCTATGTTTCAGCTCCATAGGTGACTGTAGGGTACATTGGTTGCATATCCCTTTTTCAAGGACACGTGGGATTTTCTTGTTCTTGAAAATCGAGCTTGCCGACCTAGCGCTTTATTTCTTTCTCAGTTGATGACTTCATGGAGACTCGCTGTCCTCGGTAGATGTAGTGGTCTACTTTCTCCAGGTCTGCATTTTCGATTTCGATCGTTGTGTCTTTGTCCCCAACATGTTTGTTGTACATGACATTTGTTTTTTTGTAGTTCATTTGGTGGCCAAGTTTCTTGCTTGCTTCATTTAGTTCGTCTAGCATTATTCGGAGATCATGAATACTTAAGTACTCGCCGTCTATCTTGATTACTTCGTGTTCCATTCTAAGTTTTGGAAGATCATCTCAAGGCAGACTGTGAAAAGTTTGGGTGAGCTGGTATCACCTTGTCTCAATCATTTTTTACATGGAAGGACTCAGAGTCTCTATGTAGCCCGATGGAGGAAGTGCTGTGTCAGTAGATGTGTTGTAATACTCAGACATTTACGAGGGTCTACACCTTGTAGCAATATTGCGTTAATGACTTTTAGGATTTCCACTGAATCATAGGCCCTTTTAAGGTCAACAAATGATACAGTTAGTGGTGTTCTATATTCTGCTGCTTTCTCTTTTAGTTCGTTTGCTGAATGGAGATGATCGATAGGTGAGTAGCTTTTCCTGAAGCCAGCTTGTTCCCGTTGTTGGTTTTCATCTAGTGATTCAGTAGGTGATGACTTAGGTAAAGAGTTTGAAGATTCAGTTGAGTGGGCTTATTTGCCTGTAGTTGTTGAGATCTTCCGGGTTTCCTTTTTTATTTTGATTGCAGTGTCCCATTCTTCTGGGTGTGAACTTTGTTTGAGGCATAAGTTTCCTAGTAATGACTTTTTCAGCTTAACAGAGAAAAATAATAGTAGATAACAATTCAAAATTAGGGAAGAATTGAGGAAAGCCGGAATCACAAGGGGAGGAATGTGACATGGGATAACAGGGTGAGGAATAAGACCTGGAATAACATGAAATTGCCGATTTATTTGAAAAAAGAAATTGAAAATCAATCATGGGAAAATTGATCATGGGAATTTCCTCCGAGTCGAAGGCCTTCGATAAATGCTACGGTGAGTAGCATTTTGTATTTCTCTGCTTTCTCTTTTAATTGATTTATCGAATGGAGATGGTCCATGGTCGAGTAGCTTCTTCTAAAGTCAACTTGCTCCCATGGTTGATTTTCATATAGCGTTTTTATGACGATTTCAGCACAGAAAAACACAGTCAGGTTTACATTGAAAAATGTAATATCAACACTTGTTTCGGAAAAGTGTGTATTTGTAAACATTCTAAACAGGTTAAGTGATTGAATGATGGGCCTTACCCTGCCACGCTTGCCCACTCCGAGGACTCGATTTTTCTAATCAAGCTTCTCATCTCGGATGTCTTTCTTAGCTTCTTGC
This sequence comes from Thysanoteuthis rhombus, assembly GCA_963457665.1. Lineage (NCBI taxonomy): Eukaryota > Metazoa > Mollusca > Cephalopoda > Oegopsida > Thysanoteuthidae > Thysanoteuthis > Thysanoteuthis major. The sequence continues at coordinate 38,856,108 of OY735217.1, read as the reverse complement.
TCCACTTTTTTGCGAATCTCACGGACAGACACGCCTTTCCTATCTTAATGAACAACCAAATTGTACTTTATTCCATAATTACTAATTCTGCGGTGGAGGTAGGTAAAAAAAGAAATGATATTTATGTGCATTCAAAAATTACCCAATAATTGAAATATACATACAAAAATTATTAGGATCATAGTTTGATATGGTAAAAAAAGTAATTTAAACCGGACGAATGAGGATCTAGGGTGGGAGTTACCGAATGAGTAAACAACCAAACTTTCAATGTATTTATTCTCAACAAAAGATCTGGGGAATGTGTTGGTATTCTCTACCTTATCAACTTAGCTCGTCTCATTTGCTGACTCAACTGAACTTCGGTATTTCTTTCACCATAACGACACATTTATTCTTGATAATTCTTTCATTCAGCATTCACTATAATACCGCAATTTTCTCAATGAAAATTCGAACTCCACATTTACTGATCTATGTTGGGAGATGATAAAAGAAAGATGGTATTCAAGTACATTTAAGAATTCAATGATTGAGGTATATTTACGAGTAAAATTGTTAGTATGGTTCTCTCTGCTATGTTCTGAATATGGAAGACGGGTAAGATCATCATCATCATCATCATCATCATCATCATCAGTCTTTTAACGTCCGTCGTTGGACATAGACCTTCCCCAGGATTTGCCACACTTCTCTATCATGGGCGTCGTGGAGCCAGTACTTCCTGAACTTGTCTAGCTCGTCTCTCTATGTAATACTCTGCCGGTCTCAGTTGCGCATGTGATCTCGGGGGATCCATGTCGTGAGTCGTGATGTTCATCGGTTGTCTGCCATTCTCGCAACGTGGCCAGCCCACCGCCATTTGAGATTTTTAATGGATTCTATGACGTCCCTGACTCTTGTCTTTTCCCGGATGTACTGTGCTGTCTTGTGGTCTCTCCATGTGAGGCCCAGCATTAGTCTTTCATGTGCACGTTGCATGATTCTCAATTTACGGGTCTGTCTCTTGGTTAGGTTCCATGTTTCGGCTCCATAAGTGACTATTGGGAGGATGGTTATACACCTTTCTCTTTAGGATTAATGGGATATTCTTATTTTTGAAGATTAAGCTAGCTCTGTCAAAGGCTTGCCATCCTAGTGTGATTCTTCGCTTGATTTCTTCTTCTTTTGAGGGTCTCAAACCGGGTTAAATATATCAGGAAGAAAAAGTTTACCGATTTAATGAACAACCACATTCATAAGGACAGCCAATTAAACCAACCCCCAAGTACCTCAGCAAAGGTCAACATTAGACTGTTCCTCCGTGGTGTTAAATTCTGAGTTTCAAAATACTAACTTTTTTTTTAGCTATACCTTATACCCCCCTTTTCGATAACTATGGAAGTTTCTATTTCGGTTGAATTGTCTCTGTCAATAAAAAAAAAATGAAATAAAAAAGTAGACGAGCACGTTCCAGACGGCATTTTGGTAAGGATGGACCATTTCTTTTGGAATATCGAAAAAACGTTGGGAAAAGAGTTGATTGGATGGATGCTGTTAACTTGCTACTCTTGAGAAATTACTCCTCCGACCGCTACGTCAATTTGCATCAATTTTCACAATGAAACATTCACAACATCGAAGGAAGGCCAGTGTGAGTTCTGAGCACAATTTGTTTTTCAGAGAAATAAAAGCAAGTTCCAGTCCCATTGGCACACTACTTTTTTGCTATTTAATGGCAAGGAAATTCAGCTAAATTTTGACGATCCGGCAAAACCCTGCCAGTCCCTCTAATCTGCTGAATACTGCTTCAATATTCTCTAAATGCTTATCAAATATCTTAAATGGCCCTGTCGTCTATATAGGCTAATGTTTGTTCGATGGCAGCTTTCTTTTAATCTTTAAATATTGACCAACAGGCTGATGCAACATCGAGGGTTGTCTAATGGATTGTGCCAGCCATTTCTTTTTCTTTTCGTCGATTACGTCTCTGAGGCAAGGGTAGGTGTCTTTTTTTTTTCTTTGTCACTTTGTTTTACTTTCAGAAACTGAAATGCCCACTCTTCATTTTGAAAATTAAAACTATTGGATTATTCTAGTTGTCTGATCGTCTTGTAATACCATCGTCTAGCATTTACATGATTTTGGCGTGGATTTCTAGCCCACCTGCTGTTGGTGCACTTCGTGAAATTTGGGAAATGGTCTTAAAATCTGCAATTATTTTGGTTGCATTCAGTTACTAACACTATATTACCCGCAGAATCTGTCAGTGCTTCACTTTGAGTATAAAGTTTCACTGTGAGTTTCCAATCTTGAAAACTTAAGTCAATAATTATGACTGTCCCTGAATCTAATGTTACTAGATACACAATCCAATTTGACCAGTATAATTGATTTTCGTTGTCATTTCATTTGAAATATCTACGCCATATAGTCGTTGAAAACTTTGGCAGTTTATTTCAAGTATGTGGGCCTCTATTCCCCATGACTTTGCGAAATCTTGTCGGACAGTTGAGGAGAAAAAGCTCTGAACTTTTTGTTCTGATCAGACATAATGGTTCAGTCTTCCTGTGGAAGGGACTGTGAGGCCACGCACAGGGGGGGGGGGCTCCGAAACTGCTAGTAAAATTTAACTCCTCAATTAATGAGGCCAAAGATTCGTTTGTCTTTAAACATAATTCCTACCAATTCTAGACTCCATTTGTCTACAATGGTTTTGATATCTTTACTCTTAGAAATAATTGTCTTTATCAGCTTTTAAGTGACCTGTCAGTAGGGGGAGATGATATACTCCTTCTTCAAGGTCATTAGTACGAAGTGAATGCAAACTACCCGGAGTTTGAACTCTGCTCGCCAATCCCATTGTGCTGTTTACTACTCGCACCTCTTAATTGCAGGAATAGAACGTCCTTCAACCGTGTATTTTGTCTGTCTTCGTAATTGTATCCTTATTAAACCATTCAACGATGTGGCATAACTGTCCAGCTTTCTAGACGAACGTCTGGAAAATCTCCCTCGGGTTACTTAAAGATAGTTACAAACTCTTCAATGGGCGACTTCTCAATCGTAGAAGTGTAAGTGAACTAATGAACAAACAGCAGTCTAAGAATGTACAGACGGACTTTATATAAGCAAGATGGAATACAGGCCCAACAGTAGCTCATGCATGTCCTAATCTGCTATGGTCAACATGAGGTGATCTATTCCCGGTCGCCGAAGTGACCAAAAATAGACAAATATTGGTTTTCTAGAAGAGTAATTCTTCCGATTGAGCTCTAGCAATGTTAACAAACCATTACGGCTTTTTTATAAACTTCAATTGCCGAGGGTGCTGGGATAAAAAGTGAATCGTTTATAAGTTGATTGATGATTACGTTTTGGTCCTGGAGCGAAATTCCCTTTTAACTGACGTTTCCGAATATCTCTTATATCAGGTATGGAAGAAAGTTCTCGTCCAATACCACATGGCCCCGTAGATGTTCATGACAATCTTATTGCGAATCTAACAAACCTTAAGACTTGGAATTGGACAACATAGCTCATTTGTTTTTTGTTTTTTAAACCTAGCCATAAACGTCTGTAGTCCGGAAGATTACAGAACGTTAATTCTTGCAACCAAGGTCCCCGAAAGGAATTTAATAAGGCGTTTGGAAGCTGTTTTCAATTCCCCCTCTATTAAAGCATCCTCGTTTTTAGCCACTTTTATCTGCTATAACCCTGTTAGCACACCATATCATGACAATGAATCGTAGTCCATATATTTTACGCAAAATGGGTTAACCTCACTCATTGTAACAAAAATATTCCAACGGATTTGTATTTTCCATACGTTCTGTGTGACAAGTCTACAAACACTGCAAAATCCTTGAATTCGAAATGCCTGCCATCCGCCTTAATGAAAACGGGGATGAGAACCAGTCCCTGAATTAAGTTGAAATTTGGTAAATGTATTATTTACCATATTTCGCTCGAAATCCTACAGGGTATGTGTTAGCGCGAATGCAAACCCCAAATCATTGACACTTATTCAGGGATTTTCAAAACGTCCCGCAAAAGCCTGTGGCTCAACTGAAAAACGAATTATGCACATATCCACACTACCTTCCACATCCCAGTGTGGTAATTATTCTAGTAGTTTGATCGTCTTGTAATACCATCGTCTAGCATTTACATGATTTGGGCGTGGATTTCTAGTCCACCTGCTGTTGGTACACTTCGCGAAATTTGGGAGATGGTCTTACAATCTGCAATTATTTTGTCCGACTATTTTGGTTCTGATTTTTTTTTTTTTTTTTTTTTTGTGCAAATATTTCTTTGCACTTGAAAATTAAGGTCCAAATTTTTTTTCTACCGCAGTCGAACGAAGGGTTATCTTTAAACAGACTGACTGCGATATTTGTGGTTGCAATAGTCTGCAATGTTCCCACTGGTTTGCGTTCTGCCAAATTTACATCGACTGAAACATTTATTATTGAAGAGCTTTGTAATTTCTCATTTACTTTATCATCGATTGAATCAACTGACTTTTCTTTCTTGAGGTTAGACCCAGAAAGAATTCCTTTGTCTTTCCCTGATCTTGATGAATGAATTCGTCATTTCCAGTCGTGTTTCGTCTGTAAATGATCTTGATATCTACTTTTCCAAACTTTCCAAGGGATTTTACTGCAATTGTGGGGTGTGGCTATTGGAAGAAAATCCTCAGCAATATCCAAAAATTTCGTGAAGTGTTTGCTTATTTCTATTATTCGGACTATCCTCATCTTGGTTGTTTTTCATATTACGTCTCGGCCGTTGTACTCTACGGCCTTCATCTTGTAGGTATGGAGAAGTAACGAACCGAACCCTTTATTTAACCGACGGGGGTATATTGATCGCACTCCCCTCTTAGCATTAGCAGTATTATTGACTCACACTGGGATTGAACCTAGAACCATCAGATTACTTGCAGTAATTTTGTTTGGTTTGCTTGGCCAACTTAATCAGTTCCAGTAATTCATAAAGAGAACTTTCGATGCCTATTCGCTTCGTCTTCCCGTTTCGTATTCTTTTTTTTGAGTTCGGCTTTCAAAATGTCTATCGTTTGTTGGAAGTCGTAGATAAAATGCAGTCTGCTAAATAGCAGCTAAAATCCTGTCCACATGGGCTAGACTGCTTGGTGAAGCGATCCTGGAGATACTGCCGAAACTTGCAAATGGGGTTACGTCCCGGTTATCAACGTAACTAATATATCGATTGGCCCATCGACGCATTTCTTTCGTATTCGGAGTCCCAGCCTCAACTCCTTGACCTCGGTAGCGCTCGCTAGCTGATTGCTGCAGATCCCTCCTACTTCCGCCGTAAGGGAATTCGATCCGCTTCTTAACTGCCGCTGCCCTTGTAGGATTATCATCTAGTAACGCTTTCGTCGTAGCGGGCGGGTCGTTGGCTATATTTGACGGTAGAAGTTCTAATCCAATGTTTAAGCTTAGACAACCACTAAACTGCCTGAAATCGCCCTGCTAGCTCCCGCTGAAGTAACCCCTCAGATTACGCTCACTTCCCACCTACCTGCTCACCCTTATCTATTTGGGGTCAAGGATAGCATTCTAACCGCCCATTAAGATTCGGAGCTCTGCAAGCGTCACGAAGTGGGGGGGGGGGCAACTACTGTGAGAGAGAACATAAACTGTAACAAGCCGGAACTTATTGTTCACGGCAACATTGGCCACGATAAAACTACCCTCTGCACCAGCGTAAACAACGTTTACCCTTGCGTCCGGGGAACACTTTATCCGCAAGGAAACTCCTCTGGCACCATTTTCTGAATAGACTAACATGTTTGATAGTCAGCACACGCTTATCAGCTGCGCAAACATCATGTAGATCCTGAATCGTAGCCATATTTCTATAGAAGAGCAAGATACCAGTGCATGGGTCGCATTGTTCTAATTTCTCGTGTCCGTCTCGTTAAAACTTTCCAGATTAAGAGACATTTCACTTACCCTTGATGTCGTTCTCGGGAGAGCTACGTATCCGGAAGCAGCCTCCAGATCCAAGTCAGAATCTGACAAAAGCTGAGTTTCATAGGGACTGAATGTCGAAGCGAGAAGAATGGCCAGGAGAGGACGTTTTTCTTCTGGCTCTAACTTTACTTCAAGGAACTAAGCCCACTCGCGGCAACCACATTTCTAGCTACGGAAATGTAGTTTCTGGAGAGGCAGAACTGGGATCTAGAGCTTCTAAAAGCTGGATATCGGTGACTCAATGTCAAAGAGAGGAAAGGGTCCAGCGGATTGTCTTTCTTAAAGCTCAATCTGCACTTTGCATGTTGTGATGGGGAAAGATGTTTATAATCGTTCGGAGAGAATGTGGTTCGCCTCTTCATAAAGCATGTGACACTTTGTGCCCCGCGAAGATTTTCACCTGAAAAGGCAGACCCGAAATCCAAATCACCGAAAAGCTGAATTTCTGACTCCACGACAAAGAGTGGGAATGTCCAGATTGTCCATTCAACTTTTTTTTTTTTCACTTCAGACTAAGATGTAAGATCCTGAGTCTGTTAAACATGGTCAGCGTATCGCGACACTATGAAAGTCGCAAACACGGAGTATTTATATGAAAATAGTGATTTCAGTGAAATCTCGTAAGGGGGTGAATTCAGATATGAAAGAAAAGATACGTCAGATACATGACCTCGTTGAGAATATTTTCTTGGTAGGGATTCTTCATCTCTTACTTTGAGCTCCAGTTCCTTCATTACTTGAAGCAGTTGATTTAATTTTCCTTTCTATTTGGTAATATTAGGCTTTCCATTGCCTTTTACTTGGATGAGGGCACAATAAAAAGTTGCATAAATACCCACCTTGACGATATCACGAACGGATCGATTCTCCGAAAGAAATTGATTCAATTTAGTAGTTGGGTGCGTAAACCCCAATCAGACAAAGCTTTCCACGACACACAGTCTCCTCACCGGGTTGGCATACACGAGGGAACACTTCGCATCCAAGGCATGGCTTATTAATCAAGAGATACCCGTCGAATTACTGTGAAAGTATGCTGAGAAGGGGTGAAAATCCCCGGTCAGCACCCTCATTTGCCTCCTTCAGCATGTACTACATCTGTTGTGTACTATCACCGATCTGGACCAGCAGCCTCATCTCTGGGGAAAGATGCGTAGGTCATCCACATCTAGTTTTCCTGGTTCGACGAACTGGAAGTTGTTGAGGATCCCCAAGATCCTTGGGAGCAGTGGTGAAGCGGAGGGGATTGAGTGTGCGGAGGACTGGTTGGCTAAGGGTTAGACTTGTTATGGGGGCACTTCCTAGTATTTTGAGTAGTTGGTGGGGTAACCTCCTTCGCTGTCTGGTCGTTAATTTCTTTTTGTTGTTCCAGCGCCTTTTCCCCACTCCCTAGACTAACATAGCCACCCCGTTCCTATCTGCACACGATTGCAATGTCTCTCCTTTGGGGCCGTCTGTATCTCCTAGTTAGGGGGCATGTTGTGACTTCCTCCCACCCTCACGCATTACCTGTCTCTGACCTCTCCTTTGGTGTCACCTTATTAAAGGACAGCTTAGGCGAGGGGAGGCCTATACGTCTCCCGGCAGTGGACCTGACTTTTCTGGTCTTGGCAATGAGCGAATCTTCGTGAGATTTTTTTGCAACGGTCTGAGTGGATGGAGGATCTTATCTGGACTACCAGTTTCTTTTTACAGGTTGTGGTCAGGTCAGGTGACTATTCTCGCAACCTACCTTTCATGATAAAAGACAGTTTCTTCCGACAATCCACGTCCAAATAGTTGGTAATAGCGAGGAAAGCTTTCCTATCGATCATCATATCGAATTGCCCCACATTGGTCGCACTGTCTCATGCCTGTCACCTTCAAACTTGCCAGAATGAGACCTTCCACTCCCTCTCCCCACCAGCTACGCCTCTAAATTGGACAAAAAAATTGAAAGCATTTGGGTTTAGCCAGAGTGCTTTCATTTTCTCTCTTGGTAGACCCCTTTATTTCAAGCTCAGTAATTACTATTCCGAACAACTGGCTTGCGTATGGGATCAGATATTTATATTGATAAAATGCACGAATCTTAGTTGAATACTTCAAGTCCAATCACTCTATTTAAGGATCTATTGAACATTGTCACATCGCCTATCCGGATTAAGATAAACTGCTTCCGGTCAATCAAGAAGGGCGCCAATTAGCTAAAGAGCAAACTCCACTCACTGGCAACTTCGCCAGAACTTGTTTCTCTTCAAACTTGGCCAAGGTAGACGCACACGTTTAGGCAATGCTTTACCAGTACGAAAACGCCTCTGGCTCTCCGATCACCGTATGCTGAATAGATGACATAATTGCTGATCTGCACACGCTTCTCTATTTCCCAATCTAGGTTCCGGAAGATCATCTCGACGCAGGCTGTAAAGAGTTTGGGTGAGCTGGTATCACCTTGCCTTCAAAAAAGACGGCGAATATCTGAGCGACCTTAGATTTGCAGATGACATCTTCCTTTTCCTAGAGAACCTACACGACCTCCAACTAATGTGAGATGAACTAAACGAAGAAAGCAAAAAAGTCGGCCTACACATGAACTTCAGTAAAACAAAAATCAAGTGCAACAATCATTTTGAGACTAAGAACATAACTGTCAAGATAGATACAAAACTCGGCAAAGTAGACCACTATATCTCCCTAGGACAACGAATCTCCATGAGATCCTCAAAAGAGGGGGAAATCAAGCAAAGAATCGCGCTAGGATGGCAAGCCTTCGGCGGAGCAAGCTCAACTTTAAAAAACCAGACGATCTCAATATTCCTAAAAAGAATATACAACTAATGCATCCTCCCAGTGGTCACTTACGGAGCTGAAACATGGAACCTAACCAAGAGACAGACTCGCAAACTGAGAAGCATGCAACGCACATGAGAGAATCATGCTCAACCTTACATGGAGAGATCACAAGACAGCACAGTATATCAGTAAGAAAACGGGTCCGAGACATTATAGAAAATATTTTAAAAAAGCAAAAACAACTCGAATGGCAATGGGCAGGCCATGTTGCAAGAATGAAAGATATCCTATGGACATCACATATCGCCACATTGATCCCTAGAGATCACATGCGAAACTGAGGCCGACAGAATACAAGATGGAGAGACGAACTAGACAAATTCAGAAAATACTGTCTCTGCGACGCCCATGATAAAGAATTGTGGCGAATCCCGGGGAAGGTCTGTGTCCAACGACGGATGTTGAAAGACTGATCACATTTTTTTCGGCAGTGCAAACGTAGTACGTCTCCTGGATCGTAGCCACATAGCCAGACAGGATCTCAGATCACCTAGACCACATTGATCAGATTTCTCGTGTCCCTTGCATTCAGACTCGTCAGATAGACATTCTTCTCTCCAAATAGGGCCCCCCTCTCCTTGCCAGCTACGCTTCCTGTATTCCTTTTCGAGTGAGTTTAGCCTTTGTCTTGGTAGTCGTCTTCTGGGTATTCTCTTGAAATCTAATTTACAAGAATGCTACACTTCGGGAGTAGAATCTATTCGCTGATCCCCTGTATGTGAAGGGCACATCTCAAAATCTCATCTCTGATCCCTATTGACTGACGATGAAAGTATGTTTCAAGCACTTTTTTTTTCTTGAGTTTTTCATTACTGAGTAGAATCTTGACAATTAGGTTGAATCATTTCTAAAACCTGCCCTAAAAACTATTGCCAGTTCTTTCTATGAACTATAAGGGCAACCATTTTCAATATCAAAATGGAATATAGATTTCTTCTGATTATGACTACATCTGTTCCGAAGTTGATCACTTCTTCCATTAAATTTCAATGAGATTTTAACTATAGAAGACATCCTGTTCACAGAAGTGTACAAAAGATAAAACGGAAAAATGCCTCCTCAGAAATCAATTCCTGGATGCACCAAAAATATAACCACTTTTTTAAGATGTGGTTTACTCTTCCCCGCAATTTCATTGAAATTCGTTGAACTTTTGGAAAATGTTTGAACAGGAAATGTATGGCAATCCAAAAAGAATTACTGGATTCACTCCAAAACTTATTTACTTCACTCTTATCCAGTTCCGTGCCTTTCTAACATATTTGATTGGAATTCATCCAGAATTCTTGGAGATGTGTTGAATTTCTGGAGCTAATACAGAATTGCATTTTTAAACAAATCTCTTTATTCGATGTTTACAGATTTTGTATCGATTAACTACATAGTTGTTCAATGGTAAAACATAAACTATATCAGAAATCGGGTATGGCGTATAACTGCCGAATTTTCAAGGGTTTTTTTGAATGGCCCCGAACTTTATCCCTGACAGAGCCCCCGACCCTAGATATAGCCCATCCGTATGCTTATTCCCAGGGACCATTTCCATTTCTGTCTAAAATAAAATGAAAATGATAAATTCGTTCAGATGTAGCTTATTCAGTAAGCAAGATATAAATTCATTGCAAACTACAACAAAACACTTGAAACCAAGAAATTGAAAACAAATCTTGTCTTATTAAAACCAAGCAATTAAATATCAACGTAGTCTAGATTACAAAGTTTATTTTTGAAACCAGGGGCCCCGATAGGAATTATATAAGGCGGTTGAAAGCTGAATTTATCCCATCTCCCACTGCATGAATACCTCGGTCTTTTCTCCGTTTTTTTTTTTTTTTTTTTTTTCTTCCATCTGTTATAAGCCTCTTAGCTCGATATATCTTTGTCACTTGCCAGTGAATGGTTGTCCAGACATATTTTACGGAAATGGATATCCACCTCAATTTTCCAAAAATGAATTACAACATCTTTGATTTTCATTGTTTTGAAAAACAGAAAAATCTACGAAAACTGCATGGAAAGAAAATCCTAAAATTCGAAATGACCTCATTCCACTTCAATATAAATACTATCTCTGAAAGCAGACATTTTAAGTTGAAAATCGGTAAGTGTACAGGCTTCCACTTTCTTACGCCATCTTCTCAATTCTAAATGACTGTAAGCACGAATGCAAACCCCCTAAGATAGTCACATAGCTTTTGGAAATTCTCAAAAGAAATCGTGTCGAAGACAGATCTGTGGGTCTCCTGGAAAACGAATTATGCTCAGAACCCACATCGGCCTTCCCTCGAGGTGCACAATTCACTGTTTCAGCGATTGGATCAACAATTGACCCGCTTTCGTTAGGGTCAGACGCTAAAAAGTTCATTTGATTTTTCCCCTGAACGTAATGAAATCCTGCTAATTCAATCTTCCGTCTGCGATGGCTTTGATATCTGCTTTGCCAAAATTACTACATTTCTACGGTTCCCTGTTAATTTGGTGATACTAATGATAGATGGGAACGTGCAATATTTACGAACACTTATGATTATGTGGGTCCGAAATTATAAGGCTTATGAATTGATTGATGCTCTCCTTGGTACCGATGTGAGATCCATTTCAGGGATGAAAGAAACAAGTTTTTCTATGGTCAGATACGACGTGTCTTCGTTAACCTCATCTGGGTGAATTTGCGTCCTTTGCTATAAGCCCGAGTTCCTTGAGTATTTCAAGTAGCTGATTCACTTTTCTTTTTCAATTTGTGTGGGTGTGGGGTTTTTTTTTTTTACCTTCAGGGGTCATGCATTTTAAAAAATCTTCCCATGACCTTTAACTTGGCTGAGGATACTAAATTATGAAAAAATGGAATGAATAAATCAAACGAAAATGCTCCAGAGAACAAGCTGTTAAGTAAAATCTGTTTTCACTTATGTATTTTACCAATTTCAATTACAAACCAAATGAAACGATTTCCTTGCGACTCCAGCCAATGACTCAGCTGAAAATGTTCCCTCCCCGATGGAGGCTGCTTGGTTCCTCAAATTGTACCCTCAAGTTTTCTTCCCTTTCTCTGCAGGGAGGCTTATAGTCGTCTCTTGTTGCAGGCACATATTCCCTTAGCCACTCAAACAGATGTACAGATGTTTTCTCCCGCTGGTCTTTGTTGTTTTCTCTTGATGTTTCAAATCTTTCCCTGCATAGGCTTTCCATTGTCTTTAACTTAGATGAGAGCACTAAAGAAACAAGTGATTGAAAATATCTTATTATATTTGTGGGGAAGGCTCTTGAAAACAGTTCGATAGAACTTTTTCACTTTGGTGTATATTACCAAATAAAAACATTTCCCTTCGACCTATGGTCGTCATATGGGTGAAGATTTGGAGGCCCCTGAGGGGACCGCCCAACATCTAGCTAAATTGGACGGAAATGAGTAATTATTTGATATACATGATCATTTAGTCGGCGTTTTCAAGGTTTATCCCCCCCCCTCAGCTACACCTGACAGCAGTATTTTGATTTTGTACTTACATTTTCGAGAGGATTTAGCCAGTACTTTTGTATGCCCGATGAGTTTGATACCTGATTGGTTATTTCGATCGGTAGAAGTAGTTATCCGTAAACCTGAGAATCTGAAAAAGCAGTCTCTAGATCAGTCAATATCTGACAAGCTAAATTTCTGATTGACTCGACGACATGGGGTAGGGCCAAATATATTGTCCCTTTCTTCGATTTCAATTTTCATTTCAACCAATCGTAACGAGTGACACTATGAATAAGTTATCACCAATACCTAGTATTTATTTTGGGGTGGCATTTTCGCCTTCAGCTGTAAGCTCGTGTTCCTGGAGTATTTCAAGCAGATGAGTCATTTTTCTTTTTCCATTTGTGTGGGTGTGTTGTTTTTGTTTTTTTTACCGTTAGGGGTCATGCATTTTAAGAAATCTTTCCATGGCTTTCAACTTAGCTGAGGACACTAAGTTAAGAAAAATTGAATAAATCAGTAAACGAAAAGAAATTGGAATTTGTGAAGAATTCCCCAGAAAATAGTTTTGTAAAATCTCATTTTTAATGACGTATCTTACCAAGTTCAATCACAAACCAAATAGAACGATTCCCTTACGACCTGAGCCAGTGATTTAACTGTAAATTTTCGGGCCCAGGGGAGACTGCTTGGTTCTCTGAGGCATGTCCTGAAGTATTTTTTGTTTGGAGGCTTATTGTCATCCCAAACTGCAGGCACATGTTCCCTTACCCACTCAAATAGTTGTATATTACCCCCTCCCTTTGGTCTTTTCTTGTAAGTTTGATGTCGTCCCAGAATCTTTGTCGTGTCTGCAGGAATTTTTTTCAATGATTCTGAATGTCGAGTCTGTACCAAAATTATGTGCGGAAGTGTGGTTCTTTTGAGTAGGTTTGGTTAATTGGGTGAATTGATTCTGTGCCTATAGTCAAGTTTGTTTGATTGCCACTCAGATTTGCCTATGTATTGTAACTTGAATCTATCAAACTCTAGATGCCAGACGAGGAAAGATATTGTTTACCGATAAGGTGGTTATTCTCTTGGTAAAATATGTTTTACCATCTTGTGTTTTAAGGAAGATCTCCGTTTCTGAAAAGGCAGACCCAAGATCCAAATTACCAAACAGCTAAGTGTCTTCTCGACTCGGCGACAAGGGGTGAGGCCCAATAAATTGTCCCTTTCTTCGACTTCAGCTTTCATTTCAGCCGATGTTGAAAGATGGTCATAATCTTTAGCCTCTTTGGTAAACCTGTTCAGCGTAGCGTGTGACACGGATAAATGAAGAGTAACTAAAAACACCCGGATTTTCTTTTCTCGGAAGCACTTTCCCCATGGTTGTATGCTCGAATTCCTTGAGTATTTAAAGTAATTTTTTTTCCAACCTTTTTCTTTTTAGTTGTGTTTTGCTCTTTTTTTCAGGGGTAATGCATCTTTTCTCTTTTTTTTTCATGTCTTTCAACTTAGCATAGGATACTAAATTTAAAAAAAGATGAATAAATTGGTAAACAAAATCATAGATCTAAAATGTTGTCGCAGAATGACTCCCCCCGCAAAAAAAACTGTTCGATAGAACTCTTTTTCACTCGTCTATTTTACCAACTTCAATTACAAACCAAATAGTAGTATTTCCTCACAACTTATGCCAGTTGCTGCTTGGTTCATTTATTTTACTTGCTTTGTTATTCACCAACTCTATTATTGATGTTTGATCTATCCGTTATTCTTTTGCTTTCTATATTTACATTACTTTCTAAGTTATTAATTTGTATGTCTAATTTTTTGTGTAAAGTTGTTGGTGGGGTGTTTGTAAATTTGGAGATTCATCTTGTATGTTGTTACTTTTGTCCCCTTGGATGAATATTTTGGGATCTTTTTCATGTGTTGAGTTTGTTTTTTGTTTGGTTTTTTTTTTGTTTTTTTTTTTTTTGTTCTTTTTTTTTTGTTTGTTTTTTTTCTGGTGTGGGTTGATATATTTTCTGGATTTGATGTTGGTAATGGTTGTGAGTAGGTCCTGTTCTAAATTCACTAGGAGTTTGTTGTAGAGAAGGCTTTTTTGGTATCAAATCCGTGGTGTAGTTTATTATCATTTTGTGTGTTGGGTTGGTTGATGAAGAGAAAGGTTTTCCACCTCGTGCGTCCGATAAAGTCTTCCAACTTTGCTTGTTTGGTATTGGGATGTCTTTGAGTGTTCAATATAAAAATGCGTGGATTTTTCCCTTTTCTTTCTCCTGGATGCAAGTTTTTCTTGTTAGATAACTTTGCCTTATAATTGTTTTTGTCCCATACTGTAAGGTCTAGATCCTGAGATATAATTCGAATATATCCTATAAACTAACAGATTAAGCCGAGCCCGTAATCGTTGATCCTTTTATCGGCTGTGTAAGTGAAAGCCAGACCAAAGATTTATCCCTAAAATCCCATATTGGCTAAGTATGCAAAAGTTTCTTTTCTTTTTTTTTTTTTTTTTTTTTTTTTTTTGTACAACCTTGGCATCCACGTTAAATCATATGTAAAACTCATCCAGATAGAGAAATTGTCGATATTTTCTATGAACTTTACAAGTGACCATTTCGATATTCAAAATGGAAGTCTGTGAATGTATATTTCTTCTGGATATAATTGACATATCCATGCACAATGAGTTGAACATTCTGGTGTAAGCCCCACCGTCGAGGCCTATCCATTGTGAAGCTAGATTTCTTTCCTATGCCTACGATGAAGATCTTTCAAAGCCAGGACATAAAGTAGGGGTGTCAGGGCTATTTACAAGTACCACTGCTCTGTGTGATCGGTGCAAGAAGCTGTTCCACTTGTGGAACTTCAGCTCGAATCCGGCAGTCTGTAACACAGTCATGATGATGAACTGGAGGTCTACTTAGACTTATGTAAATTGATCAGGGTATCTCTTGTGTTGTCTTTATATTATATAGAATCGTGTAAATCGTTTCTGATAGCATGTCCAGCCATAAACTCTTTCAGGGTTTTTTCCGGGTCTTCAGAGCGTAGTTCTTATTCGGTTGCTTTCCTTGGCCTCCAACTTGGCTGATGCCCTGAAATGAATGAATAGATAAATTGAATGAAATTATAATTTCAAAAGAATTTACATGAGGAAAGCCTTAAGGTTTTATAGAACTCCATTCCACTCTTGTGTATTTTACAAACTCAACTAGAAACTAAAGAAGAAAAATTCGTTACTGTTATTGACCTGGGTAGAGACTTCAGGATCTGGGGAAAATGCTGTGACTACTTGGAGGGCCGTCCAACATTCAGTGAGATAAGATGGAAATGTGCGATAGATGTGCTCAGTAGGCTAAAAACAGATAAAGACTCAGTTATTCATGCAATTTCTGTGTACAAATATATCCATGCAATTGTAAGTTAGTTGCCTTTCGGGACTGGGGCATTTTCAAAGTACACACATCCGTCAGCTAATCCTGAATGAGTATTTCTTTGATGCTTATTTATTGTTTAGAACCACTTGGGGGTGACCCTACCTATGAAAACGTAGTTTCTGAAAAGATAGACTTGATATCTCGATCTCTTGAAAGCTAGATTTCTGCATGACTTCATTTCAAAGGGTAAAAGATGTCCAATTGATTCTCTTCCTTCAAACTCTATCTTCACTCTTTAGCCAGAGGAGGAAAGATATTGTTTACCGATAAGGTGGTTATTCTCTTGGTAAAACATGTTTTACCATCTTGTGTTTTAAGGAGATCTCTGTTTCTGAAAAAGGCAGACCCAAGATCCAAATTACCAAACAGCTAAGTGTCTTCTCGACTCGGCGACAAGGGGTGAGGCCCAATAAATTGTCCCTTTCTTCGACTTCAGCTTTTATTTCAGCCAACATTGAAAGATGGTCATAATCTTTAGCCTCTTTGGTAAACCTGTTCAGCGTAGCGTGTGACACGGATAAATGAAGAGTAACTAAGAACACCTGGATTTTCATTTCTCAGAAGCACTTTCCCCGTGGTTGTATGCTCGAATTCCTTGAGTATTTAAAGTAATTTTTTTTTTTTCGTTTTGTTTTTTTCTAACCTTTTTCTTCCGATTTAGTTGTTTTGCTCTTTTCTTCAGGGGTAATGCATCTTTTCTCTAGTTTTTTTTCTCATGTCTTTCAACTTAGCTTAGGATACTAAATTTAAAAAAGGATGAATAAATCGGTAAACAAAATTATAGATCTAAAATGTTTTTGAGGAATGACCCCCCCCCCAAAAAAAACTTTTTGATAGAACTCTTTTTCACTCGTTTATTTTACCAACTTCAATTACAAACCAAATAGTAGAATTTCCTCACGACTTATGCCAGTTGCTGCATGGTTCATTTATTTTACTTGGAGGCTTATAGTCGTCCTATACCGCCTGATCATATTCCCTTAAGCCACACAAATATGTGCTGAAGTTGTTCCATACTTTCTCCCTCTAGTCTTCTTTGGTCTTTTCTTTTGATGTTTTGCATTTTTCCTGTATAGGCTTTCCGTTGCTTTCATCTTGATGGGGTCACTATATGAAGAAATTAATGAATAAAAATTCGATAAAATTAGAATATCGAAGTATATTTGAGGAGGGTCATATGGAAAAGTTTGATCGAACTCTCTCACTTAGGTGTATTTTACCTACTAAAAAGATCTTACAACGTAAATTAGCGACGTGGGTAAGGATCTGAGGGTCACTTGGGAAGAGGGTTTGGTTCCTTGTGGAGACTGTCCAACATTGAGTTAAATTTGCACTGGCCCCCATAAAAAGTGGTCACTTACAATTCTGATTCATTCCAATAAAATTGTCTCCTTCATTAAAAATAACCAGATTTAAGGCAATTGATATTTGCTATAAAAGCTTTAGTTAAGTCTAATGCTATATTGCCACTCTGACTTACCTATGTATTGTAAACTGCATCTATTCTATTCTAGGGAGTTATATATTTTTGGTACAACTGTTAGTGCTATGGTATATGTAAAAAGTCTCGTTTTTGGCAGAGCTAGAAAAGGTGTTAGTGTTCTTAAGGTGGTTGCAGCATAGACTTTCTTTGATAGCACGATGGGAAGAATTTTATGGTTTTAGGGATGTTATGTGAGCCTGTTCATTATAGTGTTGCTGCTAATCAAATCATTGTTTGGGGGTTTGCAGTAGGCGATGACACACGGTTCTACGAATATTTCTTTGAGATCTGTTTGCAGTGAGGATATTTCATTTCTTGTTAAAAGTGTGCTATTGAAGGTGGCTAAAGTGGGATTCAGTCAGGTTTGTTAGTGGAAGGGTTTATTCCCTAGGTTTTTTAGTTGACTTATTATTTGTATCCTGTAATGAATCTCCTCGATTGGTAAAATGTTGTGGGTTGTCTGAGTTCACTAAATGCTTGTGAAAAGGGTTTCTCTCTGTTAAGTGTAGAGGGTGATTTGGACGTTTATATATACATATATATTATGCAGGCGTCCCGGAAAGCCATTGAGTCAGATATTGCATAATCAAATTTGATCAAATTGTTTGCAAAGATCCTCTAGTTTGGCTTCATCTCTTGTATTGTATATATATGTATGATATAAAAGTCATCTATATATCTAACATAGAATATGCAATCTATCTCTGGGTATACGTGGGTTTTGTCGAATTGGCTCATGAAGATGTTAGCATAGGAAGGGGCTGCTACTTCCCATGGCACAATATTTCATCTGGAGGAAGGGTCTATTATTAGAGTTAAAGCTATTGAGTGTTAAAACCTGTTGCATAAAGGTTGTAATTGTTTCAGTTCTGGGTTGTTTAACCGATCAATAGTTAGGGGCATTCTTCGAGAGCTAGAATGCCTCCATCGTGTTTGATGTTAATGTATAGAGATATGACGTACATAGTGACTAGAAGTGCTTTGTCTGGGATTGTTTTGATGTGGACGATTCTGTTTAAAAGGTCCGAAGTGTCTCGTATGTAGGACTTACGTTGCTTTGCTATGGGTTGGATGTAGTGATCTACATATTCTGATAGTTTGGTGTGGCAGTTAGTGGAGGAGATGAATGGTCTACCCTCTGTGTTCTTTTATCTATCATTTTGTTGTACCCGTCTGTTAGGAATGGCTTGATACATTTTGGTTTTCATTGAACGGATCGTCATGGGGTCTTTTGTAAAATTATTTAGTTGTGTGTTTGCCTCGAAGAGGTACTCATCTAACCTCCAACTGTAGCACTTTCTCTGCTCTTGTGATTAAGTCGGTATTGTTTTCAAGCTTGTAAAAGGACTTTCGTTTTATAGTGGTGAGGTTATCGTGTGTTAAGAATTGGTTATTGTATTTGTTAATGTAAGCTTTGATGTCTTCTCTGCTAGTTTAAATGTTTAGATAGTGATGTCTATGTTCGTAGGTGTGAAAGATTTCTTTGGATTCTTCAAGTCTATATAGGATATTATTATCATGGTGTGAATTGCCAAAATGAGATGTTACTTCTATTAGTCTAAGATCATTAATGTCCTTGTTAAGAATTTTCTGGTTGAAGGGTGGAGGCAAAATTTCTGGCTCTTCATCAGGGGGTCAAAGGTGTCTTCAGTGAATCTAAGTTTATTCAGGTTAATCACTTTGCCTTCTGGGTCTTCGATTCCTATAATTGATGTGGAGAGGTTACATTTAGGTCAGGGTGTTGGGTTGTGCCTTTTGAAAGCCTTAGATGTTTTTCTTAAGGCCTCTGTGTATAGTTTTTCTTTCATTTTTTTGAATTTTTTTTTTTCAATAATTCGAGTTATGGCCGTATTGTTTTTGATGTAAAGTGTTATTAGTATCTGTAATTATTCTTGTCTATTCATGTGTGCTTGTTTTTGGTATTAGTGTGGATATGTATGTTATTGTTAGTGATTCTAGTAGGATTAATATCTGTATGCATAGTGCGGTTCCTGTCTAGTGAGGGCATTAGTCTTTGGGTATATAAGTAGTTGATTAGGGATGGGTAGTAGAAGTCTGATGGTTATAGTGTTTATTTCTCTGTTTTCGTGCTTTGTAAATCTTTTGGTTCTGTGTTGTAATTTTAGTTTTCTGTATTTCCATATTTTGAAGTTGAGGTTTTTTTCCCTTCCTTCTGTGATGATAATGTGTTGTATTCCTGTGTCTGTAGTTGTTTTCTGTTCCAGGTTGATGTCTGCAATAGTTCCCCACCCCCATCTATTTTTTTTTTCTGGTGTAGGTTGATATATTTTCTGAATTTGATGTTGGTAATGGTTGTGAGCAGGTCCTGTTCTAAATTCACTTGGAGTTTGTTGTAGAGAAGGCTTTTTTGGTATCAAATCCGTGGTGTAGTTTATTATCATTTTGTGTGTTGGGTTGGTTGATGAAGAGAAAGGTTTTCCATCTCCCACATCCGATAAAGTCTTCCGACTTTGCTTGTTTGGTATTGGGATGTCCTTGAGTGTTCAATATAAAAATGCATGGATTTTCCCTTTTCTTTCTCCTGGATGCAAGTTTTTCTCGTTAGATAACTTTGCCTTATAATTGTTTTTGTCCAATACTGTAAGGTCTAGATCCTGAGATATTTCGAATAGATCCTATAAACTAACAGATTAGGCAGAGCCCGTAATTGTTGACCCTTTTATCGGCCGTGTAAGTGAAAGCCAGACCAAAGATTTATCCCTAATATTCCATATAGGCTGAATATGCAAAAGTTTGTTTTTTCTTTTTGTTTTTTTTTTTTTTGTTTTTTGTACAACCTTGGCATCCACGTTGAATCATATCTAAAACTCATCCTGATAGAGAAATTGTCAGTTTTTTTCTATGAACTTTACATGTGACCATTTTGATATTCAAAATGGAAGTCTGTGAATGTATATTCCTTCTGGATATGATTGACATATCCATGCACAATGAGTTGAACATTCTGGTGTTAGCCCCACCGTCGAGGCCTATCCCTTGTGAAGCTGGATTTGTCTCCTATGCCTACAATGGAGAGCTTTCAAAGCCAGGATATCAAGAAGGGGTGTCAGGGACACCCTATCCATTTACCAGTACCACTGCTCTGTGTAAGCGGTGCAAGAAGCTGTTCCACTTGTAGAACTCCAGCTCGAATCCGGCAGTCTGTAACACAGTCATGATGATGAACTGGAGGTCTACTTAGACTTCTGTAAATTGATCAGGGCATCTCTTGTGTTGTCTTTATATTGTATAGAATCGTGTTGATCGTTTCTGATAGCATGTCCAGCCATAAACTCTTTTAGGGTTTTTTCTGGGTCTTCAGAGCGTAGTTCTTATTCGGTTGCTTTCCTTGGCCTCCAACTTGGCTGATGCCCTGAAATGAATTAATAGATAAATTGAATGAAATTATAATTTCAAAAGAATTTACATGAGGAAAGCCTTAAGGTTTTATAGAACTCCATTCCACTCTTGTGTATTTTACAAACTCAACTAGAAACTAAAAAAAAAAACACTTTGTTACTGTTATTGACCTGGGTAGAGACATCAGGACCCGGGGAAAATGGCGTGACTACTTGGAGGGCCGTCCAACATTCAGTGAGATAAGATGGAAATGTGCGATAGATGTGCTCAGTGGGCGAAAAACAGATAAAGACTCAGTTATTCATGCAATATCTGTGTACAAATATATCCCTGCAATTGTAAGTTCGTTGCCTTTCGGGACTGGGGCGTTTTCAAAGTACACACATCCGTCAGCTAATCCTGAATAAGTATTACTTTGATGCTTATTTGTGTTTAGAACCACTGGGGGGGGGGGTGACCCTACCTATGAAAACGTAGTTTCTGGAAAGATAGACCTGATATCTCGATTTCCTAAAAGCTTGATTTCTGCGTGACTCCATTTCAAAGGGTAAAAGATGTCCAATTGATTCTCTTCCTTCAAACTCTATCTGCACTTTTTAGCCAAAGGAGGAGAGATATTGTTTACCGATAAGGTGGTTATTCTCTTGGTAAAACATGTTTTACCATCTCGTGTTTTAAGGAAATCCCCGTTTCTGAAAAAGGCAGACCTGAGATCCAAATTACTAAACAGCTAAGTGTCTTCTCGACTCGGCGACAAGGGGTGAGGCCCAATAAATTGTCCCCTTCTTCGACTTCAGCTTTCATTTCAGCCTTCATTCCAGCCAAGGTTGAAAGATGGTCATAATCTTCTGGTAAACCTATTCATCGTAGCGTGTGACACGGATAAATGAAGAATAACTGAAAACACCAGGATTTTCTTTTCTCGGAAGCACTTTCCCCATGGTTGTATGCTCGAATTCCTTGAGTATTTAAAGTAATTTTTTTTTTTTTTTTTCACCAACCTTTTTCTTTCGATTTAGTTTTTGCTCTTTTTTTTCAGGGGTAATGCATCTTTTCTCTTGTTTTTTTTTTTTTTTTTTTTTTTTTTTTCATATCTTTCAACATAGCTTAGGATACTAAATTTAAAAAAGGATGAATAAATCAATAAGCAAGATTATAGATCTGAAATGTTTTTGAGGAATAACCCCCCCCCCCAAGACAAACTGTTCGATAGAACTCTTTTTCACTTGTCTATTTTACCAACTTCAATTACAAACCAAATAGTAGTATTTCCTCACGACTTATGCCAGTTGCTGCTTGGTTCATTTATTTTACTTGGAGGCTTATAGTCGTCTTATACCGCCTGAACATATTCCCTCAAGCCATACAAATATGTGCTGAAGTTGTTTCATACTTTCTCCCTCTGGCCTTCTTTGGTCTTTTCTTCTGATGTTTTGCATTTTTCCTGTATAGGCTTTCCGTTGCTTTCATCTTGATGGGGTCACTATATGAAGAAATTAATGAATAAAAATTCGATAAAAGCAGAATATCAAAGTATATTTGAGGAGGGTCATATGGAAAAGTTTGATTGAACTCTCTCACTTAGGTGTATTTTACCAACTAAAAAGATCTTACAACGTAAATTTGCGACATGGGTAGGGATTTGAGGGTCACTTGGGAAGAGGGTTTGGTTCCTTGTGGAGACCGTCCAACATTTAGTTAAATTTGCACAGGCCCCCATAAAAAGTTGTCACTTACAATTCTGATTTATTCGTAGCTTTTTTTTTTCTTTTTTTTTTTTTTTCCAGTGAGATGAATCCATGGTAATATTGGGAGGGTTGTCCTTGGCTGGTTTGCTTGTATTGGCTTTTTTTTTTTTTTTTTTTTTTGATCTATCTGTTATTCTTTTGCTTTCTATATTTACACTACTTTCTAAGTTATTAATTTGTATGTCTAATTTTTTGTGTAATGTTGTTGATGAGGTGTTTGTAAATTTGGAGATTCATCCGTATATGTTGTTACTTTTTTCCCCTTTGATGAATATTTTGTGGGGGGGGGGTTGTGTTGTATTTCTTGTATTCGTATTTTTTTTTTTTTATTTTTTTTTTTTTTGTCTTGTGTGGGTTGATATATTTTCTGAATTAGATGTTGGTAATAGTTGTGAGTAGGTCCTGTTCTAAATTCACTTGGAGTTTGTTGTAGAGAAGGCTTTTCTGGTATCAAATCCGTGGTGTTGTTTGTTATCATTTTCGTGTGTTGGGTTGGTTGATGAAGAGAAAGGTTTTCCACCTCCTACGTCCAATAAGGGGTTCCGTCTTTGCTTGTTTGGTATTGGGATGTCCTTGAGTGTTCAATATAAAAATGCATGGATTTTCCCTTTTCTTTCTCCTAGAAGCAAGTTTTTCTTGTTAGATAACTTTGCCTTATAATTGTTTTTGTCCTATACTGTAAGGTCTAGATCCTGAGATATTTCGAACAAATCCTATAAACTAACAGATTAGGCCTAAGTTGTAATTGTTGATCCTTTTATTGGCTGTGTAAGTGAAAGCCAGACCGAAGATTCATCCCTAAAATCCCATATTGGCTAAGTATGCAAAAGTTTCTTTCTTTTTTTTTTTTTTTTTTTTTTTTTGTACATCCTTGGCATCCACGTTAAATCATATGTAAAACTCATCCAGATAGAGAAATTGTCAGTTTTTCTATGAACTTTACATGTGACCATTTCGATATTCAAAATGGAAGTCTATGAATGTATATTTCTTCTAGATATAATTGACATATCCATGCACAATGAGTAGAACATTCTGGTGTGAGCCCCTGGGTCGAGGCCTATCCCACGTGAAGCTGGATTTGTCTCCTATGCCTACAATGGAGAGCTTTCAAAGCCAGGATATAAAGTAGGGGTGTCAGGGCCACCCTATCCATTTACCAGTACGACTGCTCTGTGTAAGCGGTGCAAGAAGCTGTTCCATTTGCAGAACTTCGGCTCGAATCCGGCAGTCTGTAACACAGTTGTGATGATGAACTGGAGGTTTACTCTGTCGAACGCCTTAGACTTCTGTAAATTGATCAGAGCATCTCTTGTGTTGTCTTTATATCATATAGAATCGTGTAAATCGTTTCTGATAGCATGTCCAGCCATAAACTCTTTTAGGGTTTTTTTCTGGGTCTTCAGAGCGTAGTTCTTATTCGGTTGCTTTCCTGGGCCTCCAACTTGGCTGATGCCCTGAACTGAATGAATAGATAAATTGAATGAAATTATAATTTCAAAAGAATTTACATGAGGAAAGCCTTAAGGTTTTATAGAACTCCATTCCACTCTTGTGTATTTTACAAACTCAACTAGAAACTAAAAAAAAAAACACTTTGTTACTGTTATTGACCTGGGTAGAGACATCAGGACCCGGGGAAAATGGCGTGACTACTTGGAGGGCCGTCCAACATTCAGTGAGATAAGATGGAAATGTGCGATAGATGTGCTCAGTGGGCGAAAAACAGCTAAAAAGACTCAGTTATTCATGCAATATCTGTGTACAAATATATCCCTGCAATTGTAAGTTCGTTGCCTTTCGGGACTGGGGCGTTTTCAAAGTACACACATCCGTCAGCTAATCCTGAATAAGTATTACTTTGATGCTTATTTGTGTTTAGAACCACTGGGGGGGTGACCCTACCTATGAAAACGTAGTTTCTGGAAAGATAGACCTGATATCTCGATTTCCTAAAAGCTTGATTTCTGCGTGACTCCATTTCAAAGGGTAAAAGATGTCCAATTGATTCTCTTCCTTCAAACTCTATCTGCACTTTTTAGCCAGAGGAGGAGAGATATTGTTTACCGATAAGGTGGTTATTCTCTTGGTAAAACATGTTTTACCATCTTGTGTTTTAAGGAAATCCCCGTTTCTGAAAAAGGCGAACCTGAGATCCAGATTACTAAACAGCTAAGTGTCTTCTCGACTCGGCGACGAGAAGGGGTGAGGCCCAATAAATTGTCCCTTTCTTCGACTTCAGCTTTCATTTCAGCCGATGTTGAAAGATGGTCATAATCTTTAGCCTCTTTGGTAAACCTGTTCAGCGTAGCGTGTGACACGGATAAATGAAGAGTAACTAAAAACACCTGGATTTTCTTTTCTCGGAAGCACTTTCCCCATGGTTGTATGCTCGAATTCCTTGAGTATTTAAAGTGATTTTTTTTTTTGTTTTTGTCTTTTTATCCAACCTTTTTCTTTCGATTTAGTTTTTGCTCTTTTTTTCAGGGGTAATGCATCTTTTCTCTTTTTTTTTCATGTCTTTCAACTTAGCTTAGGATACTAAATTTAAAAAAGGATGAATAAATCAGTGAGCAAAATTATAGATCTAAAATGTTTTCAAGGAATGACCCCCCCCCCATTGCTTTCATCTTGATGGGGTCACTATATGAAGAAATTATCGAATAAAAATTCGATAAAAGCAGAATATCAAAGTATATTTGAGGAGGGTCATATGGAAAAGTTTGATCAAACTCTCTCACTTAGGTGTATTTTACCAACTAAAAAGATCTTACAACGTAAATTTGCTACATTTTAAACACATCCGTCAGCTAATCCTGAATGAGTATTACTTTGATGCTTATATATTGTGTTTAGAACCACCCGGGGGGTGACCCTACCTACGAAAACGTAGTTTCTGGGAAGATAGACCTGATATCTCGATTACTCAAAAGCTTGATTTCTGCGTGACTCCATTTCAAAGGGTAAAAGACGTCCAATTTATTCTCTTCCTTCAAACTCTATCTGCACTTTTCAGCCAGAGGAGGAGAGATATTGTTTACCGATAAGGTGGTTATTCTCTTGGTAAAACATGTTTTACCATGTGTTTTAAGGAAATCCCCGTTTCTGAAAAAGGCAGACCCAAGATCCAAATTACCAAACAGCTAAGTGTCTTCTCGACTCGGCGACAAGGGGTGAGGCCCAATAAATTGTCCCCTTCTTCGACTTCAGCTTTCATTTCAGCTTTCATTTCAGCCAAGGTTGAAAGATGGTCATAATCTTTTGGTAAACCTATTCATCGTAGCGTGTGACACGGATAAATGAAGAATAACTGAAAACACCAGGATTTTCTTTTCTCGGAAGCACTTTCCCCATGGTTGTATGCTCGAATTCCTTGAGTATTTAAAGTAATTTTTTTTTTTTTTTTCCCAACCTTTTTCTTTCGATTTAGTTTTTGCTCTTTTTTTCAGGGGTAATGCATCTTTTCTCTTGTTTTTTTTTTTCATATCTTTCAACATAGCTTAGATACTAAATTTAAAAAAGGATGAATAAATCAATAAGCAAAATTATAGATCTGAAATGTTTTTGAGGAATAACCCCCCCCCCAAGACAAACTGTTCGATAGAACTCTTTTTCACTTGTCTATTTTACCAACTTCAATTACAAACCAAATAGTAGTATTTCCTCACGACTTATGCCAGTTGCTGCTTGGTTCATTTATTTTACTTGGAGGCTTATAGTCGTCTTATACCGCCTGAACATATTCCCTCAAGCCATACAAATATGTGCTGAAGTTGTTTCATACTTTCTCCCTCTGGCCTTCTTTGGTCTTTTCTTCTGATGTTTTGCATTTTTCCTGTATAGGCTTTCCGTTGCTTTCATCTTGATGGGGTCACTATATGAAGAAATTAATGAATAAAAATTCGATAAAAGCAGAATATCAAAGTATATTTGAGGAGGGTCATATGGAAAAGTTTGATCGAACTCTCTCAGTTAGGTGTATTTTACCAACTGAAAAGATCTTACAACGTAAGTTAGCGACATGGGTAGGGATTTGAGGGTCACTTGGGAAGAGGATTTGGTTCCTTGTGGAGACCGTCCAACATTTAGTTAAATTTGCACAGGCCCCCATAAAAAGTTGTCACTTACAATTCTGATTTATTCGTAGCTTTTTTTCTTTTTTTTTTTTTTTTTCCAGTGAGATGAATCCATGGTAATATTGGGAGGGTTGTCCTTGGCTGGTTTGCTTGTATTGGCTTTTTTTTTTTTTTTTTTTTTTTTCTTTGATTTTTCTGTTATTCTTTTGCTTTCTATATTTACACTACTTTCTAAGTTATTAATTTGTATGTCTAATTTTTTGTGTAATGTTGTTGATGAGGTGTTTGTAAATTTGGAGATTCATCCGTATATGTTGTTACTTTTTTCCCCTTTGATGAATATTTTGTGGGGGGGGGGTCGTGTTGTATTTCTTGTATTCGTATTTTTTTTTTTGTCTTGTGTGGGTTGATATATTTTCTGAATTAGATGTTGGTAATAGTTGTGAGTAGGTCCTGTTCTAAATTCACTTGGAGTTTGTTGTAGAGAAGGCTTTTTTGGTATTAAATCCGTGGTGTAGTTTATCATTTTGTGTGTTGGGTTGGTTGATGAAGAGAAAGGTTTTCCACCTCGTGCGTCCGATAAGGTCTTCCGTCTTTGCTTGTTTGGTATTGGGATGTCCTTGAGTGTTCAATATAAAAATGCGTGGATTTTCCCTTTTTCTTTCTCCTAGAAGTAAGTTTTTCTTGTTAGATAACTTTGCCTTATACGTTTTTGTCCCATACTGTAAGGTCTAAATCCTGAGATATTTCGAATAAATCCTATAAACTAACAGATTAGGCCGAACTCGTAATTGTTGATCCTTTTATCGGCTGTGTAAGTGAAAGCCAGACCAAAGATTTATCCCTAATATCCCATATTGGCTAAGTATGCAAAAGTTTCTTTTCTTTTTTTTTTTTTTTTTTGTTTTTTTGTTTTTTTTTTGTACAACCTTGGCATCCACGTTGAATCATATCTAAAACTCATCCTGATAGAGGAATTGTCAGATTTTTTTCTATGAACTTTACATGTGACCATTTCGATATTCAAAATGGAAGTCTGTGAATGTATATTTCTTCTGGATATGATTGACATATCCATGCACAATGTGGTGTGAGCCCCACCGTCGAGGCCTATCCCACGTGAAGCTGGATTTCTCTCCTATGCCGACAATGGAGATCTTTCAAAGCCAGGACATAAAGAAGGGGTGTCAGGGCCACCCTATCCATTTACCAGTACCACTGCTCTGTGTAAGCGGTGCAAGAAGCTGTTCCATTTGCAGAACTTCGGCTCGAATCCGGCAGTCTGTAACACAGTTGTGATGATGAACTGGAGGTTTACTCTGTCGAACGCCTTAGACTTCTGTAAATTGATCAGAGCATCTCTTGTGTTGTCTTTATATCATATAGAATCGTGTAAATCGTTTCTGATAGCATGTCCAGCCATAAACTCTTTTAGGGGTTTTTCTGGGTCTTCAGAGCGTAGTTCTTATTCGGTTGCTTTCCTGGGCCTCCAACTTGGCTGATGCCCTGAAATGAATTAATAGATAAATTGAATGAAATTATAATTTCAAAAGAATTTACATGAGGAAAGCCTTAAGGTTTTATAGAACTCCATTCCACTCTTGTGTATTTTACAAACTCAACTAGAAACTAAAAAAAAAAACACTTTGTTACTGTTATTGACCTGGGTAGAGACTTCAGGATCCGGGGAAAATGGCATGACTACTTAGAGGGCCGTCCAACATTCAGTGAGATAAGATGGAAATGTGTGATAGATGTGCTCAGTGGGCGAAAAACAGCTAAAAAGACTCAGTTATTCATGCAATATCTGTGTACAAATATATCCCTGCAATTGTAAGTCAGTTGCCGCTCGGGACCGGAGCGTTTTCAAAGTACACACATCTGTCAGCTAATCCTGAATGAGTATTACTTTGATGCTTATTTATTGTGTTTAGAACCACTCGGGGGTGACCCTACCTATGAAAACGTATTTTCTGGAAAGATACACCTGACATCTCGATTTCCTAAAAGCTTGATTTCTGCGTGATTTCATTTCAAAGGGTAAGAGATGTCCAATTGATTCTCTTCCTTCAAACTCTATCTGCACCTTTAAGACAGACGAGGAAAGATATTGTTTACCGATAAGGTGGTTATTCTCTTGGTAAAACATGTTTTACCATCTTGTGTTTTAAGGAGATCTGTTTCTGGAAAAGGCAGACCTGAGATCCAAATCACCGAAAAGCTAAGTGTCTTCTCGACTCGGCGACGAGAAGGGGTGAGGCCCAATAAATTGTCCCTTTCTTCGACTTCAGCTTTCATTTCAGCCGATGTTGAAAGATGGTCATAATCTTTAGCCTCTTTGGTAAACCTGTTCAGCGTAGCGTGAGACACAGATAAATGAAGAGTAACTAAAAACACCTGGATTTTATTTTCTCGGCAGCATTTTCCCTTTAGCCACACAAATATGTGCTGAAGTTGTTCCTTACTTTTTCCGTCTGGTCATCTTTGGTCTTTTCTTCTGATGTTTTGCATTTTTCCTGTATAGGGTTTCCATTGCTTTCATCTTGATCGGGTCACGATATGGAGAAATTAATGAATAAAAATTCGATAAAATTAGAATATCAAAGTATATTTGAGGAGGGTCATATGGAAAGGTTTAATTGAACTCTCTCACGTAGGTGTATTTTACCAACTAAAAAGATCTTACAACGTAAGTTAGCGACGTGGGTAAGGATCTGAGGGTCACTTGGGAAGAGGGTTTGGTTCCTTGGGGAGACTGTCTAACATTTAGTTAAATTTGCACAGGCCCCCATAAAAAGTGGTCACTTACAATTCTGATTCATTCCAATAAAATTGTCTCCTTCACTAAAAATAACCAGATTTAAGGCAATTGATATTTGTTATAAAAGCTCTAGTTAAGTCTAATGTTATATTGCCACTCTGACTTACCTATGTATTGTAAACTGCATCTATTCTATTCTAGGGAGGTATATATTTTTGGTACAACAGTTAGTGCTATGGTATATGTAAAAAGTCTCATTCGTGGCAGAGCTAGAAAAGGTGTTAGTGTTCTTAAGGTGGTTGCAGCATAGACTTTCTTTGATAGCACGGTGGGAAGAATTTTATGGTTCTAGGGATGTTATGTGAGCCTGTTTATTATAGTGTTGCTGCTAATCAAATCTTCGTTTTGGGGTCTGGAGTGGGCGATGACACACGGTTCTACAAATATTTCTTTGAGATCTGTTTGAAGTGAGGATATTCCATTTCTTGTTCATAGTGTGCTATTGAAGTTGGCTATAAGAGGGATTCAGTCAGGTTAGTTAGTTGAAGGGTTTATTCCCTAGGTTCTGTAGTTGACTTAGTTATTTGTATCCTGTAATGAATCTCCTCGATTGGTGAAATGTTGTGGGTTGTCTGAGTTCACTAAGTGCTTGTGAAAAGGGTTTCTCTCTGTTTAGTGTAGAGGGTGATTTGGACATATATATATGCAGGTGTCCAGGAAAGCCATTGAGTCAGATGTTGCATAATCAAATTTGATCAAATTGTTTGCAAAGATTCTCTAGTTTGGCTTCATCTCTTGTATTATATATATATATATATATATATATATATATATATATATAATGTACGTATGTATGATATAAAAGTCATCTATATATCTAACATAGAATATGCAATCTATCTCTGGGTATACGTGGGTTTTGTTGAATTGGCTCATGAAGATGTTAGCATAGCAAGGGGCTGCTACTGTGCCCATGGCACAATATTTCATCTGGAGGAAGGGTCTATTATTAGAGTTAAAGCTATTGAGTGTTAAAACCTGTTGCGTAAAGGTTGTAATTGTTTCAGTTCTGGGTTGTTTAGCCGATCAATAGTTAAGGGCATTCTTCGAGAGCTAGAATGGCTCCATCGTGTTAGATGTTAATGTATTGAGATATGACATACATAGTGACTAGAAGTGCTTTGTCTGGGATTGTTTTGATGTGGTTGATTCTGTTTAAAAGGTCCGAGGTGTCTCGTATGTAGGACTTACGTTGCTTTGCTATGGGTTGGATGTAGTGATCTACATATTCTGATAGTTTGGTGTGGCAGTTAGTGGAGGAGATGAATGGTCTACCCTCTGTGTTCCTTTTATCTATCATTTTGTTGTACCCCTCTGTTAGGGAATGGCTTAATATACTTTGGTATTCATTGATGGATCGTTTGAAAGTCCTTTGTAAAATTATTTAGTTGTGTGTTTGCCTCTAAGAGGTACTCATCTAACATCCATATGATTTTAGCTCCTTTTCTGCTCTTGTGATTAAGTCTGTATTGTTTTCAAGCTTGTAAAAGGACTTTCGTTTTATAGTGGTGAGGTTATCGTGTGTTAAGAATTGGTTACTGCATTTGTACATGTAAGCTTTGATGTCTTCTCTGCTAGTTTAAATGATTAGTTAGTGATGTCTATGTTGGTAGGTGTGAAAGATTTCTTTGGATTCTTCAAGTCTATATAGGATATTATTATCATGGTGTGAATTGCCAAGATGAGATGTTACTTCAATTAGTCGAAGATTATTAACGTCCGTGTTAAGAATCTTCTGGTTGAACGGTGGAGGCAAAATTTCTGGCTCTTCATCAGGAGGTCAAAGGTGTCTTTAACCTGAATGAACTTAGATTCACTAATCAGTTTGTCTTCTGGGTCTTTGATTCCTATAATTGTGTGTGTGATGTGGAAAGGTTGCATTTAGGTCAGGGAGTTGGGTTGAGCCTTTTGAAAGCCTTAGATGTTTTTCTTAAGGCCTTTGTGCATGGTTATTTTTCATTTTTTTGAATTTTTTTTTTTCAATAATTCAAGTTGTGGCCGTATTGTTTTTGATGTCAAGTGATATTAGTATCTGTAATTATTCTTGTCTCTTCATATGTGTGCTTGTTTTTGGTATTAGTGTGGATATGTATGTTATTGTTAGTGATTCTAGTAGGATTAATATCTGTATGCATAGTGCTGATCCTGTCTAGTGAGGTCATTAGTCTTTGGGTATATAAGTAGTTGATTAGGGGTGGGTAGTAGAGGTCTGATGGTTTTAGTGTTTATTTCTCTGTTTTCGTGCTTTGTAAATCTTTTGGTTCTGTGTTGTAATTTTAGTTTTTTTGTATTTCCATATTTTGATGAAGTTGAGTTTTTTTTTTCCCTTCCTTCTGTGATGATAATGTGTTGTATTCCTGTGTCTGTAGTTGTATTTTCTGTTCCAGGTTGATGTCTGCAATAGTTCCCCCCCCCTATCTATTTTTTTTTTTTCTGGTGTGGGTTGATATATTTTCTGAATTTGATGTTGGCAATGGTTGTGAGTAGGTCCTGTTCTAAATTCACTTGGAGTTTGTTGTAGAGAAAGCTTTTTTGGTATCAAATCCGTGGTGTAGTTTATCATTTTGTGTGTTGGGTTGGTTGATGAAGAGAAAGGTTTTCCATCTCCCACGTCCGATAAAGTCTTCCAACTTTGCTTGTTTGGTATTGGGATGTCCTTGAGTGTTCAATATAAAAATGCATGGATTTTCCCTTTTCTTTCTCCTGGATGCAAGTTTTTCTCGTTAGATAACTTTGCCTTATATACGTTTTTGTCCCATACTGTAAGGTCTAAATCCTGAGATATTTCGAATAGATCCTACAAACTAAGTGATTAGGCCAAACTCGTAATTGTCAATCCTTTTGTCGGCTGTGTAAGTGGAAGCCAGACCAAAGATTTATCCCTAATATCCCATATTAGCTAAGTATGGAAAAGTTTTTTTTTTTTTGTTTTTTGTGTTTTTTGTTTTGTTTTGTTTTTGTTTTTTTTTTTGTTTTTTTTTTTGTTTTTTTTGTACAACCTTGGCATCCACGTTAAATCATATCTAAAACCCATCCTGATAGAGAAATCGTCAGTTTTTTCTATGAACTTTACATGTGACCATTTCGATATTCAAAATGGAAGTCTGTGAATGTATATTCCTTCTGGATATGATTGACATATCCATGCACAATGAGTTGAACACTCTGGTGTGAGCCCCACCGTCGAGGCCTATCCCTTGTGAAGCTGGATTTGTCTCTTATACCTACGATGGAGGTCCTCCAAAGCCAGGACGTAACGTAGAGGTGTCAGAGGGCCACCCTGTCCTTTACCAGCACCATTGCTCTGTGGGAGTGGTGCAGGAGGCTGTTCCACTTGTGGAACTTCGGCTCGAATCCGGCAGTCTGTAACAAAGTCGTGATGAACTGAAGGTCTACTCTGTCGAACGCCTTAGACTTATGTAAATTGATCAGGGCATCTCTGGTGTGGTCTGAAAATTATATAGAATCGTGAAAATCGCTTTTGATAGCATGTCCAGCAATAAACTCTTCCAGGGTTTTTTTTCAAGGTCTTCACAGCGTAGTTCTTATTCAGTTGCTTTCCTGGGCTTCCAACTTGGCTGACGCCCTGAAATAAATGAATACGTAAATTGAATGAAATTATAATTTCAAAATTTATTTTAGGAAGGCCTTACAGTTCGTTAAAACTCCAAATCACCTTTGTGTATTTTACCAACTTGACTAGAAACCAAATAAAAAAAACCTCCTTACGACGTAAGTTACTGACCTGAGTAAAGACTTCAGGCCTCGGAGGGGGGGGGGCGTGACTACTTGAAGGGCCGTCCAACATTCGGATGGAAATGTGATAGATGTGCTTAGTAGGCGAAAAACAGATAAAAAGACTCGGTTATTCATGCGATTTCTGTGTACAAATATGTTCCTGTAATAGTATGTCAGTTGCCTTTCGGGATTAGGGCGTTTCTTAAGCTCACACACCCGTCAGTTACACCTGATTGAGTATTGTTTTGATGCTCAATTATAGTGCGTAGTACCGCTTGTGGCGTCCCGACCTCTAGCTACAGAAATAGAATAGCTGGAAAATAAACCTGATATCTCGATCTCCTAAAAGCTTGATTTATGAATGACTCAATTTCTAAAGGGGTGAAAAGGTCCAATAGATTCTTTCTTCAAGCTCTATCTGCACTTTCCTGGCAAAAATGAGGAAAGATGTTTATAATTGTTGGGCGACGGAACGTGTTTTTTTTTGGGGGGGGGGGGTTAAAACATGTTCTGCCATCTTGTGCTTTAGGGAGATCTCCGTTTCTGAAAAGGCAGACCTGAGATCCAAATTACCAAAAAGCTAAGTGTCTTCTCGACTCGGCGACGAGAAGGGGTGAGGCCCAATAAATTGTCCCTTTCTTCGACTTCAGCTTTCATTTCCGCCAAAGTTGGAAGATGGTCATAATCTTAGCCTCTTTGGTAAACCTGTTCAGCCATGGTTGTATGCTCGAATTTCTTGAGTACTTCCAGCAAGTGTTTTTGTTTTGTGTTTTTTTTTTTTTGTTTTTTTTAGTTGGAAATTCATCTAAATATTGAATCGTTTATTCTCCTATTCATCTTAATTATAATAAAATTTTAGTATTTATCAAAACGATATAAAAATCCATTTATCTTTCTCTTACGGTAGTAATGCTAGAAATAAAACGCTTATTTTTCCCAGATTTTCGATATATATATATATCGTGTGAAATGTAGATTTTTTTTTTTTTTTTTTTTCAGACTTTAGTAAATAAAAACCGAAAAATTCATAGGCTCCCATAAAAAAGTGGTCTCTTACCGTTCTGATTAACTCTGATAAAATTCTCCTTCACTAAAGATAACCAGATTTAAGGCAATTGATATTTGCTATGAAAGCTCTTGTTATTAAGTCTAATGTTATATTGCCACTCTGACTTACCTATGTATTGTATATTGCATCTATTCTAGGAGGTATATATTTTTGTTACCACAGTGCTACGGTATACGTAAAAAATCTCGTTGGTGGCAGAGCTAGAGAAAATGTTAGTGTTAAGGTAGTTGCAGATAGAATATCTTTGATAGCACTATTGGAAGAATTTATTGGTTTTAGTGATGTTATGTCAGACTTCACTCAGTGCTTGTGAAAAGTCTTTGTCTCTCTGTGGGTGGATTGGACGTTTTGTATCTACCTATATGCAGGTGTTTAGGGAAGATATCGGGTCAGATGTTGCATAATCAAAATTAATGGAATTGTTTGCAGAGATTCTTTCACTTTGGCTTCATCTCCTGTTCATGATATAAAAATCATCTATATATCTAACATGGAAGATGCAATCTATCTCTGGGTATACATGGGTTTCTTTGAATTAGCTCATGAAGATGTTAGCATAGAAGGGGGCTCCTACTGTGCCCATGATTCCAGTATTTCATCTGGAGGAAGTGTCTATTGTTGAAGCTATAGTGTTAAAATATATTGCATAAAGGTGGTAGTTGTTTCAGTTCTGAGTTCTTTAGTCCTTTTATTGTTGAGAGCCTTCTTTTGAAGGCTAGAATGCCTTCAACGTGTTTAATGTTAGAGTATAGGTATTTGACGTACATAGTGACTTGAAGTGCATTGGCTGGGATTGTTTTGATGTGGTTGATTCAGTTTAAAAGGTCCGAGGTGTCTCGTATGTAGGACTTACGTTGCTTTGCTATGGGTTGGATGTAGTGATCTACATATCTGATAGTTTGGTGTGGCAGTTAGTGGAGGAGATGAATGGTCTACCCTCTGTGTTCTTTTGTCTATCATTTTGTTGTACCCCTCTGTTAGGGAATGGCTTAATATACTTTGGTATTCATTGATGGATCGTTTGAAAGTCCTTTGTAAAATTATTTAGTTGTGTGTTTGCCTCTAAGAGGTACTCATCTAACATCCATATGATTTTAGCTCCTTTTCTGCTCTTGTGATTAAGTCTGTATTGTTTTCAAGCTTGTAAAAGGACTTTCGTTTTATAGTGGTGAGGTTATCGTGTGTTAAGAATTAGTTATTGTAGTTGATAATGTAGACTTTAATGTCTTCAAACTGCTAGTTCAAATGTTTGAATAGCGATGTCTGTTCCTAATGGTGAAAGATTTTGGGAAGGGATTTTTTGGTCTATATATATCGCTGTAAAGGATCATCTGGTTGAAGAATGGGGACCGAAAATCAGGCCCTTATCCTAGAGTTTAAATGTGTCTCTAGTGAATCTAAATTTACTCGGGTTAATCACTTTGCCATCTGGGTCTTCTTCGATTCCCACTATGTGATGAAATTATTGAATAAAGATTTGATAAAATTAGAATATCAAAGTATATTTGAGGAAGGTCATAGGGAGTAGTTTGAACGCCTTCTCAGTTCGTGTTTTACCTACTATAGACCTTACGATGTAAGTTAGTAACGAGGGTAACGATTTGAGGGTTCCTTGGGAAGAGGGCTTCGTTCCTTGGTGGGATCGTCCAACATTTACTTAGATTTGATCAAAACTTCAATCTAAAAAGTTTTTTTTTTCATTATGCTTGGTCAATAGAATTGAAGCCACGCATGGACTACTTGAAAACTTCATCCAGGTCCCCTAAATGCTTCACAAATCTATGTCTATGCCACACTCTATTTCGAAAAGAATATGTAGTGAATAAGCTTTTTTTTTTTCTTTTTTTTTTCCCACTCATTTGGACAAACTATTTCAGTTGACTCAAGCAAGACATAAATTCATTGCAGATTTACCAAACAAAACGTAAGACTAAAATTTGTCAAACAAATTATTTCATTGATCCATAAATACATTTTCGTTATTTTAATCTAAGGTAGTGTCTGATATCGGTCAATTGCAATGAATGGGTAAATACGAGAAATATTTCAATTGACCAAATGTTGTCGAGAAAAATTCGTCTATTTGTCTAAAACAATTGCTAAATTGAGGGTTCCTATAAAATGTTATGCATTGGTCCCCATCAATGTTGAATTCGGTCTTAGCAGAGACGTATACAATTAACATAACTCAGTCTGGTCTGGCACATGGCAATCGTAGGGCACCTACTTACGATAGAATTCACTGACCAATAGTAACGGTTGCTAACCCTGGATCCCTGAGTCTGAGTTGAATTAAAACAGGACGAAATTCAATAATTGCTAGCAGTCTTTGTTTGTTTTAATCCGACCTCGTATTGTAATGCGGACTCTTAAGGTTTACCATTTTTAAGGCATCCAAAATTGAGAGAATTGTTAGTCTCACTCTAGTCACATTTTTGAATCTTAACAATAACCCCCTAATTTTATTAAATGTTGAGTTGGCTATCTCCAGTCATAAGAATTGTGTTCACTTTAACTTTCTTGGCCAATTCACCAATTCATTCGATGCTTCAAGGTTTCGACTCCTCTTTCCAAATTCCTCTTTTTTTTTTTTTTTTTTTTTTTTTTTTTTTTTTTTTTTCATTGTAATTCCATTTTCACTTTATTCCCCCCTCCATTTTTGTGTCAAGAACTTTAAAACACAAGTACCTAAATTGGGGGTATAAAAGGGAAATGGCTTATGAGTTGTTTAACTTTTTGGCTCCGATGTGACGTTCATTTCTGACTATTGTCTCCATCCCTCCAGCCTTGAAACCGTCTGTTTCTCTCTCGGGTATAAAACGTAGTGTTTGACAAGAATTTCCTGCCCTTGGTTGCAGGCTTGAGTTCTTTCGAAATATCAAACATTCGACTTCCCTCTTCGGGAGCAGACTAGGCCCTTAATTATTGATCCCTTATCACCTAAGTAAATACCAGGGCCCCAAATCTAATTCCTGATATCCCCCTATTGGCTGAAAGTATGCTTTTTGGAAAAGCAGACCCGTCATCTCCCAAAAGTTAAATTTCTGCGTGACTCAATATCAAGGAGTGGAAAGTCTTTCTTCACTACTTCGGCAAAAGATGTGTATAATCGTGTTTGTTTTTTGTTTGTTTTTTTTTTTTTTTTTCTCCCGGTAAAACGTGTTGGAAAGCTTTCTTGGT
The DNA here is from genome assembly GCA_963457665.1 of Thysanoteuthis rhombus. Classification (NCBI taxonomy): domain Eukaryota; kingdom Metazoa; phylum Mollusca; class Cephalopoda; order Oegopsida; family Thysanoteuthidae; genus Thysanoteuthis; species Thysanoteuthis major. Next base: position 38,818,929 of record OY735217.1, on the reverse strand, counting down.
CTCTTAACCATGCATAGGCTGCCCTCCGAAGGATGGAGCTGAAAGATCTCGCTACGTACATACTTGCCGTGTATACTAAAGTACCTCGGATATAGCACATTATTTTGGGGTAGAATCTCGTATCGTAGCCACTCGGATTCAGAAAAGGATGAATTTCTGTATATGCACTAGGCTTTCAGCATCATAACTCCAAGAGTTTTGAATGAATTCAAATTATATGTAGATGAGTACGGCATAGGACGAGTGAAAGAATTAGATCTTGGAGCGGATCAAGGACTTCATCATTGATTGGATGATTTTTTTTTTCCATCTTCATCAAATTTATTTTCAGTACTACCCTGTCGACAAGTTCTCGGTGAAATCTCGTAACGAAAGGAGTTTTATGTTCAAGGGAATCGATCTTAGCAGGGGGGAAGATGTAGAAGATACGTTTCTGTTTTAGCAAGCAAGTCAAGCATTCGATTTCCCTCTTCGGGGGCAGACTAGGCCCTTCATTGTCGATCCCTGATCGCATTCATTCGCCAGTGAAAGTTATAATTTTGTGTTTACGGTTAGACGACCGTTTAACACTCGTGATCGCCCTCCACAAGTTCCAGCTGAATTGAGCCCTTACCGCACCTGCCCGCAGGTTCTGCGCTCACCCTTTTAGTGTCAAGGATAGCATTCCAATCGTCCATGACATTTGCAAAGACTAAGATCCTTAGGGACGTCAAGGAGCTGCCCAAAGACTACGCTGCTCTCATAAACTGACAACCTGGAACGTATTACTATTCACAGCAACATCGGCCACAATTAACCCTATCTGCCGTACTGATGTAAGCAACGTCGACCCTCACGTCCAGGGAGCGCTTTGCCAGCAAGCCTCTTTCAACCCAATCACTGTATGCTGACCACCGTATCTATTTTGAGGAGCAAAAGATCTCTGAGTACATGGTTTGCATTGTCTTAATTTCTCATGACTGTCTCACTAAAACCTCTCGCTTACCCTCCCTCTTCCTGACAGCTACGCTTCTAACTTGGGAATTTAAAAAAAAACTGAAAGCCCATATTTTCGAGTTGGTCTAGCCAGAGTGCTTTCATTTTCTATCTTGGTAGACCTATTTATTTCTGGTTTCGTTTCGAAATCCGGTTGACAAAAATCTTACACTTTGGGAGTAGATCTGTCCCCAAATCTAATAGCTGATCCCCCTACTGATTGAGTTCATCTTTCCAAAAATGTAAACTTGATTAGACAAAATTATAAAATGTCGTTTCACAATGAACGAGGTATAAAAAAAAATACGATCATTTCAAAGGAAATGTGCAAAATATGGAACAAATACACAATCTGGTTGTAACATTAAGTCAGGGGCTGGGGAAGTTTTCGTCATTAATCATTCGCCTGACAATTTTATTATATGCTAGTTCGATCATCTGTCAATTTCCGTACTCCTTTTACTTGAAAGGTAGGGGGTTAGGATTTCTTCAAGATAAATAATGATCGGATATTGACAGGTGAGAATGATGGCGACGAAGGGAGGAAATCGGAGCGTTCCTGATCTTCACTTTAAGGTGATGTTTTAAAGCGCAAGATCAGCTGTTCGTGAGGAAGAAGATTCACCTTCATAAACTTCATTCAGTCGTGTCTGCCACCTGACCATTCTTGATACGGCTAGCAGCGTGCGAAGGACTTTCACCCATGCCGGATACCATGAAGGTACCACGTTATTTCAAACATAACCGGCGTCTAGGGACAGGAAAGGTATACTGGGCTCCATGTAGGATACCACCTCCTTGACGCGCTCCCAGAGCAGATGGACCATTACTCAGTGGACGAAAGCATGCTCGGACGTTCCTTCCATCCTCATATAGCAACAAATACAGTCGAGTAGGTCTGCTTTGCCCATCTTGAAAAGCACGTTGTTTATAGGCAGTGGAATCCGAGCTAACCTCCCAGAGTTGTTTAGGTATCCGGCACCTGGCCCATGACCATATAGAGCGGTGTTCCTCTATCGAAAGGCCATGCCTATCGGCAAGTGCATCTGAAGCGACTTCCTCTACTGACACCCGATATAGTGTTCTACGAGGGCGTACAAGGCTGCTGTCAGTGGGAACTCCAGTCAAGGCCTTACGACATTTACTTGGAAATGGTACCTTACCCTTGGGTCCGCAGCGACAGTCCGTTTGGATTGAAGTGGGCGTAGAGAAGGCTTCCCTTACGGTCTGCTCGTAAACCGGTTCCTCTGTTTGCTTGCCTTCCTGTACTGGACGCTTCAGGGCGTGTCGATGACTTGCTAGATGTGGCATCCCTAAACCTCCATCGTTCGGTCGAGTGTAGCCCTGTCTGCGGACGATCGGCTCATCCTGTTTCCAGAGTTGAGGCAAGAGCAGTTGCTCAATCATCTGCAATCGGTCTTCAGGCAGTGGAAGTACAGATAGTCGGTAAAGGATTCGGAGTCACTTGCTCGCTGTGGCTCCGACCTATGCTAGAAGTCTGGACCGAATCCCATCTTGAGGATGGGCACGGGTCTGTCTGTCCATTTTGAAGGGTGCTCAGAGGTGAGCTCCTCTCCAAGCAACTGACTGTGAGCCTTTACACTTGTGTGTAACCTATTCAATCACTTTGTGCACCAGCCCTATGTCCCGTTGACGAGACGTAAAGGCTGTGATTTCATCGGTGTACACGGAAACCTTGGCCTGAGCCCCTCCGGGGTGGATCACTTCAAGCAACCCCCTCCCGCACGAAAGGTTCAAGCACAAGGGACGACAGGGCAGCCCAGTCAAACTGACTGCGTTATTGCGAAGGGCCTCGTCTTCTCTCCGTTGACCTGTACCACTGCACTGGGTAATTGGTACAAAAGACCGATCCAGGAGCGAAATTCTGGTTTGAGTCCGGCAGCCTCTCTACAGCTGCAAGGAATCGATGGTCTACCCTATTGAACGCCTCGGATTGATCTTTATGATTTCAGTGTCTTCTTCTCTACCCTCTATGATCCTGCGAACCAGGTGCCGGTTGTCCTGAATTGATCTTCCCTTCACAGAACAAGTCTATTCCTGTCTGATCAGACTGAGGAGAATCTGCATTCAGTTCGGCAGGATCTTGGCCAAAATGTTTAGCTCTTCGTTAAGTAGAGTTATGGGCCTGAAATCGTCTATAATCCCCCCAACTCCGTTTGTCTTTCAACATGATCACGCTCCTGGTTATCTTCCGGGGGGAATGCTTCCCTGATTGAACAGTGCTGTCATGATGGAGACAAACAAGTGCGACGGTCTCGAGTACAATTCGTAGGGTAAACCATCCAGTCCTGGTGCTTTATAAGTGCCGACCTGCTTTAGCGCCTCTCGGATATCGTCTTCAATCAGACCCTTGCAACAAGCAAATTCTAATGAATATCCACGATTGATGAAATGTTGTGGGTTGTCCGAGTTCACTAAGTGCTTGTGGAAAGGGTTTTCTTCTTCTTCCCTTCGGGGTGGGCTGATTTAGGTTTCTATCTACCTATATGCAGGCGTCAAGGAAAGCTATTGAGTCAGATGTTGCATAATTAAATTTAATGAATTGTTTGCAGAGTTCACTTGTGCAAACAGATCCTCTAGTTTGACTTTTCTCCTGTGTATATAAAAAAAATCATCTATGCATCTTAAATAGAAGATGTAATCTATCTCCGGGTATGTGTGAGTTTCTTCGAATTAGCTCCTGAATATGTTAGCATAGGAGGGGGCTGCTACTGTTCCCATGACACAGATTTTAACGCTTAATAGCTTCAACTTTTTTAGACACTCACTCCATATGAAATACTGTTGTCCAAAGGTGGTAATTGTTCCAGTTCTGGGTGCTTTCATCTTTCTATTAAGGCTTTCTTTGAGGGCTAGAATGCCTTCATCGTGTTTATTAGAGTATAGGTATTTGACGTACATAGTGATTAGAAGTGCTTTGTCTGGGATTGTTTTGATGTGGTTGATTCTGTTTGAAAGGTCCGAAGTGTCTCGTATGTAGGACTTACGTTGCTTTGCTATGGATGGATATAATGATCTACATATTCTGATAGTTTGGTGTGGCAGATAGTGGAGGAGATGAATGGTCTACCTGAGTTATTTGGTTTGTGGTTTTGGGGAAGTAGAACCTGGCAGGTTTTGTGGAAGTGGGTTCAATTATGTTGTTGCACACCTTTGTTTGGGAATGGGATAATATATTTTGGTATCCATTGAGGGGATCGTTAGGGAATTCTTTGTAAAATTGTGTTATTTAGTTGTGTGTTCGCTTCTTGGAGGTATTCATCTGACCCTCCAAAAGACTCTAGCTCCGCCTTATCTGCTTTAGTGATTAAAGCTGTATTGTTTTTTAGTTTATAAAAGGACTTTCGTTCTATAGTGGTGAGGTCATTGTGTTAAGAATTGATTATTGCAGTTGTTAATGTAGGCTTTAATATCTTTAACTACCAGTTTAAATGTTTGGATAGTGATGTCTGGTTTTTGGCGTGAGAGATTTGTTGAGGGTCTTTGAGTCTATATATATCACTATCATGGTGTAATTTGCAAAAGTGGGATCTGAGTTTAATTCTAAAATCATTAAGGTCCTTGTTAAGGATCTTTTGGTTGAAGAATGGGGACCGAAAATCAGGCCCTCATCCAGGAGTTTAAATGTGTCTCTAGTGAATCTAAAATTACTCGGGTTAATCACTTTGCCTTCTGGGTTTTCTTCGATTCCTATAATTCTTATTGGAGATGGTATTGTTTTCTGGCTCTCCTAGGTTTAATGATGGGGGCGGGGTCCTCTTTTCTTTTCTCTTTTCGTTTGTGTGATGGAAAGGTTACCTTTTAGGTCAAGGTGTTGGGTTGAGTCTTAATATCTTGGATGTTTTTCTTGAGACCTTTGTTTGTTGTTGTTTTTGTTTGGGTGGGTTAGAGGTGTTGTGGCCATATTGTCTTCGTGATATCTAGTGTTATCAGTATCTATAATTGTTTGTTCCTGTGTATTTTTTTTCTGTTATTGGTGTTAGTGTGGATATGTAGGTTAGTGTTGATAATTCTAGTAGGATTAATATTGTGTAGTGCTAATCCTATGTCTAGTAGAGGCATTAGTCTTCGTTGGGTACATAGATAGTTGATTAGGGGTGGGTAATAGAGGTCTGGTGGTTTTGGTTAGGTGTGTTACATTTTAGTATGTGTAGTTTGTTTGTTTGTTTTTTTTTTTTTGTTTGTTTGTTTTTGCTTGTATTCGGTCTTGATGAGGTCGAGTTTTTTTTTCTCTTTCCTGTGTTGATGATTTCTTGTGTCTGCGGTTGTCTTTTGTTCCAGGTTGTTGATGTCTTTGCAGGTGTCTGCAAAAACTTTTTGGCTAAATTTATGGGTGTCGTTGATGATATCCGCGGATAATGACTGTATTTTATCCCATGTGTTCAGGAATTCTATAGCTTGATTCCCTGTACAGGGGTGTAGGGTGATCCTGAAATTCATGGGGGTGAGGTTGCTCTCCTTGCAGGATTGTAAAAAGTCAAAGAGCGACTCAAAACGGATAATTTTCTAGTTTGCAGTTGAGTCTAGCAGACCATGTTACTTTATTTTCTGGTGAGATGAAATCCATGGTAATATCGGGAAAGTTGTCCTTGGCTGGTTTGCTGGTAATTGTAAAAGTGTGTTCCTTTATGTCTCATTAAGATATGTATAATGTGGATAATTGGAAGTTAGACGGACTCGGGAGTAAAAGCGTGTGGAAACTTAGTTTATTGATTAGTTATTCTATCAATAAATAATTTGGTGTGCTAAACGTGTTTCGGGGGTATTCCATTCAGTGGTTAAGTTTTCCGTAGAAAATACTTTGCTTTCGGAGCAAAAAATTGGAATGAAGTCTTTTAGGGTCATCTCGATGTGTTGACTTACTTCTGCATGTGAAGTCCGTGGTAAGATGTAATGGTAGCAGCAGTAGTGAGTCTTGGGGTGGCCATAGGGTGTCAGGGTTGAAGGGTAGTGGTTTAGTATTGGATTATGGTGTGAGTAGGTTGGGGATATATATATATATATATATATAATTGGGGGGTATCATATTGTTGGTAAAACTGTTGCGCCCAGGTTAAATCGTATCAAAACCCCATCCAGGTAGAAAAACTGACAATTTCTCTACGAACTTTAGATTTGACCATTTCGAAATTCAAAATGGAAGTCTGTGAATGTATATTTCTTCTGAATATGATCGACAGATCCATGCAAAATGAGTTGAACATTCTGGTGTGAGCCCCATCGTCGAGGCCTATCCCAGGTAAAGCCGGATTTGTCCCTCATGCCAACGATGGAGGTCCTCCAAAGCCAGGGCAAAGTCGATGTCAGAGGGCCACCCTGTCCATTTACCAGCACCACTGCTCTGTGGGAGTGGTGCAAGAAGCTGTTCCATTTGTAGAACTTCGGCTATCGTATCCCACTGGCTGTATCACAGCCGTGATGAACTGAAGGTCTACTCTGTCGAACGCTTTGTACTTGTGTCAATTGATCAGCACGTGTAGTCTTTAAATTCATCTCTATTCGTCTCCAGCCTTAAACTTTTCTACTTTCAGGTCTTTGTTTTCCCCGGGTCTTTACTGCGTAGTTCTCATTCGTTCTTACCCAAATCCTCAAGCAATTTGGCGAAATCGCAGCTCAAATCTTAACACTGTGTTTAGCATTGTTATGGGTCTGTAGTTCATCCATACATATTTATCTCCCTTCTTTAGAAGCACGATTAACTGTTCACCTAGGATTGCTCCCTGGTCGAACCAAAGGTTAAATAGGTGTCAAGAAAGGTGAAATCACGTTTGACAACCTCCTATACAATTGATACGGCAGACCATCAAGCCCTGGCGACTTGTTGCTGCCAACCAGCGTCCCGTGCAACTAGCTGCTTCAGCTGATTAGAGTCGGGGGGAAATACAGATAAATAGCAACGAAAATCCTGTTTGCATAGGCCAGACTCCTTTGCAAAGCGATTGCTGCAGGCCCTTCTTAGCTAGTTCGATGGTTAAGGAATCTGCTGCCCCCTCTAGCGTGGAATCGTTTGCTATATTTGACGATGAAAGTTTTAATCCTACCTCGTTGTCCGTAGTCGCCCCCGCTAGTTCCCTGTAATTTAACCCCTTACATTGCATCTGTCCGCTAGTTGACTTATTTTTCTACTTGAGGCGTCAAGGATAGCATTTTGATCGTTCATTATTTGCCAAGACTAACTGCCACAGGACTGTCACGAAAGGGAGCCCCAATTTTGGGCTCATAGACCGTGACCTTGCGGAACTTATGAGCCGACGTAAACGATGTCTTATCCAGGGAACGCTTCATCATTGAGGAAAGTCACCCCGATCACCGTATGCTGAATACCACATCTATATTGAAGAGCAAGAGATCTCCAAATAAACGCAAACAAAGCGTGTTGTATTGCACTCTGCCTTAAAATGATAGGATTATTCCAGTTATTTGATAGTTTTGTAATATCAATGTCTACCAGTTTGGTGTGAGTTTTTTTTTTTGCTCTAATGCTGTCGGTGCATGGCGTGGGTTTTGTTTGCTAGATAAGCATTGAATCTTCAGTGATCTTATGTTCGACAATTTGGGTTCTGAGATTGTGTGAATCTATACTTCGAAATCAAGGTCCCTACTTTCATCCACCGAAACTAGGCGATATCTTTAGGCAGGCCAGTGGCAATGTTTGCAGTAGCCTTCAATGTCCCGACTGATTTGTGTGCTGTCAAAATTAATCTTCGACATTAAATTGGCTGGTTGCAGAAATACCTGGGACCTTGGAAATAAGCGTAATTCCAAGTACAAAGACCCCTGTCGTACCGGCCTTTTTTTTTTTTTTTCTTTTTTTTTTCAAGGAGAATGACCTCACGGTATTCCACATTTCCAGACGTGGATTTTTTTTTTCCTTCCTTTCCATTTCCGGTACGGCTCAGTTTTACAAGATTTTTTTTTTTTTTTTTAGCAATCTAACGTTACTCTGCCAATTTTTTTTTTCAGCTAGTATCTATCTGAAAGTGACTGAATAAGAATCTACGGCCTGGAACCTTTATAAAACACCATGTGAAAAAAAATCTTCAGTTACCCACGCTATTATTGCCCTGAGGAATCTGTCAGTGTTTCACTTAAGTATTCACTTCGAGTCTTCAAGTCAATTATTGATACAATTGCCCCTGAATCTTACATGACGTTATTAGATATACCCTCCAATTTTGCAGTTAATTTGCATCCAAAATATCTGGGCCATATAGTCGTTGAAGAATCTGGCAGTTTTAATCCCAAAGCATCTTGGCTTCTATCACACCTGGCTTAGCAAATTTTTGTCGGATAGTTCCTAAACGAGTCTTCAGCACTTTGACATGTTCTGCATCGAACCTTACAGTTCAATTTTCTTTTGAGAACTGTGCGGCCGCGCTCTGAATCTGGTTCCAAAACCGGTCGCTATTTCTGATTGCAAATTCCTCCTTCGTATTCCCTTGACTATAATGGACGAATTCTTGCAAATTCCAGAATAGTTTCATTTGCAGTGGTTTGAATATCTTCAAATTTTAACTCTCATCCCTAATCCAGGAATAAAAAGGACTTAATTCCTGGAAAAACTTCCCCACCCGAATATTTTGTCGATCTTCGTAATTGCATCGTTATTGAACTACCTCATGATGTACCCAGAGCTTTCTAGACGAACAGGTGGAAAGTCTCCCCAAGTTGACTGAAGATGGCTACAAAAGATTTTAATGGGCGACTTCACAGTAGAAGTAACTAAATCAATGAACAAACACTTGTCCATAAGAACACAAATCATTTATATGGGCATTATGGAGACCGGTCCAACGGTAGCCCTATCTAAGGTCCTCACCGAAGTGATCAACAGTAATGAACAAATTCCGGCATGTGCCAAATGAGAAATATTAGCGTGTCAAAGTAATTAATTCTGTCTGTTGCAAACCTGCGATATTATGAATCATTACAACTTTTTTTGTTACGTTTCTGAATTATGGACACTAACTTCCTTGGGGGGGGGGCAGGAGTAAAAAAAAATTGTTCATAAATTGATTACTTTTCGGTCACGAAGCGAGATTCTTTACATGTTTCCGGATATGTAGCCATAAACTGTTTTTATATCGGATACGCGAGGAGTTTCTCTTATCCGATACTACGTTGCCTCGTATTTTCATGACTGGCGTCAGTATTTCAAACGGGATTCATTTTCTTTCATTGGCTATGTTTGCCTCTTCTTGAAGGCGTTTGTTTTTGTTTTTTTTTTTTCTTTTCTCTCTCTAGTCTTTCTATGGCTTTCAACTTATCTGAGGGCATATATAGAGGAAAGCCCCAGAAAACAAGTGGTTTGATACGACTCATTTTCACCCTTGTGTAACCTGCCAACTTCAATTACAAACCAAATAAAACGATTTCATAACGACTTGAGGCAGTGAAATAGCTGAATATTCTAGGTGCTTCGTTCTTCTAGGTGTGTCTTTAAGTTTGTGTTTTTTTTTTTTGTTTTTTTTTTTTAGGCTTATTTTTGTCCCTTACTACAGGCACATATTCCCTTAGCCACTCAAATGTATCGCTTCCTCCTACTGGTCATTTTTTTTCTCCTCCTCCTATAGGCTTCCCGTTGCCTATAACTTAGATGAAGGTACTGAATTAAATATAGAACAAATATAAGCTATTTCCGGAGATTAAAAAGAGGCCTTCACAATCATTAAACCGGTGATTATACAACCCCAAAGATTGAATGTATTATGCGATTCATGTTGTTTTTGTATAAAGTAAATAGAAATACAATTGGCGCCCTTTTCAGGGCACAGTGGCGAGGAGAGGGTGTGCCTTTCAAGTAGCTTCCCACCCCCAATCCAACTAAGACTTGATTAATAATTGAAAGTCGGAATGCTTTCATTTTATTTCTTGGTCGCCTTTTTCTTTTCTTTTTTTATTTTTATTATATCACTTCGTGAAATCCGGATGACAAATGCCCTGTTTGGTAGCAGACCCATCCCAGCTGAGTATGCGAAAGCATACCAGTTTCTTCTATTGTCCTATCATTTTCTGGATAGAATTTTGGCAACTAGGTTAATATCTAAAACAAATCCAGATTAAAACATTTTTTCCTATGAACTTTAAAGGTGATCATTTTGAACTTCAAAATGGAAGTCTGTGAATCTCTCTCTTATTCTCTCTCAAATATAGATATATATATCTCCACCACTCTGGTTCGAGCCCCACCAGGGAGGCATACTTTACGTAAAGCCAGTCTCCCCCTCCCCCTTAGTCTACGAAGGACATACAGGTGTCACAGATCGTGTCTCCAGCTTGATATTCCTGCTCTTTCAAGTTTCCCTTCTTGGGTCTTCACAGCATTGTTCTGGTCCGGTCCAACCGAATTCCTCAAACGATCCGATAAATCCCTTTGACAGCGTTAACCCTTTGGTTACCTCAGGTCGCTCCTTGATCGAACCAATGGTTGAATGTCACTTTCAAGAGGGGTGAAAACATATGCATAGTCTCCGGAACAATTGATAGCACAGACCATCCAGCCCCAGAGATTTGTTACTGTCAACCTGCGTTCCTAGCAGCTGCTTCGGTTGTCTCGGGTAAGGAAAATTGGCTTACTAGCAGTAAAAGGCCCGTTCGCACAAGACTGGTTCCTTGGTTAACCGAGCTATGTGATGCTGCTGGAACTTCTAGCAAATTTTGCACGTCAACCGAAGGTTGCGGTCGTCCAGGATCTTGACGTAACTAGTATATTGATTGGGCCATCGACACATTTCATCCCTGCTTGCATATTCGCGTCGTTTGTTTTGTTGGATGCAGTTTTTAACATAGCCCTAACTTCTTGACCTTGGTAGCATTTATTTAATTACTGTCCCACCACAGCAATATTTGACACAAGGTCGGGCTTAACGTGGGAAGAAACAGGAGCAACCCTTCCAAAAATGGCTCCAGCCGACGCGGCTACGGTTGAAAAGCGCTCCGTAGAGGCTAGACAACCTCCACCACGAAAGCGTCTACCAGGGGACCTGCTCCTTTAAGTGCAATGGAGCAGTGCTACCCTGAGGTAACAGATCCCCTGCAGCTGGGCTGAGTAATAATGGGAGACTCCAAGGGCTCCTCGATGCGCGTAGCAAAGCGCAGCCTCAATAAAACCTCATTGGCTAACGCTTGCACCGGCGCACTCAGTCTTTGATGTCAACCCACACACAATCTCCGGCCCATTCGACGGGCAAGTTTCAGTACCGACTCCTCAGTCTATGCCGTGGAACAGATGCTACACTTCGATCCCGAAGGAAAGGCCTAAAAATATGTAAGGTTGACCTTGGTAGCACTCATTAACTGCGGGTCCCTTCTAGCTATTACGGACAGGGAATCCCGCCACTGCCACCGCCCAGATGAGATTATCATGTAGAAAAGCATCCGTCTTGGCGAGTTGTTGGCTTTGTCGGTGAAACTTTTAATCGGCAGTTAAAGGTTAGTCTATCCCTTATTGCTTGTAATCACCCCCAGACTGCGCTTACATCGTATCTGCCCGCTAGCTTCCTGTTCAAATGACTGCAAGGTGTCTCCCAGTTGTGGGGGGAGGGTCGTGTGGTGACTGAAGCACCGCTGTTTGGGCCTTTCTCCCATTATTTACAACTCTCCTTCTGACCTCACCTTATCTAAGGACAGCTTAGGCGTGGGGGAGACCTAAGTATCCCTCGGTAGTGGGCGAATCTACAAGATTCCTTTTTGACGGTTCGAGTGGATGGAGAGATCTTTAGTTTGGACTGCCGGTTTCTTTTTACACGTAGCGGCCAGGTGACCACTCTTGCCACAACTCGAGCAAACAGGCCTCCTACAAATTATGCTCAGAACCCACTGCCTCCCCATTCCTGGTGTGGTGACTGATTCTTGTAGAAGTTCTTCGTAATTTCTTAAATATCTGTTCAGCTATCAACGATTGGCCCCTTTTCTCTGAAGTCAAAGATTCCTTTTTTGCCAATTCATAATGAACGAATACCTGCTAATTCCAGATGTTTCGTTTGCAATGGTTTTGATATTTGCTTTGCCAAATTTGTCAAATGATTTTATAACAACTTGCACATCTGGGTGCAGCTACGAACAAAATAATTCTTATAAAATAACAATTGTGACTGTTTCGGTCTATTCGCCTATCTACCAAGTGCTTCTTCACGGTTTCGTCACTTTTCAAATTCCCGAAAACGAAATAAACTACATTCTAGTGGACAGTAGTGACACAGTTAAAGATGTGCAGGTTTTAAATCGAGTCTATGTAGGAAGTGACCGTAGAAAGATATGCTCTGCCTCAAACAGCAACCACTTTACGTTCAAAAAGAACTCGCCCAACCATTCAAGCTTGAACTGAGAAAGATATCAACTCCTCATCAGAATAGAATATCAACGAGTTGGGCAACAGTATAACACCCTCCCTAGATAAAGTCGCCAGTGTGTTTAAGCTAAGGAGCTTGCAGGACATAAGCAAGCTCTCAGGAAACCAAGAATTTCATGAAAAATGCAGACCTCAAGCCATCAACAATAGAATAGAGCTGAGCATCACCATCCAAAATAAATGAAAACTTGACAGCAGTCATTGAAAAACTTCTTGAAAAGGTGGGGTTCAAAACTATCGGAAAATCTCTCAGTACAGGAAGAAAGCTGATATATTGTGTGCTTGAAGCTAATGGAGACCAGAAAACTGATAAGGAAAGAATTGTCGAACGTGCTCAGTAATATTACAAAAACCTGTATTCCTATGAACAAAGGACGTAGAAAAATGAACGGGGGAAAACAAAAACTGAATAATCAATTGGAGGGACCCTAGAAGTTACTACACTGGAAGTGAAGTAGGTCATCTAATAAAGAAAAGGAAAGGCCCCTGAAGCAGAAAACACCATCGACCTATCAAAAGCTGGAAAAGTCATCACTAGGAAACTAGCCATTCTAACTTGTGCCTCAAACAAAGTAGTCCCAGAAGAGTGGAACACTGCAATCATAATGTTGTCATACAAAAAGAAACCCCAAATATCCCGACTGCATCTACAAACTTTTTTCCAAAGTGATCGCCAACTGAATTACCAGAACGTTAAATGAAAACCAACTACGAACAAGTTGGCTTCAGAAAAGGCTTCTCAACCATTAACCGTTTCCATTCAGTAAACCAGCTAAAAGGGAAAGCAGTAGAATATAGAATGCCACTAGCTGTTGCACTTGTTGACTTCTAAAGGGCTTTCAATCAAAAAAAATCTCGAAAGTCATTCACGCAATAGTACAAAGGCAGCCTTTTCATAAGGAGTGAGATTTCCAAACCTTTCACAGCCTGCCTTGAGATGATTCTTGGAACCGAGAATAGGAGCACAAACGAATCTGAATAGAGTATACCTCAAATTTGCTGACATCGTCTTTTTCGCTAAGAACCGTCACGATCTCCAAATAATACTAGACAGATGAAATGAAGCAAACAAGAAAGTTGGTCCCCCGCATGTACACGAATTTGTTTTTGAAGTTCAACGAACATGTTAACGACGGTGAGACAACGATCGGAAACACGGCTGGATGAAGTAGACCACTACATTTACCTAGTACAGCAAATCACCAGAACTTTCTCAAAAAGAAATAAAGCCAAGAATCATTACGTTGGTGAGTATTCGGTAGAGCAAGCTCGACTTTCAAGAACACATACATTACACTCGTCCTACAAGGGTCTGCCACCAATGCATCCTACCGAAAATCGTGGAACCGAAACATGGAGCCAACCAAAAGATTGACCCTCAAAAACTGAGAACCATGCAACGTGCACATAAAAATCAAGCACAAAATCAGATCATTAGACAGCATGGTATATTAGGGAAAGACAGGAATCCGAGATATCATAGGAACAGTTGGAAAACTCAAATGGCAATGGGCTGGACATGTTGCAACAATGTCAGACAACCGCTGAACATCATGACTCACAGCGAAGATCCCTATAGCTCGCATGCGAAATTGCAGCCGGAAGAAATTTTTTAAAAAATCAAACTAGCTCTGCGATACCTATGATAGAGGTCGGGCGAACCTTAAAGGTTTATGTCCAACGGCAGGCACAAAAAGGCTGATGAATGATAGCTGAAAACGAGCAACATTTACGAACCATCGCATCCATTAATTTTTGTGAGTCCAAAATTATGAACCAAAATAAGTGCCTAGGTTGTCGAGATAAAAGAAATCGCTTGAAAATTACTGGATGCTTCCTTTTTGAAGCGAGATGTGACAAGAAAGCGAGTTTCTCTCTGTTTCAACTTTTTTTGTCCCCCAACGTTAGGCTAGATTTTTTTTGAGTATTTCAAGCAGCAGATGCATTTTCTTTCCATTCAGTTATGTTTACGTTTTCGTCAGGGAGCATGCATCTTTTTGTTTTTTCCACAGCCTTTAACTTGGCCGAAGACTAAATGAAAAATAAATGAATTCATCTAAAGGAAAAAAATAGAATATTTGCGAGGAGGGCCCCCAGGAAATGAAGGTTATTATAGAACTCATTTCCACTTTAGTGGGTTTTACCAACATAAAATAAAACGATTTCCAAACGACTCAAGCTAGTGACATAGCAAAAAATATTGCCCCCTCCCCCGGGAAGGATGCTTAGTTCTTTGAATCCCTTAGCCACTCAAATGTTTTAGTTATTCTCTCTCTGGTCATCTTTGGTCTTTTCTTCTGGTGTCTTGCATCTTTTCCTCTATAGACTTTCCATTGCCTTTAACTTGGATGAGGGCACGATATAAAGAAATAAGGGATTGAAAACTTTGAACTTATATTTGAAGCGAGTTTTTCTTGTCGGATACCACGTAGAGTGCTTTTTTTCCCTCTCCATGCCTTGTCTCTCACTGCAGGCTCTAATTCCTTGAGTATTCGGTTAAGTATGTGAAAGCCAGACCCGAAATATTATTTCTGATATCCTCTATTGGCCGAGTATGCGAAAGTATATCTATTTCCTAATTTGGGGGGGGGGGTAAAATCTTTGTAACCAGTTTGAATTATACCTAAAAAAAATTTTAAAAAACTGATCCAGATTAAGGGAAAAAAATGAGTTTTGTTTTTAAATTTGGAAAATTAAATTGAAGTCTAAAAGAACATTTTTTTTTTTTTCCGAATGTTTTTGCATTGATCTGCCTGACATACCGGTTTGACCCGCTACCCCCATGCCTTGCCGCATTCAGCCTACAGAGGGACTCCAACGCTAAGATATAAAGTAGGGGTGCGTAAAAAGCCACCCTGTGGGAATTGCACCAAACGCTTTCCATTAACCTGTACCACCACTCTGAGGGAGCGGTACAAGAGGCTGATCCACTTGCAGAACTTTTGCTCGAATCCCGTGATCTGCCATTGTCGCCAAGAATTGGTGGTCCACCGCCTTGGACTTATCATTAATTGATCCGGTTTCGTCTCTTCATTTAAGACACTGCGAACCTTATGCAAATTGTGTCGGATCGCGCATCGAGCCCAAAACTCGTTTTTTTTTTTTTTTTTTTTTTTTTTTTTCAGGTCATAACAGCATAGTTATGATCCGGTGTGACCAAATCCCCAATGATAATCTTCAAGCAATTCGACAGGATCGTGGCCGAAATCTTTCAATTGCAGCAGTGTTCGTAAGCAGTAGTCATCAAAGTCCTCTTATTCACTCTTGTCCTCCTCCTTTAACAGCGTGATCAACCCTTTGTTCACCTCGTCTGGGATCGCACATGGATCGAACCAATGGTTAAATATCAGCGGTGGAAACATCTGCAACAACCTAAAGTGCAATTGATAGGGCAGACCATTCGGTACCGGTGATATGTCGCTGCTTGCTACGAACCGGCGTCCTTTACAGCTAGCCGCTTCAGCCGACTCTAATCGGCTAAATAGCAGCTAAAATTCTGTCTGCTCAGGCCAGATTCCTTGGAGCAATCCTAGAGATACAAGAACTAACCCTATGGTTAGGGAATCTGCCTTTTCAGCTTTTTTTTTAGGCGAGTCGCTGGCTATATTTGACAGTGAACGTTCTAATCTTATGTTCAAAATTAGACCACCGCTTATTGCCTGTGACCGCTCCACTAGTTCCTGCTGCATTAACCTCACCAGATATTCACGGAAGTCCAGTCACTCACCAGACTAGGCCTCTCACCTAACTGTATTTGGGTTACCAATTTTTTGTCCTAATGCCATAATCAGTGGAACTTCGGACAGGATAAGAAACCTGCGTCGACTCTTCTCCACTAACATTCTGTCCTGGTATCTCTGGTCCCGCTGGGAAGTCCACGTCCACATCTCCCGTTCCGGAAAATCAAAAGGATATATATCAACCTGGTCGTACTTGGCGTCCAGATCGAGTATACGGCGCTCACACCACATCTGCTCGCTAGTTTCCCCACTCATCTTCATCTATCTTGGGTTCAAGGATAATGAGCGATCGGAATGCTAACTGGCTCGGGTCAGTCGAGAAGGGGCCTCAACAGCTTAAGAGGAAACTCCACTCGCTGGCAATTTTGGGCTCATGAACTGCAAAGACCCGGAACTCATTGTTTCCAGCAACATCAGCCATGATCAACCTGCCCACCGCGTCCAGGGAACGCTTTGCCAACAAGGAAACGCCCCTGGCACCCTGATCACCGTATGCTGAATAGACGACAGTCGTTATTCAAAACCCACGCACTCTCATTGGCCGTGCAAACATAGTGCGTCTCCTGGATCGTAGCCACGTCTATTCTGTGGAGCAAGAGATATCGAAGCACTTGAACTGCATAACTCCGATTCCTCATGCCCCCTCACATTCAAACTCTCCAGATTCAGACATTTCACTCACTCTCAATGTCGCATGCAGTTCTGGAGTTTTTTCGGGCGGAGGCCTGTCGTAACCTGAACGCCTGTGACGAAAACTCCAATGTCAATCGGGGGAAAATTCAGTTTTAATGCCCTATAAAATGATTGAAAATAACAGCCCACCCTCCCTAAGAATCGGTGATCAATGTCTTTGTGTTTTGCATGCTCCCAATCGCTTTTGTGTCTGGAAGAGCATTCCAGGCGACTGATAACATCCCATGCTTTATGGTGACGACTGCCCTGGACCTGATGAACGGCGTCACCTGGGGCGCGGGGCATAGGTCACACTCTGCCCCTCTCCCAGACTACACCTCCAGTTTGGGAGTAAAAGAATTGGAAGCATACATTTTCGAGTGGGTTTTGCCAGAGTGCTTTCACTTCACTTCTCTGTAGACCCCCACCTTCTTTTTTCCCTGGGTCTTGTTTTGAAATCTAGATGAACCTTTTTTTTTTTTTTTTATAAGAGATCATGCCTAAAATCTAATTGCTCATCCCCCTGTATGTAGAAGGAAAAAGCAGGCCCAAAATCTAATCCTGGTCCCCTATTGGCTGATTTGCTGGCACATCCAAGAATTGACCCAATAAGTGCCTTGGGTGCAGGAATAAATTGATGAAAATTGATTACTTTTTTCTCCAGTCTTAAACCTGATTTTATGATAGCTATGAAGTTTTTATTTGCTTTTTCTTCCCATATACAGTGTTGGCTCAGTTTTTCATGAATAGCCCCATCCGAGTCTTTCAAAGTGGAGAGCTACATCTTTTTTTTTTTTTTCTCCCAATCTGGTTAAGTTTGGTATTTTGTATTTCCATGACCTCAGCATTCGATGAAAATGTGAAATAGATATCCCTGATCACTCAGAAGGCAATACCCCCCCCCAAGAAAAGCGATATAGTATAAATCCAAGGTTTTACACCATTTTGCTCTAATGACATATAATATCTGACTTTATGAAGACCTTGATGTGTTGTTTCAGGCATGTCTAGCTGCTCAATGGTAGGAGAAAAGTTACGTTAGAACACCTACCATGTAGCAGGTGCGATTTCCGTAGCAACCCCGATTTTTCTTTGTTTATTCTGTTCAGGCTAAATGATACATTCACCGTAAACACGGACGCAGATGGATGTATCTATATACACGGACGCAGATGGATGTATCTATATACACGGACGCAGATGGATGTATCTATATACACGGACGCAGATGGATGTATCTATATACACGGACGCAGATGGATGTATCTATATACACGGACGCAGATGGATGTATCTATATACACGGACGCAGATGGATGTATCTATATACACGGACGCAGATGGATGTATCTATATACACGGACGCAGATGGATGTATCTATATACACGGACGCAGATGGATGTATCTATATACACGGACGCAGATGGATGTATCTATATACACGGACGCAGATGGATGTATCTATATACACGGACGCAGATGGATGTATCTATATACACGGACGCAGATGGATGTATCTATATACACGGACGCAGATGGATGTATCTATATACACGGACGCAGATGGATGTATCTATATACACGGACGCAGATGGATGTATCTATATACACGGACGCAGATGGATGTATCTATATACACGGACGCAGATGGATGTATCTATATACACGGACGCAGATGGATGTATCTATATACACGGACGCAGATGGATGTATCTATATACACGGACGCAGATGGATGTATCTATATACACGGACGCAGATGGATGTATCTATATACACGGACGCAGATGGATGTATCTATATACACGGACGCAGATGGATGTATCTATATACACGGACGCAGATGGATGTATCTATATACACGGACGCAGATGGATGTATCTATATACACGGACGCAGATGGATGTATCTATATACACGGACGCAGATGGATGTATCTATATACACGGACGCAGATGGATGTATCTATATACACGGACGCAGATGGATGTATCTATATACACGGACGCAGATGGATGTATCTATATACACGGACGCAGATGGATGTATCTATATACACGGACGCAGATGGATGTATCTATATACACGGACGCAGATGGATGTATCTATATACACGGACGCAGATGGATGTATCTATATACACGGACGCAGATGGATGTATCTATATACACGGACGCAGATGGATGTATCTATATACACGGACGCAGATGGATGTATCTATATACACGGACGCAGATGGATGTATCTATATACACGGACGCAGATGGATGTATCTATATACACGGACGCAGATGGATGTATCTATATACACGGACGCAGATGGATGTATCTATATACACGGACGCAGATGGATGTATCTATATACACGGACGCAGATGGATGTATCTATATACACGGACGCAGATGGATGTATCTATATACACGGACGCAGATGGATGTATCTATATACACGGACGCAGATGGATGTATCTATATACACGGACGCAGATGGATGTATCTATATACACGGACGCAGATGGATGTATCTATTATATATATATAATCTCCAGCGAAGAAATGTCTGCTCTTTTTCGAGTAAAGTACCCTAAAATTGTTGATAAAACAAATAATGGAAAAACTCACAAACAATCTTAAATTAACATCAAAAATATTTCTATTGAATCTTATGTAATTATATTGCATTCTTCCTTATTTTTCCCAAATTTCATCTCCAAAATAAATATATGTATAAATTTTTAGATTATTTTTTCACCTTCCTTTTTGATATCATGCTATCATTATTTTTTTGCTTTGGATTTTTTGAAGCTTTGTATTTGTTTTGTACTTATACTTATTTGTAAATAAAGGTTCTTCTGTTAGAACAACCGGCTCAGACTTTCTCCTGCAGTTTCGAATGACGGTCCAAATTTTAAGCTTCAAAGAAAATCGACTATTTCATTTTGACTAACAGTGTAAATAACATTAGAAAGATTTTGTTATGCAGGGGAGGTAACTCCGAAACATTTTCTCCAAAGTACAGTCCTTTTAAACATTATCTCGCAAGGAATGCTACTCTGAAAGGGTTGCAGAATTTGTTTCCAATAGAGCATAAGAGATATTTTGTAAAGCAACAAAATGAGTGTGTGTATATATATATATATATATATATATAGTGTGTACTGTAGAGAGTGAGACAAACTCGGGAGTGAGGTGTTTGGTGGTAAGGTTTATTAATCCTTAAAAGTAAATAGTCCATACATGTTTTGGGATTCATCCCATCATCAGTGCTGTGTGAGTGTGTATTAAAATATACCATCTCTGTGTGTGTAATATATATATATGACTCAATTATTTATGGAATTTTTTTTTTTTTTTACGCAACCCCCCACCCTTATTTAGAGTTGGGAACTGCCTGCAAAAAAGAAATATGCAAAGCTCTTCTAACACTCGGGTAGACGGTGAATTATGTGTAAAAATGTATCGCTTAATTCGTCCAGTTCTGCGTATGGGTACATTACTGGACTCCCGGTCTGAGGCGATGGTTTCAATCTCACCTGGCAGCACTGGTAATGGATATCAAGTCCATAGCTTTTAGTCGTATTACAACTCTTCACTGTGGCTGTCTGTGACTATTTATTTATCAATCAATATATATTTATATACGCACACACACACGTATATATAAAAATGTAAATTTACATATATATAAATATTTATGTGAAAGGCATTGTCAGCGGTTGGGAATCGATGCAAGTGTTACTTGAGCTTTTATATGCGTAATGTAGAGGATTTTATCATGAAAATGCATTGTAAACAGTTTTACCTTAGAAATGCTTTTTAAATAATTTTACTGTAGAGATGCATTGTAAATGTCTTTACTACAGAAATGTATTGAAAGTCGGGTGTAAATGGATAATCAAGGGACAGGAATTAATGCAAGCATTATTGACAGAATGGAGCTATTATAAGTTTAATGAAATGGCATTGCTAATAATTTCACAATTGGAATGCGTTGTATAGTTGACTTTACTATGAAAATGTATTTAAAATCAGGACAAAATGAATTGCCAATAGTCAGTTTGATACAAGAGTTACTGATAGAATAGAACATATGATACATAAAGTGTGTCTAGGAAGTGTTAAACCTTTTGGGATATTTCGAGAACCGCTAGCTTGGTTTTGATGTAAATTAAGAGACTTTATCGTGCATACCCAAACAAACATGTGGGGTTACTCAGTTGCCAGTGAAGCACAATTGTGTGAGCTTGTGTACAGCTTGACCGTTGCATTCACAATGGCCGGGCGAGTAGATCAGCAAATATTCAAGTTTTGCTTGAAACTTGGATATTCGTCCACAGAAACCATTCAAATGATTAAGAGGCCTTTCAAGAATGATTCATTGTCCAAAGTGTAGATAATACTTTGGTACCATCACTTTAAATTTGGAAGGGAATCCGTTGGGAACGACACACTTTCTGTAAGGTTTTCTCTAAGCAGAACATCTAAAAATGTGAACTGCGTACAAGTTGGAATCAAAGAAAGTCAGCCATTGACAGTGCCAGTATCAGAAGTAGATTTGGGGATTACACAGACTAGGGTTCCAGATATTTTGAAAGAGAAACTTGGCATGTAGTGTCACCAACATGTCCTTGTGGATTTCCTTTTTTCATTGGCGACCCCGTTTCATGATACAAAAATCTTTGCAATGGGTACTAAGACTATATTAATCTTTAATCATGACAATATAAAATGGAGGAGGAATTGAGGAAAGCTCAGATCTCAAGGGGAGGAATGTGACCTTGGATGAAAAGGGAGGAGGATGTCACCTGGGACTCTGACAACTACAGTTCAATGTGAAATTGTCGATTCATTAAAAAAATTTTAGAAGTCTCTCAACAAAAATGATGTAATCAGTTTGAAATTCAAATATGTCATTGAACTTTTTCACGTGGATCAAGTAATAAATATATGAATACCAGCAAAGATTTCTTCAATGAGATATTATTTTTGAAAGGAAACTACTGGAAATATTTACTGAAGATTCTAGAAATATAGTTTAAATTACCTCTGTCCCATTGCAACTGTAAAATTTGCTTATATATTTCATACCATAAATGTAACAACTATTATGGGACAGAGATTGTATATGAAATGTTCTTGAAAACTGGTCAAAATACCCAGTTGAGATAAAAATTGTCATTCTCATTTTGACCAACCAGGTTTTGTATGTGAGGAAAATTCGGTGATTAGGGCGATGTAACTCTAAGAAATTGCTCGGAGCAGAGTGTTGTAAAACCTTCAATTTGCACTTTATGTTATATGGCATGCATTTATTTTGATGCAAAATATCTTTAAATTCAGGGAGTTTACAACAGACCCGAAAATTGAGAACCATGCAACGTGCACATGAAAGAATAATGCTGGGCCTCACATGGACAGACCACAAGACAGCACAGTACATCCGTGAAAAGACAAGACATAGGGACTTCATAGAATCCATTAAAAATCTCAAATGGCGGTGGGCTGGCCATGTTGCAAGAATGTATAATCGAAGGATATCGCAACTCACAACATGGATCCCCCCGAGACCACATATGCAACCGAGGCCGGCAAAGTGTTAGATGGAGCGACGATGTGGACAAGTTCAGGAAATACTGGCTCCGTGACGCCCATGATAGGGAAGTGTGGCAAATCCTGGGGAAGGTCTATGTCCAACGACGCACGCAAGAAGAAGAATTATCGGCCACCAAAGGCAAATCTAGTATTTTGAGCTGAAGAGGGATCCAAATGGATTTAGGGTCGTAATTGGAAGATTTATTTTCATTGAAAGACTTGGGGAAAAAAAGAAAATAAATTCCAAACATCAAAAACGAGCAACATGTCTTGTTCATAATTGCCTGTGGCGAAATTTCTCTTTCTCCAGAATTGACAAAAGAGAATTATCACGGAACCAATAAATGGATAAATAAATATAAAGAATAAGACAGGAGATATCTCACTTATATTAGATGAAAAACAAAATAATGAATCATTGTTTTCAAATTTGATTCATGATTACTTAGGATTAGTATATCTCTGAATTTTTTAGATAAAGAAGAAGGTGAAGTAGTAGTAGTAGTATACTAGTATTACTACTACTACTACACATAGCGTAGTGGTTATAGGATCAGACAAAATTACTGCAAGTAATCTGATGGTTCCAGGTTCAATCCCAGTGTGAGACAATAATAATACTACTAATGCTAAGAGGGGGGTGCAGTCAATATACCCCCATCGGTTAAATAAAGGGTTCGGTTCATTACATTCCCGCACCTACCAGATGATACCTGATGAAGGCCGTAGAGTACAACGGCCGAAACGTTGTATGAAAAACAAGCAAGATGAGGATGGACAGAATAATAATAATTTTTTTCATCTGGATATCATTTCAGTTTTATTTTTGCTCAGTGTAATTGTGTTTTCCCCAAACAAGACCCCTTTTACCCCAGCCCCAGCCGAATCCACGCTCGATTCTTGTCTCAATAACTGAGATTATGAACAAAAATCACAGTACAGTACAGATATTCTTCCCAAAAGTGGCATAACTAAAGATTGGAGGCTAGGTGGGTTTCCATGTCCTATCGCCGAACGATTATTTATTTATTTCTCTTTTTTTTATTTAAGAAGTCAACAGTCGAATGAAAGGAAAAAGAGACCATATATTGGACCTTCGATCCATTTAATGATGTTGAATCACCCTAAAAATTACCTGCTGGATGACATTGATATAGATGTTGGTCCTGCTGGGCTTTCCAGGGACCCAGAATTAGATGTTGGGTCTTTAAAAAAGATCTTTAGTTAATGCTACATGTTTAAAAAGAGCATTAAAGGGTGCGTTAAAAAGTGCGTGGTAGATATTTGTACATAAAAGAATTGCACAGATAATAATTCAACCTTTGGGGTCGTTTTTCACTAGTCAACTGATGATGCATGCTAATTAACTGCAAATTTACTCTTCGCATCGAATCTCACTGAATAAGAGGGAGGGACCTCAAGGGGCCAAGTCCTCCTCCCCGGGGACCCCTTATCTTTACTCGTGTCACTGAATTAAATTGTAAGGAAATTTAATTTATTAGGTTTTTTTGTTGAAGTTTGTAAAATACAGAAAAATGAAAAATTAGTTTTATCAAACAATGTCTTTCTGTGGCATATCAAACAAATATTTTCTTTTTTTTAATCTTTACCAATTCTTATTTAATATTATTTCATTTTTTATTTTTATGGCCCTCAGACGAGTTGACCATCATAGAAACCAAGAAAAGAAAATGTATGAAGTATGGCTCTCGTTTGGAAAGGACGACAAAAAAATAGCATCGCACCTTGGAGAAGAAAATCCCAGTCCTCTAAAATATCTGAAAGAAAAACAGAATTTTTACAGCTTGAGGCTGGGAAACGTCAATCGGCAATGGGATTGGTTTCAGGATCAAATAATAAACATTTATTGATTAATAAACAATATCTTTTTTTATCTCTACGTACTAGGCAGTTGATGTTTAAATTCACATCTACAACAAGAAAGCTAATTCATAAACGTTGCTTATGTTTATTATTGTTTGTTATACTTGAAATGTCAACCGATGCCCCTGGGATCTTTCTTTGATATACGCGCGTAAAATACGTGCGTGTATGTTGTGAATTTATCTGTTTAGCAGCGTAGGCAGTCGGGTCATTATTGACGCCTTTTGACGTCATTTTAGCACGAAACTTGCTACTAATCAGAAAAAAGCAAATGTCTCCTTCTTTTCTTCCTTTCTTTGCACACATCAGCCATTTTACTTGTTGCTTCTTTTTCTCTCTTTTATTACTTCATATTACTCTCATTTCAATTTGGGATTTGAGGGTAAGTGTCTGCTTGTTGTTAATTGGATTCCTCAACCTCTAATTACGTATGTATCCCGAATCTTGTTGAGCTGCACCTATATGTAAGTTATTTCTGTTGCGTGACAAACAACTTATATATATGTAAAATCAGATGAAATATTTGCCGTCTAAAAGTGATTCTTGGTAAACCTGTACGAATAAAAAACAAGCAAGATCTCTCGAAGGTTTTCACATACTTCTCAGCAACGATTCGTAAAAGCATAAGAGGATTAATTTCATTTTCATTTCTTGATAATTCAGTAAGTAAGCAAATATCTGAGAAATTTCTTATCTGAAATGTTTTATGAAGTCTATATCGAAGCGGAATTATTAGGTTTTGAAAATGTTCAAGCCTGCTGGAAACAGTGGACTAGGAATAAACGGGGAAGACTTAAGGACTCAACAATTCGGAAAATTGAACATAATGCAGAGGGGAAACAAAATTTACTTGAGAAATTTAAAAAATGAAAAATGAAATAAAAAAGATAAAGGACCCGTGCACTATTTGGGTCTTATACAATTATTCAGATTCAACATATAAGATATATTTCTATCAAAAATTAGTTTAATAGCAAAAAATTCAATGTTGATAATCTTGTAGTAGATGAATTAAAACATATATGAATTTTATTGAAAATATTTTTTCTACGTATCTCTTAATTCTAGGGAATCTCTAAATGATTAACTAAATGCCAATAATACACGATTGATAACGATGTATAATTATGCAAGTAGTTTTTTTTTTTTTTTTTTAATTCCTAATGCTGTATGATGAGATGAGCTTTGGGGCAACATTTCTAAATAGATATAATCCTTGCTTTGGAAATTGAACTGTGAAATTCAAACTTTATGGACACTCAAACTAGAAGACCAAGTCACAAATATTGCTCAGCGTTTGTACCTGAACTTTGATTTAATGAATTATTCATTGAGATGTGAAAGGTCTTAGAGAAAGGTACCTTTTTCTCTCTACGTCCCTAACGTGGCACTTTTCCGTTATACCTAAGGCGGGGCGGGAGAGATAGAACAAAAGACTTTATCTCTTCATTTTTTTTTAGGTAGCCCCAAATTTACCCCCTGGCAAAACCGATAGTCTCTGGACATAAACTAAGCACCTGACCAGCTGCTCTATCAAATTTTCTCCCGTCAAGTGTGACTGACATTGGCGACGCATCTCGTCCAGGCCCATTGAATACTCTTTCAGACCCGTCCCCAGATTTCAGCGAAGCAGCGACGGCAAATTGACGCTGTTAGGGTGTCTCCAGTCCGGTGACTCTTGATCTTGCGGTGTCAGGGAGTGCTTACATGCATTTACACCCAGGAGAAAGGATGAATTGAAAGAAGCGACTTCCAAAGATACCTCAAGATGAGGACTAGAGATATGTTCGCTAAAAAGTAATTTAAAAGAAATTCGTTAATTTTCAAGGAAAAAAAAAACTATTTAAAGGTTTTAGTAAGTGGATTCTATTTACAATGTCATTGTAATGCTACTCTGGAAAGCAGCTAAAATTGAAATTTAGGAAAAAAATCATTCTAGAACTATTTTATGTACGTAAACTGAGAGATTCCAAATTTGTTCGTCAGATAAAAATAGGTAAAGAAAAAAGATGAAAGATGGACAGGGCTGGCCCAAGCCTCTATAAGGCCCTAAACAGAATGTGATTTCGAACAGCCTCACTCTTGGGTGCCCTAGGCGAATAATCTATAAAAACTTTAGATTTATCTCCAGGCAATTGTGTGAACCTTCTCAGTATCATAGGCACTGAACGATTAACCATTAGTCTGAGTAGGCTTAAATTTAGGAACTTGGGGGGAGGGAGACCAAAAAAAAATAGTTTAGATGTACAGAAAAGATGTCATTGAATGTACACATGAGTATTTCAAATGATATGTTAGTACTTTTGCACCTATTTTTTTTTTCATATCAAGACTAATAGAAGTACCATATTTCACCATGTATAATCTGCCTTCGATATCGAATATAAAATCCATTATCTTGTCTATACAATTATGTATAGATATATATAAAACAATTTTGTCTCTGTAGATAATACGCACCTGGATTTTTTTTGTTCGAAAATTTCGGGGGAAAAACATGGTGGGATACGTAACTATTCTGTTTTCTAAGTCTCTGAATATATGTAAGTCGGGATGGGAGCTGCTTATGGATCCGATTGCTATGTAATCCGTCACTTGTCATTAGAAGTTTGAAAGGAAATCCTTCGATCAGTAAAAGCAACAAAAATCATAATGAATACTTACAACTATTAGAGACAAGGCCGGCCTTAGGTACCAGCCATACAGGCAACTGCCGGGGGCGCCAAGGACTAGGGGTGCCTGTTATGTGTCAATGACAGCAGGGGCTCCCACGGTGACAAGAGTTATAATAAATACCTCTAACTATTAAAGACATCTTCTGGCACAGATCAAGGGAAGGACTCGGAGTCACTCCCAGCTCAAAATCCTGGAGCCTCCCCTGCATCTTGTTGACGACCAGATGGGACAATCGATTAAACATTCCATCAAACACTATTACTCAATGTTTTTGTTTCGGAGATCAAGTGTAATGAAAACGTGTAGAATGCACAGCAATGTTAAAATTCAATATAATTACTGCCCAAGTAGAGAAGCAGTGATAGTCACGATCGAGAGAGGACGTTTATCTCTCTGAAAGTGAAAAAAGAAATCTCCTCCCTTAATTTTGAAAAATCTTCCCATTGATTTAGACACCAAAAAATGAAAAAGATACTTTCCCCTGATTTCAATTCCTAAAAGCTAAAAAAAAAATATCCCTCGTTTTGGCCCCTCTAAAAAGACCCCCTCCCCCCAAAAAAAAGAAAGGGAAAAAAAGGGAATTCCCAAGATTTTTACCTCTATAAGTGAGAAACGTAAGTAAACTCCATATGATCAACATAACGTCCAATCCTCAAATTTTGTGCTTGGGGAAAAAATGTATAAAAAAATACTTTTACAATTGATGAATAATCATGTAAATACAACTGACCCCCCCCCCCCCAAAAAAAAAAGAAAGGGAAAAAAAAGAATTCCCAAGATTTTTACCTAATAAGTGAGAAATGTAAGTAAACTCCATATGATTGACATAACGTCAAATCCTCAAGTTTTGTGCTTGGGGAAAAAATGTATAAAAAAAGTACTTTTACCATTGATGAATAATCATGTAAATAGAACAGACCCCCCCCCCCAAAAAAAAAGAAAGGGAAAAAAGAGGGAATTCCCAAGATTTTTAACTCTGTGAGTGAGAAATGTAAGTAAACTCCATATGATCGACATAACGTCCAATCCTCAAATTTTGTGCTTCGGGAAAAAATGTATAAAAAAAGTACTTTTACCATTGATGGATAATCATGTAAATAGAACTAACCCCCCACCCACTAAAAAAAGGGAAAGAAAAGGAATTCCCAAGATTTTTACCTCTATAAGTGAGAAATGTAAGTAAACTCCATATGATCGACATAACATCAAATCCTCAAATTTTGTGCTTGGGGGAATAATGTATAAAAAAAGTACTTTTACCATTAATGAATGATCATGTAAATAGAACTGACCCCTCCCCCCCAAAAAAAAGACAGGAGAAAAAAGGAAATTCCCAAGATTTTTACCTTTATAAGTGAGAAATGTAAGTAAACTCCATGTGATCGACATAACGTCCAATCCTCAAATTTTGTGCTTGGGGAAAAAATGTATAAAAAAAGTACTTTTAACATTGATGAATAATCATGTAAATAGAACTGACCCCCCCCCCAAAAAAAAGGGGGAAAAAGGGAATTCCCAAGATTTTTACCTCTATAAGTGAGAAATGTAAGTAAACTTCATATGATCGACATAACGTCAAATCCTCAAATTGTCTGTTTGGGGAAAAAAATGTATAAAAAAGTACATTTACCATTGATAAATAATCATGTAAATAGAACTGACCCCCCCCCCAAAAAAAGAAAGGGAAAAAAAGGGAATTCCCAAGATTTTCACCTCTATAATTTGGAAATGCAAGTAAACTGTTTATGATTGACATAACGTCCAATCCTCAAGTTTTGTGCTTGGGGAAAAAAATGTATAAAAAAAGTACTTTTACCATTGGTGAATAATCATGTGAATCGAACTGACCCACCCCCCCAAAAAAAAAGAAAAGGGAAAAAGGAGGAATTCCCAAGATTTTTACCTCGATAAGTGAGAAATGTAAGTAAACTCCATATGATCGACTTAACGTCCAATCATCAAATTGTCTGCTTGGTGATAAAATGTATAAAAAAAGTACTTTTACCATTGATGAATAATCATGTAAATAGAACTCACCCTCCCGCCCCCCCCCCCAAAAAAAAGGGGAAAAAAAGGAAATTCCCAAGATTTTTACTTCTATAAGCGGGAAATGTAAGTAAACTCCATGTGATCAACATAATGTCCAATCCTCAAGTTTTGTGCTTGGGGAAAAAATGTATAAAAAAAAGTACTTTTACCATTGATGAATAATCATGTAAATATAACTGACCCCCCCCAAAAAAAAGGAAGGGAGAAAAAGGGAATTCCCAAGATTTTTACCTCTATAAGTGAGAAATGTAAGTAAACTCCCTGTGATTGACATAACGTTCAATCCTCAAATTTTGTGCTTCGGGAAAAAATGTATAAAAAAAGTACTTTTACCATTGATGAATAATCATGTAAATAGAACTGACCCCTCCCCCCCCAAAAAAAAAGAAAGGGAAAAAAAGGAAATTCCCAAGATTTTGCCTCTATAAATGAGAAATGTAAGTAAACTCCATATGATCGACATAACGTCAAATCCTCAAATTTTGTGCTTGGGGGGAAAATGTATAAAAAAAGTACTTTTACCATTGATGAATAATCATGTAAATAGAACAGAACCTCCCCCCCCCCAAAAAAAAGAAAGGGAAAAAAAGAATTCCCAAGATTTTTACCTCTATAAGTGGGAAATGTAAGTAAACTCCATATGATCGACATAACGTCCAATCCTCAAATTTTGTGCTTGGGGAAAAAATGTATAAAAAAAGTACTTTTACCATTGATGAATAATCATGTAAAAAGAACAGACCCCCACCCCCCCAAAAAAAAGAAAGGGAAAAAAGAGGGAATTCCCAAAATTTTTAACTCTATAAGTGAGAAATGTAAGTAAACTCCATATGATCGACATAACGTCCAATCCTCAAATTTTGTGCTTAGGGAAAAAATGTATAAAAAAAGTACTTTTACAATTGATGAATAATCATGTAAATAGAGCTGAACCCCCCCCCATAAAAAAAAGAAAGGGAAAAAGAAGGAATTCCCAAAATTTTAACCTTTATAAGTGAGAAATGTAAGTAAACTCCATATGATCGACATAACGTCCAATCCTCAAATTTTGTGCTTCGGGAAAAAATGTATAAAAAAAGTACTTTTACCATTGATGAATAATCATGTAAATAGAACTGACCCCTCCCCCCCCCCAAAAAAAAGACAGGGGAAAAAAGGAAATTCCCAAGATTTTTACCCTTTATAAGTGAGAAATGTAAGTAAACTCCATATGATCGACATAACGTCAAATCCTCAAATTGTCTGCTTGGGGAAAAAATGTATAAAAAAAGTACTTTTACCATTGATAAATGATCATGTAAATAGAACTGACCCCCCCCCAAAAAAAGGAGAGGGGAAAAAAAAGGGAATTCCCAAGATTTTTACCTCTATAAGTGGGAAAATTAAGTATACTCCATATGATCGACACAACGTCCAATCCTCAAGTTTTGTGCTTGGGGAAAAAAATGTATAAAAAAAGTACTTTTACCATTGATGAATAATCATGTGAATAGAACTGACCCCCCCCTCCAAAAAAAAAGAAAGGGAGAAAAAGGAAATTCCCAAGATTTTTACCTTTATAAGTGAGAAATGTAAGTAAACTCCATATGATCGACATAACGTCCAATCCTCAAATTTTGTGCTTGGGGAAAAAATGTATAAAAAAAGTACTTTTACCATTGATGAATAATCATATAAATTGAACTGACCCCCCCCCCCAAAAAAAAAAGAAAGGGGAAAAAAGGGAATTCCCAAGATTTTTACCTCTATAAGTGAGAAATGCAAGTAAAATCCATATGATCGACATAACGTCCAATCCTTAAGTTTTGTGCTTGGGGGAAAAAATGTATAAAAAAAAGTACTTTTACCATTGATGAATAATCATGTAAATAGAACTGACCCCTCCCCCCCCCCAAAAAAAAAGAGGGGGGAAAAAAAAGGGAATTCCCAAGATATTTACCTCTATAAGTGGGAAAAGTAAGTAAACTCCATATGATCGACACAACGTCCAATCCTCAAATTTTGTACTTAGGGAAAAAATGTATAAAAAAAGTACTTTTACCATTGATGAATAATCATGTAAATAGAACTGACCCCCCCCCCAAAGAAAAGAAAGGGAAAAAAGAAGAAATTCCCAAGATTTTCACCTCTATAACTGAGAAATGTAAGTAAACTCCATATGATCGACATAACGTCCAATCCTCAAATTTTGTGCTTGGGGAAAAAATGTATAAAAAAAGTACTTTTACCATTGATAAATAATCATGTAAATAGAACTGATCCCCCCCCCCCAAAAAAAAAAAGAAAGGGAAAAAAAGGAAATTCCCAAGATTTTTACCTCTATAAGTGAGAAATGTAAGTAAACTCCATGTGATCAACATAACGTCCAATCCTCAAGTTTTGTGCTTGGGGAAAAAATGTATAAAAAAAGTACTTTAACCATTGATGAATAATCATGTAAATATAACTGACCCCTCCAAAAAAAAAAGAAAGGGAAAAAAAAGAATTCCCAAGATTTTTACCTCTATAAGTGAGAAATGTAAGTAAACTCCGTATGATTGACATGACGTCAAATCCTTTAATTTTGTGCTTGGGGAAAAATGTATAAAAAAAGTACTTTTACCATTGATGAATAATCATGTAAATAGAACTGACCCCCCCCCCCAAAAAAAAGGGGAAAAAAAGGAATTTCCAAGATTTTTACCTCTATAAGTGGGAAATGCAAGTAAACTCTCTATGATCGACATAACGTTTAATCTTCAAATTTTGTACTTAGGGAAAAAATATATAAAAAAAGTACTTTTACCATTGATGAATAATCATGTAAATAGAACTGACTCCCCCCCCAAAAAAAAAGGATGGGAAAAAAATGGAAATTCCCAAGATTTATACCTCTATAAGTGAGAAATGCAAGTAAACTCCATATGATCGACATAACGTCCAATCCTCAAATTTTGTGCTTGGGGAAAAAATGTATAAAAAAAGTACTTTTACCATTGATGAATAATCATGTAAATATAACTGACCCCTCCCCCCCCCCAAAAAAAAAGAAAGGGGAAAGAAAGGGAATTCCCAAGATTTTTACCTCTATAAGTGAGAAATGCAAGTAAAATCCATATGATCGACATAACGTCCAATCCTTAAGTTTTGTGCTATGGGAAAAAAATGTATAAAAAAAGTACTTTTACCATTGATGAATAATCATGTTAATAGAACGGACTCCCCCCCCAAAAAAAAAAGAGAGGGGAAAAAAAGGGAATTCCCAAGATTTTTACCTCTATAAGTGGGAAAAGTAAGTAAACTCCATATGATCGACACAACGTCCAATCCTCAAATTTTGTACTTAGGGAAAAAATGTATAAAAAAAGTACTTTTACCATTGATGAATAATCATGTAAATAGAACCGACCCCCCCCCCCCCGAGAAAAGAAAGGGAAAAAAGAAGAAATTCCCAAGATTTTCACCTCTATAAGTGAGAAATGTAAGTAAACTCCATATGATCGACATAACGTCCAATCCTCAAATTTTGTGCTTGGGGAAAAATGTATAAAAAAAGTACTTTTACCATTGATAAATAATCATGTAAATAGAACTGGAACCCCCCCCCCCTCAAAAAAAAAATATTTCTTAGCGAGAGGGTTTTCAAAACTGAATTGCCTGTGCGAGACAAGTGCAGAAAGACTGACGGACTTCTGGCGAATTATAATAAGATACTCCCTGATCATTTATTCCACGATTTTTCAAATTTAGATGTTTTTCTCTTAGATATGGATGTTTTTGGTTGTCTAGATATCAGAAGAATTTCCTAATAAAATGATATTATTGTAAAACAATTAGTATTTTAAAGTAAATGATGACAATTCAAGTCACCTTTAATCTATTAATCATTATCCTCATCATCACCAGTCTTTCAACGTCCGTCGTTGGACGGACACCTTTCCCAGGATTCGCCACACTTCTCTATCGTGAGTGTCGCGGAGCCAGTACTTTCTGAAATCTATCAATAGTATGTTATATACACAGCGTGAACTTTCCCTTCATAAAAAAATACAAGCCGTATATCGCCCAACTAAAACATTGCAAGGGGTATTTATTTCAACTTATATCTTCAATCATTTCTTCTCGAGTATAATTCTATCTACATCGATTTCTTCTCAATTTATTCCCTCAATTCATGTTAGCCATACGTACGTCTGTAAAAATGTCAGCAAGTGCCCAGTTTAGCATTATAGTTACTTTGTTATAGCCCCACCCCCTACTAAAATCTTTTTTTTTTAATCCCTGAAAACTAAGTTTCTGGATGGTTCGAATATCTCATTGATTGAAAGCACCTGATAAAAAAAAAATAATTAAATAATTTTCAAAAAGTAATGATGATCATAGAATCGGATATACGATCGGCAATTCTTTAAGGCAACTTGTGGCTTTTTGCAGACCTTACTTCCCATGAATTCAAATCTTTTGACGAGTTTTAGGGTGATCACCATTATTCTGAAACCATATTTATGACTTGTATCATTGCTTATATCAACGGTAGTCATTTTCCATTTGCTCATTAAAAATCAATTATTGTAGCGTTTCTTTGTTTGTCTTCCGTCACTTGTCAATATATGTATCTCTTCATATAACCACCCATTGTATCAAGCCTTTCAACCCCCAGGATTCACACCCGCCTCTTATTTTCCTCACGTATCCTTCCTCTGTGAGGAGTGACACTTAATTTATTCTTATCTATAAGTGACACTTATTATAGACCTATTCAATCGGCCATACTCTCCCTTAACCACTCAGAGTGGAAACTGTTTTCAAAAAGCTTTCAATACATTATTTACCCCTTAATAGTAACCGATAAGTCCATACAAAATCCCTTTGGTGTGCGCGTGTGTGTCACGGGCCTTAAACGCAGAATGACCGATTCTCATCAACCCACCCCCAAGGAAACTTGCTGATATCATTAATAAGAGGTCAACGGTATCGTTCGACATTTTCTGCTCACCAACCACCCCAACACTCTTTGCCTGTTTTAAAAAACTTTTTCGGATCGCCAATCCCGTCCAGATCATATTTCCTCGGCGCCTCCAGTATAGATGGTCAATAATGATTCAAAGAAAAGTAAATTTTTTTTTAAGCATTCATCTTCTAACAAAAAATATAACTATGTACAAAAGTATGTGAGAATGCTTGATTGATTGATATAAAAAAAATATCGTTTTTTTTTTTGTTTCGCAATGAATTTCTTTTAGTTGTGATTAAATTATGTCAATAAGTCATTTGTTTGGATCAGAAAGGCTGAGAATATTTGAATTACTGTAAAATCAGCTTTCTGTTAGTAAATATAGGTATCTAAAAATAAATACACACAAGTATAAGCTTTTTAGACTGGAAGAACCGTTGCAATTAAATTCGTGTATCAAGGTACTTCAGAAACGAACCTCAAAAAATAGAGATTAGATAATCAAAATAAGCAGATGAGAAGGAAGAAGATGAATTTAAACGATATTTTTCAATTCTAAAATATTTGATCATGTTAAATAACGAATGATTCGATATTTATTTGGTACAAATATTCATCAACAAAAATAATTTTTGGTGAGTAACAGAAAATATAACATCGTTAATTTGATTTGACAACTTTCATAAATCATATCAGGAACAAAAAAATCTTTAGAATAAAAGCTAAAACATATAAACTGGCTTTCCCCGCTGCTCTGATTCAAAAAAATATAAAAAAATGAGTGAAAAATATAATAACTAACTATTGTGGTTTCCGAAAGACTTTGATGGATTTGGAACATATGCAAGGGTTTCATGCACCCTAAGCGAGACTAAGAATGTGTGCAAGGGTTTCATCTACCATCAGCAAAGTTCGAAGCCATTTCAAGGGTTTGGTGTTCCCTAGGCGAGATTGAAAACGAGTGCAATAAGTTCATAGGCCCTAGGCAAGACTTAAAATGTGTGGAAGGGTTTTATTTGCCCTAGGCGATACTATGAATGAGTGTGAGGGTTTTATGAACCACTGGCAAGATTTGAAGCCAGTTCGATGGTTTGGTGCGCACTAGGCGATACTATAAATATGTGCAAGGGTTTTATGTACCATTGACAAGATTTGAAGCCTGTTTGATGGTTTGGTGCGCCCTAGGCGATACTATGAATGTGTGCAAGGGTTTCATGTACCACTGACAAGATTCGAAGCCTGTTCAGGGGATTGCTATGCGCTAGTTGAAACTGAAAGCGTGTACAAGGGTTTCATGCACCCTAGGCAAGACTAAGAATGTGTGCAAGGGTTTCATCTACCATCGAAAAGGTCCAAAGCCAGTTCAAGGGTTTGGTGATCCCTAGACGAGATTGAAAACGAGTGCAAGGATTTCATGCGCCCTTTGCAAGACTTAAAATGTGTGCAAGGGTTTTATTCGCCCTAGGCGATACTATGAATGTGTGCAAGGGTTTTAAGTACAACTGACAAGATTTGAAGTCTGTTCGATGGTTTGGTGCGCCCTAGGCGATACTATGAATGTATTCAAGGATTTTATGTACTGCTGACAAGACTTGAGGCCTGTTTGATGGTTTGCTGCGCCCTAGGCGAGACTAAGAATGTGTGCAAGGGTTTCATGTACAACTGACAAGATTTGAAGCCTGTTCGATGGTTTGCTGCACCCTAGGCGATACTTTGTATGCGCTAGTTGAGACTGAAAGCGTGTACAAGGGTTTCATGCACCCTAGGCGAGACTAAGAATGTGTGCAAGGGTTTCATCTACCATCGGCAAGGTCCAAAGCCAGTTCAAGGGTTTGGTGATCCCTAGACGAGATTGAAAACGAGTGCAAGGATTTCATGCGCCCTTTGCAAGACTTAAAATGTGTGCAAGGGTTTTATTCGCCCTAGGCGATACTATGAATGTGTGCAAGGGTTTTAAGTACAACTGACAAGATTTGAAGTCTGTTCGATGGTTTGGTGCGCCCTAGGCGATACTATGAATGTATTCAAGGATTTTATGTACTGCTGACAAGACTTGAGGCCTGTTTGATGGTTTGCTGCGCCCTAGGCGAGACTAAGAATGTGTGCAAGGGTTTCATGTACAACTGACAAGATTTGAAGCCTGTTCGATGGTTTGCTGCACCCTAGGCGATACTTTGTATGCGCTAGTTGAGACTGAAAGCGTGTACAAGGGTTTCATGCACCCTAGGCGAGACTAAGAATGTGTGCAAGGGTTTCATCTACCATCAGCAAGGTCCAAAGCCAGTTCAAGGGTTTGGTGATCCCTAGGCAAGATTGAAAACGAGTGCAATGATTTCATGCGCCCTTAGCAAGACTTAAAATGTGTGCAAGGGTTTTATTCGCCCTAGGCGATACTATGAATGTGTGCGAGGGTTTTATGTACAACTGACAAGATTTGAAGTCTGATCGATGGTTTGGTGCGCCCTAGGCGATACTATGAATGTATTCAAGGGTTTTATGTACAACTGACAAGATTTGAAGTCTGATCGATGGTTTGGTGCGCCCTAGGCGAGACTAAGAATGTGTGCAAGGGTTTCATGTACAACTGACAAGATTTGAAGTCTGATCGATGGTTTGGTGCGCCCTAGGCGATACTATGAATGTGTGCAAGGGTTTCATGTACCACTGACAAGATTAGAAGCCTATTCAGGGGATTGCTATGCGCTAGTTGAAACTGAAAGCGTGTACAAGGGTTTCATGCGCCCTAAGCAAGACTAAGAATGTGTGCAAGGGTTTCATCTACCATCGGCAAGGTCCAAAGCCAGTTCAAGGGTTTGGTGATCCCTAGGCGAGATTGAAAACGAGTGCAATGATTTCATGCGCCCTTGGCAAGACTTGAAATGTCTGCAAGGGTTTTATTCGCCCTAGGCGATACTATCGATGAGTGTTAGGGTTTTATGAACCACTGACAAGATTTGAAGCCTGTTCGATGGTTTTGTGTCCCCTTGGTGAGACTGAAAATTCATGACAGTGCGATAAACATTTCCCACATCAACATGAACTATAGTGAAATTTGAA
This sequence comes from Thysanoteuthis rhombus, assembly GCA_963457665.1. Lineage (NCBI taxonomy): Eukaryota > Metazoa > Mollusca > Cephalopoda > Oegopsida > Thysanoteuthidae > Thysanoteuthis > Thysanoteuthis major. Next base: position 38,781,979 of record OY735217.1, on the reverse strand, counting down.
GAAACACCAACGCTTAAATGTTTTTGTGCCACCAATTCAAATTTTGTCATGTTCAAAGTGTGTTTTAATTCATTTTTCTTTTTAACTGGAAAAATTGGTCGTTGGGGGTTCGCCTGGGTCCCTGGGTCAGCAACTGTTACTACTATGAATGAAATTTGATCCCCAGTAGGTGCCCCACACTTGTATTCTTGTGCCAGACTAAACTATGATTAATCAATAAATAGGGAATACGTTTCCTTCACACAGCCAAATTTAACATTAATGTCAGCCCAGTGTATAAAATTTTATAGGGGACCCTTCTATTTCTTTTCTGCATTTCTATGTTCAATTTAACGTCAAGTTCTTAATGGATCAATAAAACAATCTGTTTTACAAAAATATGTTATGGTTTTTTTGTAAATAAGATCATCTTGCTCAACCGAACTGAATTTGTTTGTCTCAATAACTGAAATTTCAAAAACCCTAATATAATACAGATTCTAATGGCTAAGTTAGAGACTTGTCAAGTTTTGGAGGCCGGGGAGACTTTTCAAATGGCCCCCATCATTGAGTACGCCTCTGTAAGGGCTCCAATACTATTGGCTAATCCCTCCCTCGTAAACTCCGCCCCGCCTATTTAGGATAAATACTGACCATTTTGACGATTTCTCCTCAGTCATCCGTGCGATACCTGTCACAATATGTACGTAAATGATACAGACGATCATCCTTCCTCGGTTGAAATCGAAGAAAGAGAAAATTTGTTGGACGTTTTTCCCTCATTTTTATCACTGAGTCCACAAGACAAAGAGCTGTTTAATAACCTGGATCTCGGGTCAGCGTTTCTAGATATGGAGACCACAGGAAATCAAAGTAAGTATCATCGTGTTGTTTTAATTTACTTCAAATCAGGCCCAGCTGATGGTAGACGGCTATTTGAAACTAGCCATTACCAATTCAGTGATTCTGCACTTGCTCTATTATTGTATTATTATATTGGCTTTAAATTTGATGAATGATCGGGTATTTAAGGTTAGCGATTTTAGCCAATTATCACCTTTTGTTTGGAGTCATTATATCACATTGATTTATGCTAATGTGATGTCTCTGTATTTATGCATTTTATATCGAATGATAATTTGAAACTGAAATCTTATGCAGTGCCGTAGGTAATCTTTGCCTATCCTTAAAATTTATACCCGACAATTGAATGAAAAAAATGCCTAATTTCAATACATCCTATCACTTTTCGAACTTCCATATGTGTTATTTTGGGGGGGAATTGGAAGCGTGTGGGTTTTTATTTTTATTCGCAAGTTATGCTTTTAGCCAGTCCCATCCTTTCTTCTATTCACTGGAAGAAAAAAGAAACATATCTCATTTTCAAAAATGTTCAAATTCACTCTTTGCCCGTTAATAAATACCGATATGTCAATAAAACGTCTGTGCGCGTGCTTCATTGTCACAGTCCTTGATCACAACGATCTATACTCGCTGACCCTACCCACTCGAAAGAAAACTTTTCATAAGATAAGAGGTCAGCTCGTTCGATCAACATTGTCTGCCCATCTACAACCCCGGATACTTTTTGTCTATTTTAGACCAGTTTCCAAAACTTATTCAATCGCTTCCCGTATAGCCGATCAAAAATCATACGCAGAAAATCAAATGTTGATCCCAAGTTTTAGTATTTATTTATAATCCAATATATAAGTGAACAAAGATATATACAAGTACTTGATTAATCAATATCAGAGTATTTTTTTTTCACGATAAATTTGTTTTAGTTGTGATTAAATTATTTGAACGAGTAAATTCTTTAAATCAGAGAAAACAGGCAATATTTACAACTGTTCTGTAAAATCGGCTTTCCATAGGTACAGCTTTACGTGCGGAAGATATCTATATGTATGGCTTTCATGAATCAAGGTACCTCTATGAAGAAAAAAATAGATGTACAACTAACAACGCATCAGTGGCTGAAAATAATTATAGGTTAGATCAGATGAATAAAATAATTAGATGAAAACAATCGTTCGAAATAAAGATCCATTAATAAGCCTGGAATTACATTTATTTTTAATTTTAGAATACATTTTTCCCATTTTAAATAGTTATAGATTTTAATCAAAAATTTACCATTTATTGCAAAAATATGTAAATCAATAATTTACTTGATATCTTGAATAAATTAGGGTATTAGGCATACGGAAAAAAACATTACAATATACTAATAAGGCCCGGTGCAAGGGTTGCATATGCCCTTGGCAAGACTTGAAACTTCTGACGACTATTCTTTTTTTTTTTTTCAGTTTGGAATGTGACCCTATGATCTTTGACCCCCTAGGCGACCATCTCTATTTGCCTAATTTATTTATCAGTTGCTTTTTATTATAATTTTTTTTTCGGGTCGATTTTCCTCGGATCAATGCTTTTTACTCAATTCCGGAAGGAAATCGACCTGAGTTATGAAGACCAACTGATAAATTGAAAATAAGGTAAAAATAGACATAGAAGAATTTAGAATTATGAGGAAATAATTATTCAAGTTTTTTTTTTTTTTGTTAAAATTGTGAGTTAATGGATTGTGAAAATAAAAAAATTTAAAAAACCAAGAAGAATCCTTTCTTTTTTTTTTTTCTTCCATTACAGACGATAAAATTTTTAAAATGACACCATTAGAATATGAGGTCGGATTTAAAAATAAAAAACTGTCCTATAGTCACCAATTAATGAAATTTCTGTCTCTTAACAATTATTTTCAAACCAACCAAAATATCAATAAATTCAAAATTTTTTCTCAACAACATTCACTCTACTAAAACATTACTTATCTTACTAATGCATTAACTGCAAATGACTGATATATCAGGCATGGCATTTCTATGTTAAATTAACGTCCTTTATGAATCAATAAAACAATTGTTTTCTTTCTCTATCAAGTCTTTCGTTTTCTTTGTTCTGTCTGACTTCACGATTAATTATAAATAATTGCTCAAATAAACTGAACTTGTTCTTATAACAGGTTTTTTGAAAAGAAAAATCTTGTACATTGAAGATTCTTTTCAAAAAGAACCCAAGGTAACCCGGTTCTATCACCAAACAGTTATTTATATCTTTCTCCATTTTTTTTTTACTGAAGTAAAGATTGAGGTGAAAGAAAGAGACTTTTCCTCGCCTTCCTGACATTGAGTTCACCCTGAAAGTCATCTTTTACCTTTTATTGATTAAGAATTGGTGTCTGCTCTTTCAGATATTGACAAAAAGGTTACCAGAAAGAGAGGTCGACCGAGAAAAAATAAAATTCTGGCAAGACCAACTCAAAAATGTGGTAAGTATTATTATTCTTTTATGCTCAAGTCATAAGCGTGGCTAAGGGGAGGTTGATGTTCTAAAATTTCCCTGTAGCACTGAAAGCTTTCGAAGTTCGTCTACTGCATTTCAACTGACCTTGTACAATAACAAAGACATGTGTACATTCATGAATGATTTAATCTTTCAGTTGTTATTCACCAAAGAGATAGTAGAAGTTTATTTACTACAATTATTAGATTAATCTCATTAATGTTGGGCCCCTCCCCCGGGGAGTCCAAATCTTAGGTTGTAAGGAAATCGGTTTATTTGCTTTGTAAGAGTTGGTAAAATACATAGGTGTGTTTTCTAGGGTCTTTGTACATATCATTCATATATATATATATATATATATATATATATATATATATATACGTATGTATGTGTATATATATATAGATATCGATATATATATAGATATCGATATATATATATATATATATACACACATACATACATATATATATATATATATATATATATATATATATATATATATATATATATATATATATCAATTCATCACTTTTCATTTATTCAAGTTCTAAATCACTTATTCATTT
>OY735217.1:38740586-38768086 GCA_963457665.1 Thysanoteuthis rhombus | reverse complement strand
TCTGTCTTCTCTTCGTTTCTTCTTGATTAATTTGTTCAGTTCAGCCTCTTCAATTTTCTCTCTCGTTGTTGTCGGTGGTTTGAGGTTTCTGCGTTTTTCCATGAGATTTTTAGTCTCATCCGAGATTTTGCTAATGGGTTGTTTGCTCATTGGCTTGAATGTAGAGGCTACTTCAATTATTGACGTTGTCATTTTGCTGCTTAGTTCGTTGATGTTGGTGCTGTCTTGTTCAATACGACTAAAATCTGTCTGTGGATTACTATTTTTTTATCAATCAATATATATGTATATATGCACACACACACATATATAAATATGTAAATTTACATATATATAAATATTTATGTGAAAGGCATAGTCAGCAGTTGGGAATCGATGCAAGTGTTACTTGAGCTTTTATATGCGTAATGTAGAGGCTTTACGAAGGATTTTATCATGGAAATGCATTGTAAACAGTTTTACCTTACAAATGCTTTTTAAATATTTTTACTGTAGAGATGCATTGTAAATGTTTTTACTACAGAAATGCATTGAAAGTCAGGCGTAAATGGATAATCAATGGACAAGAATTAATGCAAGCATTATTGACAGAATGGAGCTATTATAAGTTTAATGAAATGGCATTGCTAATAATTTCACAATTGGAATGCGTTGTATAGTTGACTTTACTATGAAAATGTATTTAAAATCAGGACAAAATGAATTGCCAATAGTCAGTTTGAACCAAGAGTTACTGACAAAATAGAACATATGATACATAAAGTGTGTCTGGGAAGTGTCAAACCTTTTGGGATATTTCGAGAACCGGTAGCTTGGTTTTGATATAACTTGGCAATTAAGAAGAGGGGACCTTATTGTGCATACCCAAACAAACATGTGGGGTTACACAGTCGCCAGTGAAGCACAATAGTGTGAGCTTGTGTACAGCTTGACCGTTGCATTCACAATGGCCGGGCGAGTAGATCAGCAAATATTCATCAAGTTTTGCTTGAAACTTGGATATTCGTCCACAGAAACCATTCAAATGATTAAGAGGCCTTTCAAGGATGATTCAGTGTCCAAAGTGTAGATAATACTTTGGTACCATCACTTTCAATTTGGAAGGGAATCTGTTGAGAACGACCCACCTTCTGTAAGGTTTTCTCCAAGCAGAACATCTAAAAATGTGGACCGTGTACAAGTTGGAATCAACGAAAGTCAACCATTGACAGTGCCAGTATCAGAAATAGATTTTGGGATTACACAGACTAGGGTTCCAGATATTTTGAAAGAGAAACTTGGCGTGTAGTGTCACCAACATGTCCTTGTGGATTTCCTTTTTTCATTGGCAATCCCGTTTGATGATACGAAAATCTTTGCAATAGGTACTAAGACTATATTAATCTTTAGTCATGAACTGACGGTATCTAAACATTAAAATTTTTGAACATCTTCTTGAATTGTCAAAAATTTTCAATGTATTTATTATTTATAAGTTTTAAAATGTTCATTAGAAAAAAAATTTTGTTTTTTTCTTTTTCAAATAATTTTTTTCTGAAAAAAAATGTGAATAGATTCTATCAAGCATGAGTGCATTTTCGGACAGAGATAATAAAAAAAAAATACAAATCTAGTAATAATCTTAAGATTTTACTGTGCCCCTTACAGAAAGGCCTGACCCTTACTCCGAAAAATCCCTTGGCTGAAGTATTGTGGAATAGGATGTTGATTGTTTCATTACTTATCCCTGGACATTCGCTTTCGATCGAATTTAAACATAATTTAGTGAAAAACCATCTTTAAAAAAGATCATGTTTTCGCCAGCTGTGTAAAAAATAATCCTTAAAGACGCCATAATGAATTAAAATAAATCACACAATTGGGTCTGGGGAACCCCAATTCACTATTTTAAGCAAGTTTCATTTTCAAATATAAAAATATCATTTTTTTTTTTCATCTTCTCTCGGATAGAAAAGAAAGAAGCCATCACTTGAGAATAGATGCCTTTGTCAAAAGTCTTTGAGATAATAGGTGACAAGCCAGACCGAATGCTGCAGTTCTAGACCTCCAATCCTGCTCTGGACAAGCACAATTATCTAGAAGCTACAGTTTCTATTTGTTAGATTTATCTATTTATTAGAGAAAACTTTTAAAAAGTGTTGCAGACCCAAAGTGATGCAGAGGAAAGTGAACGTTGTACGAAGAAAGGCCAAATATTAAAGGATCTTGAACTTCACTGTTTTTCCCTCTCACGTTTGTACTACAATGCTTCTATACTTGGGCAATAATTACGTTAAATTCTAACAATGCATCATATTCTACACATTTTCCTTACACTTGATTTCCGAAACAAAAACATTTAGAAATAGTTCGTACATGGAATGTTGAACCGATCGCCCTATTTCGTCGTCCACAAGCGATATACTGGGACCCCTAATCCCTAAAATATTAAGTTTCATTTTTTCACCGGGAGGAATAGCAGAAAACTTAGGTTCAGAGAAGTTTCTCTGTATCTACTATTTAATAATACGAAGCTTAATTTCTATTTTCTAATTGTAGTTCGTGGTCCCTAAAGTTACAGTGCTCCCGGGCTAATGCCCAGCGTGCCTATGCGATGAGATGGTAATGCCTGAAATCTGTTTTTATTTTAATTTATTTATTGAATTTGAAATGAGATACCAGTAGCAAAGGATTATAAAATTGGAAAATATTTGTGAAGATATTATTTGATATTTTAACATCAGTAATTCTCAATGGGGAACTATTTCAGTCGGCGAGGGATTTGAGGAAGAATTTCAGTCGGGGAGGACCTGGGGAGGAATTTTAGTCAGAAGAAAAACTTATAATGAAAAATATCATCGTTAAAAATCGCTAGTTGACAATATAAAATGGAGGAGGAATTGAGGAAAGCTCGGATCTCAAGGGGAGGAATGTGATCTTGGATGAAAAGGGAGGAGGATGTCACCTGGGACTCTGACAACTACAGTTCAATGTGAAATTGTCGATTCATTAAAAAAAATTTTAGAAGTCTCTCAACAAAAATGATGTAGTCAGTTTGAAATTCAAATATGTCCTTGAACTTTTTCACGTGGATCAAGTAATAAATATATGAATACCAGCAAAGATTTCTTCAATGAGATATTATTTTTGAAAGGAAACTACTGGAAATATTTACTGAAGAATCTAGAAATATAGTTTAAATTACCTCTGTCCCATTGCAACTGTAAAATTTGCTTATATATTTCTTACCATAAATGTAACAATTATTATGGGACAGATTGTATATGAAATGTTCTTGAAAACTGGTCAAAATACCCAGTTGAGATAAAAATCATCATTTTCATTTTGACCAACCAGGTTTTGTATATGAGGAAAATTTGGTGATTAGGGCGATGTAACTCTAAGAAATTGCTCGGAGCAGAGTGTTGTAAAACCTTCGATTTGCACTTTATGTTATATGGCATGCATTTATTTTGATGCAAAATATCTTTAAATTCAGGAAGTTTACAACAGACCCGAAAATTGAGAACCATGCAACCTGCACATGAAAGAATAATGCTGGGCCTCACATGGAGAGACCACAAGACAGCACAGTACATCCGAGAAAAGACAAGACTTAAGGACTTCATAGAATCCATTAAAAATCTCAAATGGCGGTGGGCTGGCCATGTTGCAAGAATGTATAATCGAAGGATATCGCGACTCACAACATGGATCCCCCGAGACCACATATGCAACCGAGGCTGGCAAAGTGTTTGATGGAGAGACAAACTAGACAAGTTCAGGAAATACTGGCTCCGTGACGCCCATGATAGGGAAGTGTGGCAAATCCTGGGGAAGGTCTATGTCCAATGACGGATGCAAGAAGAAGAAGAATTATCGGCCACCAAAGGCAAATCTAGTATTTTGAGCTGAAGAGGGATCCAAATGGATTTAGGGTCGTAATTGGAAGATTTATTTTCATTGAAAGACTTGGGGAAAAAAAAGAAAATAAATTCCAAACATCAAAAATGAGCAACATGTCTTGTTCATAATTGCCTGTGGCGAAATTTCTCTTTCATCAGAATTGACAAAAGAGAATTATCACAGAATCAATAAATGGATAAATAAATATAAAGAATAAGACAGGAGATATCTCACTTATATTAGATGAAAAACAAAATAATGAATCATTGTTTTCAAATTTGATTCATGATTACTTAGGATTAGTATATCTCTGAATTTTTTAGATGAAGAAGAAGGCGAAGTAGTAGTAGTATAGTATTACTACTACTACTTCTACTATACATACCGTACTCGTTACAGAATCAGACAAAATTACTGCAAGTAATCTGATGGTTCCAGGTTCAATCCCAGTGTGAGACAATAATAATACTACTAATGCTAAGAGGGGGTGCAGTCAATATACCCCCGTCGGTTAAATAAAGGGTTCGGTTCATTACTTCCCTGCACCTACCTGATGATACCAGATGAAGGCCGTAGAGTACAACGGCCAAGACGTTGTATGAAAAACAAGCAAGATGAGGATGAACTGAATAATAATAATTTTTTTCATCTGGATATCATTTCAGTTTTATTTTTGCTCAGTGTAATTGTGTTTTCCCAAACAAGACCTCTTTTACCCCAGCCCCACCCGAATCCACGCTCGATTCTTGTCTTAATAACTGAGATTATGAACAAAAATCACAGTACAGTACAGATATTCTTCCCAAAAGTGGCATAACTAAAGATTGGAGGCTAGGTGGATTTCCATGTCCTATCGCCGAACGATTATTTATTCATTTCTCTTTTTTTTACTTAAGGAGACATCAGTCGAATGAAAGGAAAAGGGGACCATGTATTGGACCTTCGATCCATTTAATGATGTTGAATCACCCAAAAAATTACCTGCTGGATGACATTGATATAGATGTTGGGCTTTCCAGGGACCCAGAATTAGATGTTGGGTCTTTAAAAAAGATCTTTAGTTAATGCTACATGTTTAAAAAGAGCATTAAAGGGTGCGTTAAAAAGTGTGTGGTAGATATTTGTACATAAAAGAATTGCACAAATAATAATTCAACCTTTGGGGTTGTTTTTCTCTAGTCAACTGATAACGCATGCTAATTAATTGCAAATTTACTCTTCGCATTGAATCTCACTGAATAAGAGGGAGGGACCTCAAGGGGCCAAGTCCTCCTCCCTGGGGACCCCTTATCTTTACTCATGTCACTAAATTAAATCGTAAGGAAATTTAGTTTATTAGTTTTTTTGGTGAAGTTTGTAAAATAGAGAAAAATGAAAAATTAGTTTTATCAAACTGTGTTTCTGTGGCATATCAAACAAATATTTTCTTTTTTTAATCTTTGCCAATTCTTATTTAATATTTCATTTTTTGTTTTTATGGCCCTCAGCCGAGTTGACCATCATGGAAACCAAGAAAAGAAAATGTAGGAAGTATGGCTCTCCTTTGGAAAGGACGACAAAAATAGCATCGCACCTTGGAGAAGAAAATCCCAGTCCTCTAAAATATCTGAAAGAAAAACAGAATTTTTACAGCTTGAGGCTCGGAAACGTCAATCGGCAATTGGAATGGTTTCGGGATCAAATAATAAACATTTATTGATTAATTAACAATATCTTTTTTTATCTCTACGTACTAGGCAGTTGATGTTTAAATTCACATCTACAACAAGAAAGCTAATTCATAAACGTTGCTTATGTTTATTATTGTTTGTTATACTTGAAATGCCAACCGGTGCCCCAGGGATCTTTCTTTGACATACGCGCGTAAAACACGTGCGTGTATGTTGTGAATTGATCTGTTTAGCAGCGTAGGCAGTCGCGTCATTATTGACGCCTTTTGACGTCATTTTAGCGTGAAACTTTCAACTAATCAGAAAAGAGCAAATGTCTCCTTCTTTTCTTCCTTTCTCTCCACACATCAGCCATTTTACTTGTTGCTTCTTTTTCTCTCTTTTATTACTTCATATCATTCTCATTTTAATTTGGGATTTGAGGGTAAGTGTCTGCTTGTTGTTAATTGGATTCCTCAACCTCTAATTACGTATGTATCCCGAATCTTGTTGGGCTGCCCCTATATGTAGGTTATTTCTGTAGCGTGACAAACAACTTATATATATGTAAAATCAGATGAAATGTTTGCCGACTTAAAGTGATTCTTGGTAAAACTGTACGAATGAAAAACAAGCAAGATCTCTCGAAGGTTTTCACATACTTCTCAGCAACGATTTGTAAAACCATAAGAGGATCAATTTCATTTTTATTTTTTGATAATTCAGTAAGTAAGGAAATATCTGAGAAATTTCTTATCTGAAATGTTTCATGAAGTTTATATCGAAGCGGAGATATTAGGTTTTGAAAATGTTCAAGCCTGCTGGAAACAGTGGACTAGGAATAAACGGGGAAGACTTAGGGACTCAACAATTCGGAAAATTGAACATAATGCAGAGGGGAAACAAAATTTACTTGAGAAATTTGAAAAATGAAATGAAAAAGATAAAGGGCCTGTGCATTATTTGGGTTTTATATATCTTATACAATTATTCAGATTCAAAATATTTCTATCAAAGATTAGTTTAATAGCAAAAAATTCAATGTAGATAATCTTGAAGTAGATAAATTAAAACATGAATTTTATTGAAAATATTTTTTCTACGTATCTCTTAATTCTAGGGAATCTCTGAAAGATTAACTAGATACCAATACTACACGATTGATAACGATGTATAATTATGCAAGTAGTTTTTTTTTAATTTTTTTTATTCCTAATGCTGTATGATGAGATGAGCTTTGGGGCAACATTTCTAAATAGATATAATCCTTGCTTTGGAAATTGATCTGTGAAATTCAAACTTTATGGACACTCCAACTAAAAGACCAAGTCACAAATATTGCTCAGTGTTTGTACCTGAACTTTGATTTAATGAATTATTCATTGAGATGTGAAGGGTCTTAGAGAAAGGTACCTTTTTCTCTCTACGTCCCTAACGTGGCACTTTTCCGTTATACCTAAGGCAGGGCGGGAGAGATAGAACAAAAGACTTTATCTCTTCATTTTTTTTTAGGTAGCCCCAAATTTACCTCCGGGCAAAACCGATAGTCTCTGGACATAAACTAAGCACCTGACCAGCTGCTCTATCAAATTTTCTCCCGTCAAGTGTGACTGACATTGGCGACGCATCTCGTCCAGGCCCATTGAATACTCTTTCAGACCCGTCCCCAGATTTCAGCGAAGCAGCGACGGCAAATTGACGCTGTTAGGGTGTCTCCAGTCCGGTGACTCTTGATCTTGCGGTGTCAGGGAGTGCTTACATGCATTTACACCCAGGGGAAAGGATGACTTGAAAGAAGCGACTTCCAAAGATACCTCAAGATGAGGACTAGAGATATGTTCGCTAAAAAGTAATTTAAAAGAAATTCGTTAATTTTAAGGAAAAAAAAAACTATTTAAAGGTTTTAGTAAGTGGATTCTATTTACGATGTCATTTTAATGCTACTCTGGAAAGCAGCTAAAATTGAAATTTAGGAAAAAAATCATTCTAGAACTATTTTATGTACGTAAACTGAGAGATTCCAAATTTGTTCGTCAGATAAAAGATGAAAGATGGACAGGGCTGGCCCAAGCCTCTATAAGGCCCTAAGCAGAATGTGATTTCGAACAGCCTCACTCTTGGGTGCCCTAGGCGAATAATCTATAGAAACTTTAGATTTATCTCCAGGCAATTGTGTGAACGTTCTCAGTATCATAGGCACTGAACGATTAACCATTAGTCTGAGTAGGCTTAAATTTAGGAACTTGGGGGGAGGGAGACCAAAAAAAAAAAATAGTTTAGATGTACAGAAAAGATGTCATTGAATGTACACATGAGTATTTCAAATGATATGTTAGTACTTTTGCACCTATTCTTTTTTCATATCAAGACTAATAGAAGTACCATATTTCACCATGTATAATCTATCTTCGATATCGAATATGAAATCCATTATCTTGTCTATACAATTATGTATAGATATATATAAAACAATTTTGTCTCTGTAGATAATACGCACCTGGATTTTTTTTTGTTCGAAAATTTCGGGGGAAAAACATGGTGGAATACGTAACTATTCTGTTTTCTAAGTCTCTGAATATATGTAAGTCGGGATGGGAGCTGCTTATGGATCCGATTGCTATGTAATCCGTCACTTGTCATAAGAAGTTTGAAAAGAAATCCTTCGATCAGTAAAAGCGACAAAAATCATAATGAATACTTACAACTATTAGAGACAAGGCCGGCCTTAGGTACCAGCCATACAGGCAACTGCCGGGGGCGCCAAGGACTAGGGGTACCTGTTATGTGTCAATGACAGCAGGGGCTCCCACGGTGACAAGAGTTATAATAAATACCTCTAACTATTAAAGACATCTTCTGGCACAGATCAAGGAAGGACTCGGAGTCACTCCCAGCTCAAAATCCTGGAGCCTCCCCTGCATCTTGTTGACGACCAGATGGGACAATCGATTAAACATTCCATCAAACACTATTACTCAATGTTTTTGTTCCGGAGATCAAGTGTAATGAAAATGTGTAGAATGCACAGCAATGTTAAAATTCAATATAATTACTGCCCAAGTAGAGAAGCAGTGATAGTCACGATCGAGAGAGGACGTTTATCTCTCTGAAAGTGAAAAAAGAAATCTCCTCCCTTAATTTTGAAAAATCTTCCCATTGATTTAGACACCAAAAAATGAAAAAGATACTTTCCCCTGATTTCAATTCCTAAAAGCTAAAAAAAAAAATCCCTCGTTTTGACCCCTCTAAAAAGACCCCCTCCCCCCCAAAAAAAGGAAGGGAAAAAAAGGGAATTCCCAAGATTTTTACCTCTATAAGTGAGAAATGTAAGTAAACTCCATATGATCAACATAACGTCCAATCCTCAAATTTTGTGCTTGGGGAAAAAAGGTATAAAAAAATACTTTTACCATTGATGAATAATCATGTAAATAGAACTGACCCCCCCCCAAAAAAAAGGAAGGGAAAAAAAAGGAATTCCCAAGATTTTTACCTAATAAGTGAGAAATGTAAGTAAACTCCATATGATCGACATAACGTCAAATCCTCAAATTTTGTGCTTGGGGAAAAATTTATAAAAAAAGTACTTTTACCATTGATGAATAATCATGTAAATAGAACAGACCCCCCCCCCCAAAAAAAAAACAGAAAGGGAAAAAAGAGGGAATTCCCAAAATTTTTAACTCTATAAGTGAGAAATGTAAGTAAACTCCATATGATCGACATAACGTCCAATCCTCAAATTTTGTGCTTGGGGAAAAAATGTATAGAAAAAAGTACTTTTACCATTGATGAATAATCATATAAATAGAACTTAACCCCCCCCCCAAAAAAAAGAAAGGGAAAAAAGAGGGAATCCCCAAGATTTTTACCTCTTTGAGTGAGAAATGTAAGTAAACTCCATATGATCAACATAACGTCCAATCCTCAAGTTTTGTGCTTGGGGAAAAAATGTATAAAAAAAGTACTTTTACCATTGATGAATAATCATGTGAATAGAACTGAACCCCCCCACAAAAAAAAAAGAAAGGGAAAAAAATGGGAATTCCCAAGATTTCCATATGATCGACATAACGTCAAATCCTCAAATTTTGTGCTTGGGGAAAAAATGTATAAAAAAAAGTACTTTTACCATCGATGAATAATCATGTAAATAGAACAGACCCCCCCCCCAAAAAAAACAGAAAGGGAAAAAAGAGGGAATTCCCAAAATTTTTAACTCTATAAGTGAGAAATGTAAGTAAACTCCATATGATCGACATAACGTCCAATCCTCAAATTTTGTGCTTGGGGAAAAAATGTATAGAAAAAAGTACTTTTACCATTGATGAATAATCATATAAATAGAACTTAACCCCCCCCCCCCAAAAAAAAGAAAGGGAAAAAAGAGGGAATCCCCAAGATTTTTACCTCTTTGAGTGAGAAATGTAAGTAAACTCCATATGATCAACATAACGTCCAATCCTCAAATTTTGTGCTTGGGGAAAAATGTATAAAAAAAGTACTTTTACCATTGATGAATAATCATGTAAATAGAACTGACCCCTACCCCCCCCAAAAGGGAAAAAAAAGGAATTCCCAAGATTTTTACCTCTATAAGTGAGAAATGTAAGTAAACTCCATGTGATCAACATAACGTCCAATCCTCAAATTTTGTGCTTGGGGAAAAAATGTATAAAAAAAGTACTTTCACCATTGATGAATAATCATGTAAATAGAACTGACCCCCCCCCCAAAAAAAAGAGGGAAAAAAAGGAAATTCCCAAGATTTTTGCCTCTATAAGTAAGAAATGTAAGTGAACTCCATATGATCGACATAACGTCCAATCCTCAAATTTTGTGCTTGGGGGAATAATGTATAAAAAAAGTACTTTTACCATTGATGAATAATCATGTAAATAGAACTGACCCCCCCCCCAAAAAAAAGAAAGAGAATAAAAGGGAATTCCCAAGATTTTTACCTCTATAAGTGAGAAATGTAAGTAAACTCCATATGATCGACATAACGTCCAATCCTCAAATTTTGTGCTTTGGGAAAAAATGTATAAAAAAAGTACTTTTACCATTGATGAATAATCATGTAAATAGAACTGACCCACCCCCCAAAAAAAAAGAAAGAGGAAAAAAAGGAATTCCCAAGATTTTTACCTCTATAAGTGAGAAATGTAAGTAAACTCCATATGATCGACATAACATCAAATCCTCAAATTTTGTGCTTGGGGAAAAAAAATATAAAAAAAGTACTTTTACCATTGATGAATGATCATGTAAATAGAACTGACCCTTCCCCCCCCAAAAAAAAAGAAAGGGGAAAAAAGGAAATTCCCAAGATTTTTACCTCTATAAGTGAGAAATGTAAGTAAACTCCATATGATCGACATAACGTCCAATCCTCAAATTTTGTGCTTGGGGAAAAAATGTATAGAAAAAAGTACTTTTACCATTGATGAATAATCATATAAATAGAACTGACCCCCCCCTCCAAAAAAAAAAGAAAGGGAAAAAAGAGGGAATCCCCAAGATTTTTACCTCTTTGAGTGAGAAATGTAAGTAAACTCCATATGATCAACATAACGTCCAATCCTCAAATTTTGTGCTTGGGGAAAAAATGTATAAAAAAAGTACTTTTACCATTGATGAATAATCATGTAAATAGAACTGACCCTCCCCCCCCAAAAGGGAAAAAAAAGGAATTCCCAAGATTTTTACCTCTATAAGTGAGAAATGTAAGTAAACTCAATGTGATCAACATAACGTCCAATCCTCAAATTTTGTGCTTGGGGAAAAAATGTATAAAAAAAGTACTTTCACCATTGATGAATAATCATGTAAATAGAACTGACCCACCCCCCCAAAAAAAAAGAGGGAAAAAAAGGAAATTCCCAAGATTTTTGCCTCTATAAGAAAGAAATGTAAGTGAACTCCATATGATCGACATAACGTCCAATCCTCAAATTTTGTGCTTCGGGAAAAAATGTATAAAAAAAGTACTTTTACCATTGATGAATAATCATGTAAATAAAACTGACCCCCCCCCAAAAAAAAAGAAAGAGAATAAAAGGGAATTCCCAAGATTTTTACCTCTTTGAGTGAGAAATGTAAGTAAACTCCATATGATCAACATAACGTCCAATCCTCAAATTTTGTGCTTGGGGGAATAATGTATAAAAAAAGTACTTTTACCATTGATGAATAATCATGTAAATAAAACTGACCCCCCCCCAAAAAAAAGAAAGAGAATAAAAGGGAATTCCCAAGATTTTTACCTCTATAAGTGAGAAATGTAAGTAAACTCCATATGATCGACATAACGTCCAATCCTCAAATTTTGTGCTTGGGGAAAAAATGTATAAAAAAAGTACTTTTACCATTGATGAATAATCATGTAAATAGAACTGACCCTCCCCCCCCCAAAAAAAAAATAGGAAAAAAAGGAATTCCCAAGATTTTTACCTCTATAAGTGAGAAATGTAAGTAAACTCCATATGATCGACATAACATCAAATCCTCAAATTTTGTGCTTGGGGAAAAAAAGTATAAAAAAAGTACTTTTACCATTGATGAATGATCATGTAAATAGAACTGACCCTTCCCCCCCAAAAAAAAAAGAAAGGGGAAAAAAGGAAATTCCCAAGATTTTTACCTTTATAAGTGAGAAATGTAAGTAAACTCCATATGATCGACATAACGTCAAATCCTCGAATTTTGTGCTTGAGGGAATAATGTATAAAAAAAGTACTTTTACCGTTGATGAATAATCATATAAATTGAACTGACCCCCCCCCCAAAGAAAAAGAAAGGGGAAAAAAGGGAATTCCCAAGATTTTTACCTCTATAAGTGAGAAATGTAAGTAAACTTCATATGATCGACATAACGTCAAATCCTCAAATTTTGTGCTTGGGGAAAAAATGTATGAAAAAAAAGTACTTTTACCATTGATGAATAATCATGTAAATAGAACTGACCCCCCCCCCTAAAAAAATAGGGGAAAAAAAAGGGAATTCCCAAAATTTTTACCTCTATAAGTGAGAAATGTAAGTAAACTTCATATGATCGACATAACGTCCAATCCTCAAATTTGTGCTTGGGGAAAAATGTATAAAAAAAGTACTTTTACCATTGATAAATAATCATGTGAATAGAACTGAACCCCCCCACAAAAAAAAAAGAAAGGGAAAAAGTGGGAATTCCCAAGATTTCCATATGATCGACATAACGTCAAATCCTCAAATTTTGTGCTTGGGGAAAAATGTATGAAAAAAGTACTTTTACCATTGATGAATAATCATGTAAATAGAACTGAACCCCCCCCCCCCATAAAAAAAAAGAAAGGGAAAAAGAGGGAATTCCCAAGATTTTTACTTCTATAAGTAGGAAATGTAAGTAAACTCCATATGATTGACATAACGTCCAATCCTCAAATTTTGTGCTTGGGGAAAAAATGTATAAAAAAAGTACTTTTACAATTGATGAATAATCATGTAAATAGAACTGACCCTCCCCCCCAAAAAAAAAGGGAAGAAAGAGGGAATTCCCAAGATTTTTACCTTTATAAGTGAGAAATGTAAGTAAACTCCATATGATCGACATAACATCTAATCCTCAAATTTTGTGCTTCGGGAAAAAATGTATAAAAAAAGTACTTTTACCATTGATGAATAATCATGTAAATAGAACTGACCCCCCCCCCCCAAAGGGAAAAAAAAGGAATTCCCAAGATTTTTACCTCTATAAGTGAGAAATGTAAGTAAACTCCATGTGATCAACATAACGTCCAATCCTCAAATTTTGTGCTTGGGGAAAAAATGTATAAAAAAAGTACTTTCACCATTGATGAATAATCATGTAAATAAAACTGACCCCCCCCCCTCAAAAAAAGAGGGAAAAAAAGGAAATTCCCAAGATTTTTGCCTCTATAAGTAAGAAATGTAAGTGAACTCCATATGATCGACATAACGTCCAATCCTCAAATTTTGTGCTTGGGGGAATAATGTATAAAAAAAGTACTTTTACCATTGATGAATAATCATGTAAATAGAACTGACCCACCCCCCCAAAAAAGAAAGAGAATAAAAGGGAATTCCCAAGATTTTTACCTCTATAAGTGAGAAATGTAAGTAAACTCCATATGATCGACATAACGTCCAATCCTCAAATTTTGTGCTTTGGGAAAAAATGTATAAAAAAAGTACTTTTACCATTGATGAATAATCATGTAAATAGAACTGACCCACCCCCCAAAAAAAAAGAAAGAGGAAAAAAAGGAATTCCCAAGATTTTTACCTCTATAAGTGAGAAATGTAAGTAAACTCCATATGATCGACATAACATCAAATCCTCAAATTTTGTGCTTGGGGAAAAAAAATATAAAAAAAGTACTTTTACCATTGATGAATGATCATGTAAATAGAACTGACCCTTCCCCCCCCAAAAAAAAAGAAAGGGGAAAAAAGGAAATTCCCAAGATTTTTACCTCTATAAGTGAGAAATGTAAGTAAACTCCATATGATCGACATAACGTCCAATCCTCAAATTTTGTGCTTGGGGAAAAAATGTATAGAAAAAAGTACTTTTACCATTGATGAATAATCATATAAATAGAACTGACCCCCCCCTCCAAAAAAAAAAGAAAGGGAAAAAAGAGGGAATCCCCAAGATTTTTACCTCTTTGAGTGAGAAATGTAAGTAAACTCCATATGATCAACATAACGTCCAATCCTCAAATTTTGTGCTTGGGGAAAAAATGTATAAAAAAAGTACTTTTACCATTGATGAATAATCATGTAAATAGAACTGACCCTCCCCCCCCAAAAGGGAAAAAAAAGGAATTCCCAAGATTTTTACCTCTATAAGTGAGAAATGTAAGTAAACTCAATGTGATCAACATAACGTCCAATCCTCAAATTTTGTGCTTGGGGAAAAAATGTATAAAAAAAGTACTTTCACCATTGATGAATAATCATGTAAATAGAACTGACCCACCCCCCCAAAAAAAAAGAGGGAAAAAAAGGAAATTCCCAAGATTTTTGCCTCTATAAGAAAGAAATGTAAGTGAACTCCATATGATCGACATAACGTCCAATCCTCAAATTTTGTGCTTCGGGAAAAAATGTATAAAAAAAGTACTTTTACCATTGATGAATAATCATGTAAATAAAACTGACCCCCCCCCCCCAAAAAAAAGAAAGAGAATAAAAGGGAATTCCCAAGATTTTTACCTCTTTGAGTGAGAAATGTAAGTAAACTCCATATGATCAACATAACGTCCAATCCTCAAATTTTGTGCTTGGGGGAATAATGTATAAAAAAAGTACTTTTACCATTGATGAATAATCATGTAAATAAAACTGACCCCCCCCCCAAAAAAAAGAAAGAGAATAAAAGGGAATTCCCAAGATTTTTACCTCTATAAGTGAGAAATGTAAGTAAACTCCATATGATCGACATAACGTCCAATCCTCAAATTTTGTGCTTGGGGAAAAAATGTATAAAAAAAGTACTTTTACCATTGATGAATAATCATGTAAATAGAACTGACCCTCCCCCCCCCAAAAAAAAAATAGGAAAAAAAGGAATTCCCAAGATTTTTACCTCTATAAGTGAGAAATGTAAGTAAACTCCATATGATCGACATAACATCAAATCCTCAAATTTTGTGCTTCGGGAAAAAAAGTATAAAAAAAGTACTTTTACCATTGATGAATGATCATGTAAATAGAACTGACCCTTCCCCCCCCAAAAAAAAAGAAAGGGGAAAAAAGGAAATTCCCAAGATTTTTACCTTTATAAGTGAGAAATGTAAGTAAACTCCATATGATCGACATAACGTCAAATCCTCGAATTTTGTGCTTGAGGGAATAATGTATAAAAAAAGTACTTTTACCGTTGATGAATAATCATATAAATTGAACTGACCCCCCCCCCCAAAGAAAAAGAAAGGGGAAAAAAGGGAATTCCCAAGATTTTTACCTCTATAAGTGAGAAATGTAAGTAAACTTCATATGATCGACATAACGTCAAATCCTCAAATTTTGTGCTTGGGGAAAAAATGTATGAAAAAAAAGTACTTTTACCATTGATGAATAATCATGTAAATAGAACTGACCCCCCCCCCTAAAAAAATAGGGGAAAAAAAAGGGAATTCCCAAAATTTTTACCTCTATAAGTGAGAAATGTAAGTAAACTTCATATGATCGACATAACGTCCAATCCTCAAATTTGTGCTTGGGGAAAAATGTATAAAAAAAGTACTTTTACCATTGATAAATAATCATGTGAATAGAACTGAACCCCCCCACAAAAAAAAAAGAAAGGGAAAAAGTGGGAATTCCCAAGATTTCCATATGATCGACATAACGTCAAATCCTCAAATTTTGTGCTTGGGGAAAAATGTATGAAAAAAGTACTTTTACCATTGATGAATAATCATGTAAATAGAACTGAACCCCCCCCCCCATAAAAAAAAAGAAAGGGAAAAAGAGGGAATTCCCAAGATTTTTACTTCTATAAGTAGGAAATGTAAGTAAACTCCATATGATTGACATAACGTCCAATCCTCAAATTTTGTGCTTGGGGAAAAAATGTATAAAAAAAGTACTTTTACAATTGATGAATAATCATGTAAATAGAACTGACCCTCCCCCCCAAAAAAAAAGGGAAAAAAGAGGGAATTCCCAAGATTTTTACCTTTATAAGTGAGAAATGTAAGTAAACTCCATATGATCGACATAACATCTAATCCTCAAATTTTGTGCTTCGGGAAAAAATGTATAAAAAAAGTACTTTTACCATTGATGAATAATCATGTAAATAGAACTGACCCCCCCCCCCAAAGGGAAAAAAAAGGAATTCCCAAGATTTTTACCTCTATAAGTGAGAAATGTAAGTAAACTCCATATGATCGACATAACGTCCAATCCTCAAATTTTGTGCTTGGGGGAATAATGTATAAAAAAAATACTTTTACCATTGATGAATAATCATGTAAATAGAACTGACCCTCCCCCCCAAAAAAAAAGAAAGAGAAGAAAAGGGAATTCCCAAGATTTTTATCTCTATAAGTGAGAAATGTAAGTAAACTCCATATGATCGACATAACGTCCAATCCTCAAATTTTGTGCTTCGGGAAAAAATGTATAAAAAAAGTACTTTTACCATTGATGAATAATCATGTAAATAGAACTGACCCACCCCCCAAAGAAAAAGAAAGAGGAAAAAAAGGAATTCCCAAGATTTTTACCTCTATAAGTGAGAAATGTAAGTAAACTCCATATGATCGACATAACATCAAATCCTCAAATTTTGTGCTTGGGGAAAAAAAGTATAAAAAAAGTACTTTTACCATTGATGAATGATCATGTAAATAGAACTGACCCCTCCCCCCCCCCAAATAAAGAAAGGGGAAAAAAGGAAATTCCCAAGATTTTTACCTTTATAAGTGAGAAATGTAAGTAAACTCCATATGATCGACATAACGTCAAATCCTCAAATTTTGTGCTTGAGGGAATAATGTATAAAAAAAGTACTTTTACTGTTGATGAATAATCATATAAATTGAACTGACCCCCCCCCCAAAGAAAAAGAAAGGGGAAAAAAGGGAATTCCCAAGATTTTTACCTCTATAAGTGAGAAATGTAAGTAAACTTCATATGATCGACATAACGTCAAATCCTCAAATTTTGTGCTTGGGGAAAAAATGTATAAAAAAAGTACTTTTACCATTGATGAATAATCATGTAAATAGAACTGACCCCCCCCCCTAAAAAAATAGGGGAAAAAAAAGGGAATTCCCAAGATTTTTACCTCTATAAGTAGGAAATGTAAGTAAACTCCATATGATCGACATAACGTCTAATCTTCAAGTTTTGTGCTTGGGGAAAAAATGTATAAAAAAAGTATTTTTACCATTGATGAATAATCATGTAAATAGAACTGACCACTCCCCCCCCCCAAAAAAAAAAGAAAGGGGAAAGAAAGGGAATTCCCAAGATTTTTACCTCTATAAGTGGGAAAAGTAAGTAAACTCCATATGATCGACACAACGTCCAATCCTCAAATTTTGTACTTGGGGAAAAAGTGTATAAAAAAAGTACTTTTACCATTGATGAATAATCATGTAAATAGAACTGACCCCCCCCCAAAGAAAAGAAAGGGAAAAAAGAAGAAATTCCCAAGATTTTCACCTCTATAAGTGAGAAATGTAAGTAAACTCCTAGTGATCAACGTAACGTCCAATCCTCAAGTTTTATGCTTGGGGAGAAAATGTAAAAAAAAAGTACTTTTACCATTGATAAATAATCACGTAAATGGAATTGACCCCCCCCCCAAAAAAAAGAAAGGGAAAAAAAAGGGAATTCCCAAGATTTTTACCTCTATAAGTGAGAAATGTAAGTAAACTTCATATGATCGACATAACGTCAAATCCTCAAATTTTGTGCTTGGGGAAAAAATGTGTAAAAAAAGTACATTTACCATTGATAAATAATCATGTAAATCGAACTGACCCCCCCCCCAAAAAAAAGAAAGGGAAAAAAAGGGAATTCCCAAGATTTTCACCTCTATAAGTGGGAAATGCAAGAAAACTGTTTATGATTGACATAACGTCCAATCCTCAAGTTTTGTGCTTGGGGAAAAAAATGTATAAAAAAAGTACTTTTACCATTGATGAATAATCATGTGAATAGAACTGACCCCCCCCCCAAAAAAAAAGAAAGGGGAAAAAGGAGGAATTCCCAAGATTTTTACCTCTATAAGTGAGAAATGTAAGTAAACTCCATATGATCGACATAACGTCCAATCATCAAATTCTGTGCTTGGGGAAAAAATGTATAAAAAAAGTACTTTTACCATTGATGAATAATCATGTAAATAGAACTGACCCTCCCCCCCCCCCCAAAAAAAAGAAAGGGGAAAAAAAAGGGAATTCCCAAGATTTTTACCTCTATCAGTGAGAAATGTAAGTAAACTCCATATGATCGACATAACGTCCAATCATCAAATTCTGTGCTTGGGGAAAAATGTATAAAAAAAAGTACTTTTACCATTGATGAATAATCATGTAAATAGAACTGACTCCCCCCCCTCCAAAAAAAAGGAAAGGGGAAAAAAGGAAATTCCCAAGATTTTTACCTCTATAAGTGAGAAATGTAAGTAAACTCCATGTGATCGACATAACGTCCAATCTTCAAATTTTGTGCTTGGGGAAAAAATGTATAAAAAAAGTACTTTTACCATTGATGAATAATCATGTAAATCGAACTGACCCTTCCCCCCCCCCAAAAAAAAAGGGAAAGGGGAAAAAAAGGGAATTCCCAAGATTTTTACCTCTATCAGTGAGAAATGTAAGTAAACTCCATGTGATCGACATAACGTCCAATCTTCAAATTTTGTGCTTGGGGAAAAAATGTATAAAAAAAGTACTTTTACCATTGATGAATAATCATATAAATAGAACTGACCCCCCCCCCCCATAAAAAAAGAAAGGGAAGAAAAGGGAATTCCCAAGATTTTTACCTCTTTATGTGGGAAATGTAAGTAAACTCCATATGATCGACGTAACGTCCAATCCTCAAATTTTGTGCTTGGGGAAAAATGTATAAAAAAAGTACTTTTACCATTGATAAATAATCATGTAAATAGAACTGCCCCCCCCCAAAAAAAAAGAAAGGGAAGAAAAGGGAATTCCCAAGATTTTTACCTCTTTATGTTGGAAATGTAAGTAAACTCCATATGATCGACATAACGTCCAATCCTCAAATTTTGTGCTTGGGGAAAGATGTATAAAAAAAGTACTTTTACCATTGATAAATAATCATGTAAATAGAACTGGAACTCCCCCCCCCCCCAAAAAAAAATATTTCTTAGCGAGAGGGTTTTCAAAACTGAATTGCCTGTGCGAGACAAGTGCAGAAAGACTGACGGACTTCTGGCGAATTATAATAAGATACTCCCTGATCATTTATTCCACGATTTTTCAAATTTAGATGTTTTCATCTTAGATATGGATGTTTTTGGTTGTCTAGATATCAGAAGAATTTCCTAATAAAATGATATTATTGTAAAACAATTAGTATTTTAAAGTAAATGATGACAATTCAAGTCACCTTTAATCTATTAATCATTATCCTCATCATCATCACCAGTCTTTCAACGTCCGTCGTTGGACAGACACCTTTCCCAGGATTCGCCACACTTCTCTATCGTGAGTGTCGCGGAGTCAGTACTTTCTGAAATCTATCAATTATATATACTACGTGAACTTTCCCTTCATAAAAAAATACAAGCCGTATATCGCCCAACTAAAACATTGCAAGGGGTATTTATTTCAACTTATATCTTCAGTCATTTCTTCTCGAGTATAATTCTATCTACATCGATTTCTTCTCAATTTATTCCCTCAATTCATGTTAGCCATACGTACGTCTGTAAAAATGTCAGCAAGTGCCCAGTTTAGCATTATAGTTACTTTGTTATAGCCCCACCCCCTACTAAAATCTTTTTTTTTTAATCCCTGAAAACTAAGTTTCTGGATGGTTCGAATATCTCATTGATTGAAAGCACCTGATAAAAAAAAATAATTAAATAATTTTCAAAAAGTAATGATGATCATAGAATCGGATATACGATCGGCAATTCTTTAAGGCAACTTGTGGCTTTTTGCAGACCTTACTTCCCATGAATTCAAATCTTTTGACGAGTTTTAGGGTGATCACCATTATTCTGAAACCATATTTATGACTTGCATCATTGCTTATATCAACGGTAGTCATTTTCCATTTGCTCATTAAAAATCAATTATTGTAGCGTTTCTTTGTTTGTCTTCCGTCACTTGTCAATATATGTATCTCTTCATATAACCACCCATTGTATCAAGCCTTTCAACCCCAGGATTCACACCCGCCTCTTATTTTCCTCACGTATCCTTCCTCTGTGAGGAGTGACACTTAATTTATTCTTATCTATAAGTGACACTTATTATAGACCTATTCAATCGGCCATACTCTCCCTTAACCACTCAGAGTGGAAACTGTTCTTTTCAAAAAGCTTTAAATACATTATTTACCCCTTAATAGTAACCGATAAGTCCATACAAAATCCCTTTGGTGTGCGCGTGTGTGTCACGGGCCTTAAACACAGAATGACCGATTCTCATCAACCCACCCCCAAGGAAACTTGCTGATATCATTAATAAGAGGTCAACGGTATCGTTCGACATTTTCTGCTCACCAACCACCCCAACACTCTTTGCCTATTTTAAAAAACTTTTTCGGATCGCCAATCCCGTCCAGATCATATTTCCTCGGCGCCTCCAGTATAGATGGTCAATAATGATTCAAAGAAAAGTAAATTTTTTTTTAAGCATTCATCTTCTAACAAAAAATATAACTATGTACAAAAGTATGTGAGAATGCTTGATTAATTGATATAAAAAAAATATCGTTTTTTTTTTGTTTCGCAATGAATTTCTTTTAGTTGTGATTAAATTATGTCAATAAGTCATTTGTTTGGATCAGAAAGGCTGAGAATATTTGAATTACTGTAAAATCAGCTTTCTGTTAGTAAATATAGGTATCTAAAAATAAATACACACAAGTATAAGCTTTTTAGACTGGAAGAACCGTTGCAATTAAATTCGTGTATCAAGGTACTTCAGAAACGAACCTCAAAAAATAGAGATTAGATAATCAAAATAAGCAGATGAGAAGGAAGAAGATGAATTTAAACGATATTTTTCAATTCTAAAATATTTGATCATGTTATATAATGAATGATTCGATATTTATTTGGTACAAATATTCATCAACAAAAATAATTTTTGGTGAGTAACAGAAAATTTTACATCGTTAATTTGATTTGACAACTTTCATAAATCATATCAGGAACAAAAAAATCTTTAGAATAAAAGCTAAAACATATAAACTGGTGTTCCTCGCTGCTCTGATTCAAAAAAATATAAAAAAATGAGTGAATAATATAATAACTAACTATTGTGGTTTCCGAAAGACTTTGATGGATTTGGAACATATGCAAGGGTTTCATGCACCCTAGGCAAGACTAAGAATGTGTGCAAGGGTTTCATCTACCATCGGCAAAGTCCGAAGCCATTTCAAGGGTTTGGTGATCCCTAGACGAGATTGAAAACGAGTGCAAGGATTTCATGCGCCCTTTGCAAGACTTAAAATGTGTGGAAGGGTTTTATTCGCCCTAGGCGATACTATGAATGTGTGCAAGGGTTTTTAGTACAACTGACAAGATTTGAAGTCTGTTCGATGGTTTGGTGCGCCCTAGGCGATACTATGAATGTATTCAAGGATTTTATGTACTGCTGACAAGACTTGAGGCCTGTTTGATGGTTTGCTGCGCCCTAGGCGAGACTAAGAATGTGTGCAAGGGTTTCATGTACAACTGACAAGATTTGAAGCCTGTTCGATGGTTTGCTGCACCCTAGGCGATACTTTGTATGCGCTAGTTGAGACTGAAAGCGTGTACAAGGGTTTCATGCACCCTAGGCGTGACTAAGAATGTGTGCAAGGGTTTCATCTACCATCAGCAAGGTCCAAAGCCAGTTCAAGGGTTTGGTGATCCCTAGGCGAGATTGAAAACGAGTGCAATGATTTCATGCGCCCTTAGCAAGACTTAAAATGTGTGCAAGGGTTTTATTCGCCCTAGGCGATACTATGAATGTGTGCGAGGGTTTTATGTACAACTGACAAGATTTGAAGTCTGATCGATGGTTTGGTGCGCCCTATGCGATACTATGAATGTATTCAAGGGTTTTATGTACAACTGACAAGATTTGAAGTCTGATCGATGGTTTGGTGCGCCCTAGGCGATACTATGAATGTGTGCAAGGGTTTTATGTACAACTGACAAGATTTGAAGTCTGATCGATGGTTTGGTGCGCCCTAGGCGATACTATGAATGTGTGCAAGGGTTTTATGTACCACTGACAAGATTAGAAGCCTATTCAGGGGATTGCTATGCGCTAGTTGAAACGGAAAGCGTGTACAATGGTTTCATGCGCCCTAGGCGAGACTACGAATGTGTGCAAGGGTTTCATCTACCATCGGCAAGGTCCAAAGCCAGTTCAAGGGTTTGGTGATCCCTAGGCGAGATTGAAAACGAGTGCAATGATTTCATGCGCCCTTGGCAAGACTTAAAATGTGTGGAAGGGTTTTATTCGCCCTAGGCGATACTATCGATGAGTGTTAGGGTTTTATGAACCACTGACAAGATTTGAAGTCTGATCGATGGTTTGGTGCGCCCTAGGCGATACTATGAATGTATTCAAGGGTTTTATGTACAACTGACAAGATTTGAAGTCTGATCGATGGTTTGGTGCGCCCTAGGCGATACTATGAATGTGTGCAAGGGTTTTATGTACAACTGACAAGATTTGAAGTCTGATCGATGGTTTGCTGCGCCCTAGGCGATACTATGAATGTGTGCAAGGGTTTTATGTACCACTGACAAGATTAGAAGCCTATTCAGGGGATTGCTATGCGCTAGTTGAAACGGAAAGCGTGTACAATGGTTTCATGCGCCCTAGGCGAGACTACGAATGTGTGCAAGGGTTTCATCTACCATCGGCAAGGTCCAAAGCCAGTTCAAGGGTTTGGTGATCCCTAGGCGAGATTGAAAACGAGTGCAATGATTTCATGCGCCCTTGGCAAGACTTAAAATGTGTGGAAGGGTTTTATTCGCCCTAGGCGATACTATCGATGAGTGTTAGGGTTTTATGAACCACTGACAAGATTTGAAGCCTGTTCGATGGTTTTGTGTCCCCTTGGTGAGACTGAAAATTCATGACAGTGCGATAAACATTTCCCACATCAACATGAACTATAGTGAAATTTGAAGAAACACCAACGCTTAAATGTTTTTGTGCCACCAATTCAAATTTTGTCATGTTCAAAGTGAGTTTTAATTCATTTTTCTTTTTAACTGGAAAAATTGGTCGTTGGGGGTTCGCCTGGGTCCCTGGGTCAGCAACTGTTACTACTATGAATGAAATTTGATCCCCAGTAGGTGCCCCACACTTGTATTCTTGTGCCAGACTAAACTATGATTAATCAATAAATAGGGAATACGTTTCCTTCACACAGCCAAATTTAACATTAATGTCAGCCCAGTGTATAAAATTTTAAAGGGGACCCTTCTATTTCTTTTCTGCATTTCTATGTTCAATTTAACGTCAAGTTCTTAATGGATCAATAAAACAATCTGTTTTACAAAAATATGTTATGGTTTTTTTGTAAATAAGATCATCTTGCTCAAGCGAACTGAATTTGTTTGTTTCAATAACTGAAATTTCAAAAACCCTTATAAACTACAGATTCTAATGGCTAAGTTAGAGACTTGTCAAGTTTTGGAGGCCCGGGAGACTTTTCAAATGGCCCCCATCATTGAGTACGCCTCTGTAAGGGCTCCAATACTATTGGCTAATCCCTTCCTCGTAAACTCCGCCCCGCCTATTTAGGATAAACACTGACCATTTTGACGATTTCTCCTCAGTCATCCGTGCGATACCTGTCACAATATGTACGTAAATGATACAGACGATCATCCTTCCTCGGTTGAAATCGAAGAAAGAGAAAATTTGTTGGACGTTTTTCCCTCATTTTTATCACTGAGTCCACAAGACAAAGAGCTTTTTGGTCACTTAGATCTCGGGTCAGCGTTTCTAGATATGGAGACCACAGGAAATCAAAGTAAGTATCATCTTATTGTTTTAATTTACTTCAAATCAGGCCCAGCTGATGGTAGACGGCTATTTGAAACTAGCCATTACCAATTCAGTGATTCTGCACTTGCTCTATTATTGTATTATTATATTGGCTTTAAATTTGATGAATGATCGGGTATTTAAGGTTAGCGATTTTAGCCAATTATCACCTTTTGTTTGGAGTCATTATATCACATTGATTTATGCTAATGTGATGTCTCTGTATTTATGCATTTTATATCGAATGATAATTTGAAACTGAAATCTTATGCAGTGCCGTAGGTAATCTTTGCCTACCTTTAAAATTTATCCCCGACAATTGAATGAAAAAATGCCTAATTTCAATACATCCTATGACTTTTCGAACTCCCATATGTGTTATTTTGGGGGGGAATTGGAAGCGTGTGGGTTTTTATTTTTATTCGCAAGTTATGCTTCTAGCCAGTCCCATCCTTTCTTCTATTCACTCGAAGAAAAAAGAAACATATCTCATTTTCAAAAATGTTCAAATTCACTCTTTGCCCGTTAATAAATACCGATATGTCAGTAAAACGTCTGTGCGCGTGCTTCATAGTCACAGTCCTTGATCACAACGATCTATACTCGCTGACCCTACCCACTCGAAAGAAAACTTTTCATAAGATAAGAGGTCAGCTCGTTCGATCAACATTGTCTGCCCATCTACAACCCCGGATACTTTTTTTCTATTTTAGACCAGTTTCCAAAACTTATTCAATCGCTTCCCGTATAGCCGATCAAAATTCATACG
This sequence comes from Thysanoteuthis rhombus, assembly GCA_963457665.1. Classification (NCBI taxonomy): domain Eukaryota; kingdom Metazoa; phylum Mollusca; class Cephalopoda; order Oegopsida; family Thysanoteuthidae; genus Thysanoteuthis; species Thysanoteuthis major. The sequence continues at coordinate 38,743,058 of OY735217.1, read as the reverse complement.
CAGAAAATCAAATGTTGATCCCAAGTTTTAGTATTTATTTATAATCCAATATATAAGTGAACAAAGATATATACAAGTACTTGATTAATCAATATCAGAGTATTTTATTTTCACGATAAATTTGTTTTAGTTGCGATTAAATTATTTGAACGAGTAAATTCTTTAAATCAGAGAAAACAGGCAATATTTGCAACTGTTCTGTAAAATCGGCTTTCCATAGGTACAGCTTTACGTGCGGAAGATATCTATATGTATGGCTTTCATGAATCAAGGTACCTCTATGAAAAAAAAAATAGATGTACAACTAACAACGCATCAGTGAATGAAAATAATTATAGGTTAGATCAGATGAATAAAATAATTAGATGAAAACAATCGTTCGAAATAAAGATCCATTAATAAGCCTGGAATTACATTTATTTTTAATTTTAGAATACATTTTTCCCATTTTAAATAGTTATAGATTTTAATAAAAAATTTACCATGTATTGCGAAAAAATGTAAATCGATAATTTACTTGATATCTTGAATAAATTAGGGTATTAGGCAAACGGAAAAAAAAACATTATAATATACTCATAAGGGCCGGTGCAAGGGTTGCATATGCCCTTGGCATGACTTGAAACTTCTGACGACTATTCTTTTTTTTTTTTTTTTCAGTTTGGAATGCACCCCTATGATCTTTGACCCCCTAGGCGACCATCTCTATTTGCCTAATTTATTTATCAGTTGCTTTTTATTATAATTTTTTGTTCGGGTCGATTCTCCTCGGATCAACGCTTTTTACTCAATCCCGGAAGGAAATCGACTTGAGTTATGAAGACCAACTGATAAATTGAAAATAAGGTAAAAATAGACATAGAAGAATTTAGAATTATGAGGAAAAAATAATTCAAGTTTTGTTTTTGTTTTTTTTGTTAAAATTGTGAGTTGATGAATTGTGAAAATAAAAAAAATTAAAAAAACAATAAGAATCCTTTTTTTTTTTTTCTTCCATTACAGACGATAAAAATTTTGAAATGACACCATTAGAATATGAGGTCGGATTTAAAAATAGAAAACTGTCCTATAGTCACCAATTAATGAAATTTCTGTCTCTTAACAATTATTTTCAAACCAACCAAAATATCAATAAATTCAAATTTCATCTCAACAACATTCACTCTACTAAAATATTACTTATCTTACTAATGCATTAACTGCAAATGACTGATATATCAGGCATGGCATTTCTATGTTAAATTAACGTCCTTTATGAATCAATAAAACAATTTTTTTCTTTCTCTATCAAGTCTTTCGTTTTTTTTTTGTTCTGTTTGACTTCAAAATGAATTATAAATAATTGCTCAAATTAACTGAACTTGTTTTTGTAAAGGATTTTTTGAAAAGAAAAATCTTGTACATTGAAGATTCTTTTCAAAAAGAACCCAAGGTAACCCGGTTCTATCACCAAACAGTTATTTATATCTTTCTCCATTTTTTTTTTTTACTGAAGTAAAGATTGAGGTGAAAGAAAGAGACTTTTCCTCGCCTTCCTGACATTGAGTTCACCCTGAAAGTCATCTTTTACCTTTTATTGATTAAGAATTGGTGTCTGCTCTTTCAGATATTGACAAAAAGGTTACCAGAAAGAGAGGTCGACCGAGAAAAAATAAAATTCTGGCAAGACCAACTCAAAAATGTGGTAAGTATTATTATTCTTTTATGCTCAAGTCATAAGCGTGGCTAAGGGGAGGTAGATGTTCTAAGATTTCCCCGTAGCACTGAAAGCTTTCGAAGTTCGTCTACTGCATTTCAACTGACCTTGTACAATAACAAAGACATGTGTACATTCATGAATGATTTAATCTTTCAGTTGTTATTCACCAAAGAGATAGTAGAAGTTTATTTACTACAATTATTAGATTAATTTCACTAAATGTTGGGCCCCTCCCCCGGGGAGTCCAAATCTTAGGTTGTAAGGAAATCGGTTTATTTGCTTTGTATGAGTTGGTAAAATACATAAGTGTGTTTTCTAGGGTCTTTGTACATATCATTCATATATATATATATATATATATATATATATATATATATATATAGATAGATAGATAGATATGTATGTATGTATGTATGTGTATATATATCTATCTATATATATATATAGATATCGATATATATATATATATGTATGTGTGTATATATATATATATATATATATATATATATATATATATATATATATATATATTAATTCATTTATTTTCATTTTTTCAAGTACTTAATCACTTATTCATTTTTTTATTTTATTTAGTGCGCTCAGCGAAGTTGATGGCCATGGAGAATTTGTATGCAAAAACCAAAAAACCCCAGAAAAAAAAGAAGTGAATCAATTAACAATATGTGCCATCGCTAAGGGGCGATGAGATAGCCCCGCGCCAAAAGATTCTCCGAGAAGCGAAGTCGGACGTGGAACAAATAAAGTGCACATAT
>OY735217.1:38720586-38735586 GCA_963457665.1 Thysanoteuthis rhombus | reverse complement strand
AATTTGTTTTTTGATTGAGAGAGATTTGTCCTTTTTCTTCATAAACCTCTTTATCTGCTCCTGTCTATGCATCCAATATCTCCAATAGTTCTGAATGAGTTTCAATGAAATTCGGGGGCGGGGCGGTTAAGGCACGTATCAAGAAAGATCTTATCAGATTTGTTTTTGATTGAAAGTTTTTTTTTCTTCATAGATTTCTATATTCATTTATGTCGGTCAACATAATTTCTCCGAAAGTTCTCAATGAATTTCAATCGAATTTCGAGGAAAGGTGGACCTGACGGTGAGGAGGAAGTGGATCCAGGAATCAGTCTGTGTACATTGTACTGCTGGATGAAAACATCCATAACTCATGTAGTATGTCGGTAATAAGGCCTTTGTACGCCATCCTGAAAATTATACCTTTCGAGTGGTCGGACTGTAATGGACTTTTAGTACATCATTGAGCACTCCCGATACTACAAATCCGTTGAGAAACCTTTTGTTGTGAAGAATTTTTTAAAACTGAGTTTTTAAACACTTGCTATGGAAAATGAATTCCTTAGCAACCATTGCTATGGATGGACAGTTTGAAAATGTCCTTATATTTGAATATGATTTGTATCTATCAAAGAATATTTGTGTCCAATTTCATGTTCCATCACCAATAGACCAATTTTTTTACCAATCGCCAGAACAAGAAGTATTTGTTTTCACAGCTTCCAACAGACCGATTTCTCACAGACAGTGAATAAATAACGTTTAATCGGAAATAAAGAATGGGGTTTATTCTTTATTTTCTGTTCAAACGCCAATTTACTCATCACCAGATGGAAATCGGTCTGAGAAAAGGTTGCGATAAAAAGCGTCTAATAAATAACGATTAAGGTAAAAAGAAGTCAGAGAAATCAAAATAATAATGGTAACATTTTAATTAATCTTTCATTTTTACAAACTGTTAATAATCCAGTAAAAATGTTCTTTTATTCCAAGAAATCTTTCCGGCATTTGGGGGGAAAATTTGGACAGTCTTTCAAGGTATGACTTTCACGTCTGAAATTTGTTTGAGTTTAAGAAGCTCGGATTCAACTGCAAGGAACAAAATTAATCTTTGGAGACACGTTTGTTTGTGAAACCACAATAAGATTTTTGTTAAAAGAATTCCCTGCATCTGCCTCGTGCCAATGTCAATAGTCCCTGGTTCCAGAGGAGTTCCATGGATATTGATATTTAACTATGAATTTTATTTCACTCAAGAAGACGACAAAAAGGGTATACAATCACCGATTATACCCAGGGTAAAAAAAAAACACCCATTTCGTGGGAATATGTTCCAAGTTCGGGCAAAGTACAATTCAATGTTCTTCCTTCTTTTGAATTCATTTAAAAAGAAGTCAGAGAAATCAAAATAATAAGCCATGAGTTGAAAGTTACTCCTCTAAACCCCTTTTAAAAATACTTTTGAATTTTGATGAGAAATAAAACTTTAGGGGGCCCCATTTTCACGGGTCTATTGATAATATCTAGATTCTCCAGAATCTAGATATTTTTTTAGATCTTGTTTACCCTATTTCAAGATGAAACTTGCTTATTCTGGAAATAATCTACTATGTGTGAACCCTTCAGTAGGAAATTTAATTTGATAAAATCAAATCCAATAATTACAACAGACTCGTTGTGTACGCCTCATCGTGGAACAGTGGTTAGCAAACTAGGCTTGCTGACTAAACGGTTATGGGTTCGATCTCCACCGGATGTCCCATACTGACTCGTATCGCTAAAATGCCTTCAGTGAACTCGTTGATCTTAAATTTTCTGTAATTTCGCTAAACAGCTTCTCCAATTGAATCTTAAATGCTATACTAATTTAAATTGGTTACAAAACCGTGCAAGTGGCACTTACTAATCGATGTATGGCGTGCTTGTGTCTGTGTGTTCGCGTCATGTGCAGTTTTGCGTGTGAGCTTGTTGTGTCTGTGTGTTGGTGCCATGTTCTTATTTACGTGTGTGCTTGTCGTGTCTGTGTGTTTGCTTCTTGTTGTAATGTGTTTGTGTCTGTGTGTTCGTGCCGTCGTTTACAAGAGGAAAAAAATCAAATCGTGTGTAAGTCTGGATTTTATTGACTTTCCTTGTAAACTCTTCGAAGGTGCGCAGTGGCGTAACGGTTACACGGTGAAGCGAAGCTGCTTACGTTCAGTTCGCTCTATTGCCCTCGTAAAAGGCATGACACTACTTCTCCCTCCAGTTGTAAGGTTAATTGCAGAGCTCAGAGCGGATGAAAAGCAGTCCACCTTGGTCACGGGAATTAGTAACTTCGTAATATCTTTTGTTTATTATAACCAGCGGCCCTGTGCTCCACAACACACACAAACACAAATCCACACGGAGGGAGTCTAAACCATGATAAACAGCAATAACACTTACTTTAAATTGGCTACAATCACCTCTCTGTGGTGTAATGATTAACGAGCTGGTCTTGCAGTACATTGCTACTGCGTAGTAAGTTCGATTCTCAGTGGACACCCTATGATTGTTGCTTAGTTGTGCCAAAATTAAGTTAACTACTTTATCATGACTTGACCGTTCATTATACTTCGAGTGAATCTAAATGTCGTGTATTTGATAAAACTTTTATTACATAAAATGAAAATGCACTGGAAAAAAAAAACAAAGAAAATAGTGGATAAGATAAGATTTTTAAAAATTTTTTTAGGTATATTGACGACCGAACAGCTTTGAAAAAAGAAAAAAGATGAAGGAAAGAAAGATGAAGTAAACACAGGAGCCTTTCTTCAACAAAAGCCGAAAAGGAGGGACGAACACACACGTGACATGCACTGTGCAAAAAGGGCGCGAAAATCTCTAGGAAGAAGCCACACCTTCTTTCACAAGACTCAGCCTACAACAAACACCCTGGGAATAAAGTAACATGTGTACACACAAAGACACACACACACACACACACACACACACACACATATATATATATATATATATATATATATATATATACATACATATAACCCTGACAGAAAGTATCTTCAAATCATCCACTCAAATAAGATCTATACTACTGATGTCCCATAATAGTCCTTATATTTAGAGGTACTTTTTCTATACAAATATGACAACTTTCATGTTGTAGAGATCTTTCATTGGAATTTTTCTGCTATTTCTCCTCTTTTTACATTTGAGAAAAAACTGTATGTCTGAAGAAAATAGCGTGTGCTCTTGTGATCGATCGTGATCACTGATTGATTAACCATTAGGCTGAGTAGATTCAAGCCTAAGAGCCCCCGAATGAAGTGATTTAGTGAAAAATGGTTTCAATTCATTCAGCGTACAAAAACGGTTTAATTGAGTGTACACTTGGGTATTTGGACTGATATTTAAGTACTCGTGCATGTATACTCTTTCATATCAGGAATTTTACAAATACTACAAGTTATGTAATGTGACAACGTCACCTTAATTCAACGAAATCGCGGGGAAGAGGACAGGGACAGTGTTGCCTTACCCAAGTTCAGCCTTGGGGTCTGGGTGATAATACGTCACACATCTTAACATCGATATAGCTGATCTTTCGGTTAATATTTCCCAGTGACCATTGTCCAGGTTAGATGTCCTATGTCCTTACTTTCACATCTTTGGAGTTAGGAGTTCTCGATGCTCCACGGTGGAGCACACCCCAGATTTGTAATAATACATCTTAGCTAAAACTCATCAAACACCGATTATACATAACATATCTCCACTCGGCAATTGAAGAGTCTCACCGAGTTTCACTGTACAATGACTTATATCATGGCTTCTCTGATCGTAACGCCGGGTCAGGTAGACAGGGTGATTTCAATGCAGCAGTGGCCTCTGTTCTGTCTCTACAGACAATGGGACGACACCAACCCCCTTGTAGAGTACATGCCTAGATGAGGCGTACGAAGACCTTGGGATAATCCAATAGATGTTTTTTTTTTTTTATAAATAAGACACTGTTCTGTGCAGGGGTAGAAATAGGGGACCGCGGGGCTAGAGCGTATACGTACTTCTCAATGTCTAAATCTTATGTACGTTCTATGTCTGACATTACAGTGTATACCTAGTTCCCAAAGAACATTCCGTAACTGCTGATATGGTGACAACTCAATCAATAAAATAGTTCCATGCCCGACGACAGTGTATGAAAAAAGAATCCTCTTCATATTAAAACAACTAGTACTAACTTTTGGAAAGTTGTACTTCCCTTAATTACTTACTTGAGACTTACATTACGTGTTAGAATTTCAGGACATTTATTTTATAAGCTGAGTTGACAAGGCCTTGGGGATAACTAATGAGGCACAGTGCTAAGATTGAACACGCTTAGTATATCATCGAATCTGTCTGATAAACACAGTTGCTACCTATATCGCACTACGGCAGGCCCCCAGAAATTTCATAATACCACATCAGGGTGATTAAAAGAAAAATAAAGTAGCAACATATCTTAGTGAGAGGGGGAAGAGAGAGAGAGAACGTTGGTCTTTCAGACATTAAAAATAAAACCTTTTAAATTCAAAAGAAATTTCTTTCTCCTATCTATCTATCTATCTATCTATCTATCTATCTATCTATCTATTTCAATGTATGTGAGAGAGACTGTGTACGTATTACTTATGTTCATTCCTCCATTCATTCTCTCTCTTTCTCTCTTTCGCCTCACCGTCACACAAAGAGACAAAGCAGAGGAGGGTACGTGTCGTGGCTCAGCCTGTTGAAACGTCGTTTTTTTTTTGTTGTTTGTTTTCTTTTTTTTCAATTATCTAGTTTTCGATTAAGGCCACTGAACAGGTATCTTGGACAATGAACTCATCTTTCTTACTTATTGCACTCAGCGTATTTGCTACAGACATGAAACTTTCTTCTTTTTTTTTAAACTATTCACTAAATTGCAATACAATGGAAAAAAGAACCTTTTAAACTCCACTGGGTCATGTTTCCCTCTCCGTTCGGAAAACCTGCCTACTTGACCAACTCAGGTATGTTTTCAGAAAGCAGACCCCGTCAGGAAAATGAATCTCAGTTCGTTGTTGCCGTGATTTTTATGACGAACCAATAATCCATCTGTGATGATAATTAGTTTTTACGCTAACTTTATCTTCTCGTCTTCTACGTCAGAAATTTAATATGGAAAATAAGGATCATAATCGTGGGAGACTATTATTATCAGCCTCATAGCGTCCGTTGTTGAAAATTAGATCATCCCCAAGATTCGCCAGACCTCTATCATGGGCGTCGCGGAGCCAGTATTTTCCGAACTTGTCTAGTTCGTAACGCTATCTTATTCCCCGGACACATTTTCGCGTATGATCTCTGGGGATCCACGTTGGAAGTCGTGATGTCCAGTGATTGACTGACATTCTTGTAACATGACCAGCCCATTGCCATTTGGGTTTTTTCTTTATGGATTCAATCATGTCTGTCACTCCTGTTTTCCATCTGATGTACTGTGCTGTCTTGTGATCTCTTCATGTGATGCAGAGCATGATTTTCTCTGGTACACGTTGCATGGTTCTCGGTTTGAGGGTTAATCTTCTGGTTAGGTATTATGTTTCTGCTCCATAGGTGACTATCCACAGAATGCATTGGTTGTATACCTTTTTTTATGACTAGGGAGTGTCCTAAGCTGTCATTTTCCATGATGAGATGACCCATTAATCCTCGGCCTCTGCAAGGTTCCAACTTTCAAACCTCGGTGAGAAGGCCTGAGCCAAGAGGGGCAAAGTGAATGACACGATTGTAAGGAAAAGAGGTTATAAGGAAAAAACACATTCAATTTTTAATCTATAGTAATAAAATAAATATTTTAATCAAGTAAATTATATTTAATCAGTAATTGAATAATTGATATTTCAAATAATTAAATGTTGACAGTCTCTTTCAATATCACATTTTTTTCACTATAAATTTAACTATCTAACTGACGATACAATGTATTACTATGTCGTTTATCTTTGAGAAATCCTTTTTAAAAACAGGGATATGCAGCAAAGACATTAATGCCTCTCTTTTATTGGCAATACATAACGTACATTTATAACAACTTAAATAATGTCATAGCATTACGGGAGGACCTTATTTGCTTGAAATATTACTAATTTCATTACTATTGATAAAATGTGACTTGCCAATATTATCATTTTTTCTGTATTTATACATATATAAGAGGAGAAAGAATGTAGATCCGATAGAATGTTATGGAAAAATTGACAATGTGGAAAAAGGAAAAAGAATGAGACTGTTTAGTACATCTCAAATACTTATAAAAGAGTGTGATAGCTTTCGTACGTTTCACCGTGGTCTCTCCTTTTCCATATCATCAACTTTCCCACTAACGATAAAGCTAAAAACTGTCTTATGTGTCTGTATGTTTGAACTGTGATTTTAAAGGTTATTACTAGATATTGTAAAATAAAATTCTTTTATTCATCATGGGTTAAAAGAATTCAACCATCAATAGCAGGAAATCGACAAAACGCACCAAAAACGGGAAATTTTACGTCCAATATTGATCAATTGAAAAGGACCTATTCTTTTCCATGGCATGAACGATTCTGCAAAACTGAACGAACCTGGCTACGAAAATCAACCTCACCCAGCTTATTCATCAGACCTTTCTGCGACCGACTACCACCTTTCCAAGCATTTCGACCTCTGCTGTAAGGTTAACTCTTCAACAACCAAGCAGCACCTCAAAACGCCTTTGACAATGTGTAGATTCTTATAGATCATATTTCGATTAAAACATTTTATTCGAAGCTGACAGTTGCTACTTTAAAGTTAGTGAAAAACTGCAAATATTTTTGCACCAACCTAGTAGTAGTAGCTGTAGTCATATTATCAGCAAACAGCTAACGAACACACGTACGCACAGAGCAGAACAGCCAATTTTGTGTTTGCTCGACTCCTTTCTTCTTTTTCTATTTGTTGTCACAGACAGACTGATGCGTCACAATTTATTAGGGTGAAATATATCGTCAACATTTTCTTGACACACATGTAAGGAGAGTCGTAGACTGCATCAGCTTAAACGTAATACATTCAATGAATTATACAACAACCCACATAAGATCTTCAGATAAGAATTCGGAAGACCAGAAATTATTGTATAATTTATCAGAAAGCTTCTTTCGTTCTACACACAATTCTTATATCCACGTACGAGATAACGAGTCCAGGCAAGTCGTCGGTCATGTGTCACACATGAGATATCTAATCTTAGCATGTCGTCCGTTTAGTGCCACGGACGAGATAACTCGTCTTAGAAAGTCGTCCGTCAAGTGCCACGAACGAGATAACTCGTCTTAGTAAGTCGTCACTTCAGCGCCACAGACGAGATAATTCGTCTCACGATAGCGTGTTATTTTTTTCGCAAGATTACTCACTCGAAAATGTAAAGTATGTTTATGTGCCTGTTTTACAAATGCAACGAAGACTTTCTATTGCATCAGTTTCATGCGAGTTTCATTCGGAGAACTCCGTTCAAAACGTTAAAAGCATACACAATTGCGAACAGGTCAAAGAGTAAGTACTAGACCCATGAGTATGAGGAGTTGAGGAAAACCCCATCAATAAGGTACCATCCAATGTACCAGAATTGTCTGTTGAAGGTATCAGCTGCATCTTTGGTACTCAGTCTACGCATCCAGTCAGATCGCACCAAAAATAAACTTCCATTTCCTATCACATGGCACATTCTCTACCTTAACCTCCAACCCACGTGAGGTGCACCGTTGTCATGGAAACATGCTTTGCACATTATCAAGCTAGCTATTTATGTAACCCATGATATTCACAGGTAGAATTTATTAAAGAAATACGTCGGAAATTTTAATAGCATTCACCATGAAATTTCTTATGGTAGTAGAGCGGGAATGAAACAGTAATCACGCTTGTGTTGCAGCGTCAACTAGATTTGAACCCGGTATATGTAGATGAATTTTCGGCTTTTCTCATCACTGCCCACTGACTTTATTGCTACTCTACTCCCTCCGAATATACTTTATATCTTATTTTCTCATATTGTCCATTATTTTCCAGAGATTTGTAGAGAAACATAAACTCGATAGATACATAGTTTACAGAAACGTTCTAGTTTAGCGAATGCGATTACACACCAAATGGCAACGTTCCTAAAAGAATCGATTGAGTCAAAGTTCCAACTACAGGCATTTCACTGTGTGTTCTTTTATTACCCCTTACAAACGAGGCTATACATTTTCGCAGCTGAAAATCATAAGGAAATATTTTAGATGTTTGACAATTCATTGGTTCATGACGAAGGTGGAATGAACTTGACGTTCCTGATTCTGAAGCTTTTTTAGAAGAATACACCCCTTCCAAGGGGGGCCTGGGACGATTCAAATAAGTGGGATGAGTTCGGGAAACAGCCGGGAAGTAAGTACCTGAAGACCTCCAATTAAAATCTTGAGGAATACATGGCTATTCCATGGGTTAGGGGAGCTGACTGACAGAGCTGGAGGAGCAAGGTGTGGAGAATCTCAAAACCATTGCAATGAGTGCGACAAATAAAATATCAAAACTTTGGGACACGTTAAATAGAATAAAGAAAAATAGAGAAGGAGATGTACGCAGACGGTGACAATGAGAAGGTGGATTGTTAAAAACACTTACGTACACTTGGTACTGATGCCTCTAGGAAGGTATTAATCCATTTCTCCCTATGCTCCGTTTCATTGCAAGATATCTTGCGGAGATTTCTCGTCATTGGCATGTCGCAGTAGTTTATGAAACCCACGTATCTTGTTACCTTTTGAAGAACATTCAATCAATTCGATATGTTGTAGCCTGGATACCAAATAAACAAATGGTCTAGCACTGTTATCTTGATGGTATAATTCACACTTCCTTTTACTCATTCCAAATGATCGCTTCTGGTTGATTGTTGTGTCGTCAAATTAGGAGTAATACGAAAAGCAAAACTTTGTAAACCAGTTTTGACTTGTTCGATCGCTCACAGTATCTTCTCCATAAACTGCATGAATCTTTTGGGCGCTTCAGTCGCATTCTTACCTTTCTTGAAAGAAAAAAAAAACAAGTCTAAGATGCCGAAAATGTTTCTTATTTTCTTCTATCTTCAATGTTAGAATGAGTTAACAAAAATTCGCCAATTCGAACCAATTATTTTTCAAATGCCATCAAAAGACCGACACAAAACGAACCGTTTGGTCAAACCAATTCACGTTCCGAATCGGTGTTTCATATTCTACATGTATTTGAATTTTGATGCATTCAGTTCTCGGTCTCATCAAACGTAAACCTTTCTATTAATGCACACACACACAAAAGTGTGTGTATATATATATATATATATATATATATATATATATATATATATATATATATATATATATATATATATATATATATCAATCAGTGTGGGTATAGACTTTCTATTATCCCATCCAGTACCGCGAGGCAGGATTGAAACCTTCACTTCAGACCCAGGGGTCGATATCCTACCTCCAGACTATGGAACTGGACGGTCAGTAAGGCTGAATATATTCATTTACACAGAAATTCCTCATCCACCAGAGTGCTCTATTCCTATGGAAGAGCATAGCATAAGCTTACAATGGATGAGTTACCTCACTTAAAGAGTGCTGAACCCTGAGTAGAGGAGCATTATATATATGAATTATATATATATATATATATATATATATATATATATATATATATATATATATATATATATATATATATACTTCACATTTTAGTTGAAAGAATTTTAGTTTAGAGAATTCGTTAATTCCATTCAAACCGTCATCCAAATCATTCTACGATGTCATGTCGTGCAAGTTAGTTACTTTCTGATTCTTATTAATGTTCTGTGTTCAGATATTTTGTGTTATACACTGAATATTGAATTTTATTGTTGTAGTTTGAAATCGGATTCTGATAATGTACGTTAAATATTATTGTAGGGATCATCTGCTATTTATATACAGGTAATTTGTTTTAGAAATATCAATTTGTGTCAAGTTACTGAATAGACAGAAACGTCAAAAAAGAAAAAAAAACAAACTCGCCCCCAGTCATAGAAGCCACGAATTCCTTTACCCTGAACAATTCTTCAATCCCGACACATTGGCTCTAATTTGGCGGAGGTCGGGGTGTAGAAATAAGGTTTTGCGAATTTGGAATGGTAAGGGTGTAGAGGCGTTCTAGGGTTGTCATATGTAAAAAAAATGTAAGGAATAAACACGGCATATTTCAAAAATCGGTTTGAGAGCTTGGGCCATTTTAGACTGGGTTTTTACGGGAGAGAGAGGCAAAGGTGGAGAAATTGAGGGTGAGTTAGTTGGCTTCGTGGAGAACCGAAGGCTTACAATGAGAAAGGTCGAATACTCGTACGGGGGAGGATAATAGTGAAGAGAGTTAAAGAGGCAAACGAAATAGGAGAGAGACGGGGGGTACGAAGAAGAGAAGAAGGGGCGAGAGAAAGAGAAAGAAAAAGATAGAGAAAAATAGATTGAGAGAGAGAAAGAGGGGGAGAGGGGTGAAGATAGAGATGGTGAATATCATAGCAACCACGACGCCTTGAGAAATAATTAAGAAAATGTTGATGAACAAAATAGTTGTGTAATGAAAAATTAAACGACTAACCAAACTGTTCATTTTTCAAAAAAAATTTCAATTGTTTCAACGGACCCATTCTTGAAACTTATTCAGAACAGATTAATGTTTGCATAAAGCTTTTTGTTCTTGTTTATTCCTGCAACCACGCCACGCTTTTGTAGTGATGCCAGTACGATTTCAGTAGCAAATATGTTTTGTGAGGTAGAGTTACTTGGGACCGACCTGCAGCTTGAATACACAACTATCCATCATCTAAACTGGTTGCCAACCAAGGCTAAATAGAACCGTCCGCTCAACTAAATTCAGCCATAGCTAGGAAGGGGTTGGATTCATACATTTCCCACAGGCATTTGCTCGAAGTGAACACAGGCAGATTCACCGATTCCGTTTTCTGCGTTGGTAACCATTGCGCCACCTCGCACGTTCTTGCTTAAGGAAAATGATAAGAAAAAAAAGAGAATGTCAATAGAAAGAAAAAAATGAAAAATTAATGTTATCAAGTTTCATGTTCAGGGGTTTCACAACAGGATAAAGAAATTGACTGGAGTGAGCGGGGGTGTGAATTGAATGATATAAAAAGGAATCGAACCAAGCCTGTTTTGCTTTTGAGACAACATGTTTATCAGGTGAGCCAAGGTACCCTCCGCTTTCGTCCTAATTGATAAGATAAGTATATGACGTAAGTATTGCGTATATTCGGTGGCTCTCTTATCACAACTTCTTTTCAACAACACTAAGTCAAAAGAAAAGTTTTTCAAAAAAAAATGATAAGAGAAGATGTAAAGAGAGAAAGCAAACTATGGAGAGACAGAGAGAGAGAGGGGGCCTGACTGCGGAAGATGGCAAATGGAGAGAGCGAAGAGGTTGAAGAGAAGAAGAAAAATAAAGATTTGAAGAGAGAGAGAGAGAGAGAAGTGATAGAGGGATTGAGAGAGAGATGGAAGCGGAAAGAGTGGTATTAAATAACGACAAAGAGAGAGAGGTTTGAGAAAGAAGACGTGGGAAATGGAGAGTATAAATGAGACGTAGAGGTGAAAAAGAGTGACAGAGAAACAGAGATAGAGGGGGGGAATTCTGGGTGAGTAGAGACTGACAGACAGACACGAGAGAATACATATTCTTCGAGTCTAGAGCATGCATCAGCCACGTGTCTATATTGTACACATTTGAAAACATGACACGACTTGTTTTTTTTTTTTTCGTTATTCGGCAAAAAATGTCGTCTCTCTTTTAGAAGATAATTTGGTGATTTCTACTAAGGGAATGTCAAATTTTTCAATTTCACAAGTAGAATATAATATATAAAAGTTACTGGATCTCCACCGATGCCCCCCCCCCGACAAAAACCTTTGGTTATAGGAGTTACTCGTGTCTCCGCTGACGGGGCCAAGACCCCCATCTCTCAAGGACCCCCCTCCCCGGACAAAAACTGCAAGTTCCAAACCCCCTGAGTTAAAGAGCAAATTGGTTGGGTTAAAACAAGACAAAAGAGTTCAATAATCGGTGACAGTATTACATGATTTTACATGGCCTCATATTCTAATAGCGCATTTTAAAGCTTGATACATTTGAAGACTTCTAAAAATTAAAGAATTATACCACAAGAAAATACTGTCCCCAATTCAAGTGGTTGCCTTATTTACTCATTAACTGAACAAGTTTAGTTCCTAGGGGTTTTGTCCTAGGAGGTGTCCTATGGGGGTTGTTATCCTAGGGGGGTGACCTATGGGGGTCTTGTCCTAGGGGTTTTCGCCTTACATTCCTCTTGACAATAGGCTGCATAAGAAATAATCTCTTCTTTCTCAAACTCATCTTCACCTGATTTGTCTAAGCCAGTGGTTCCCTAACTTTTCATTGCCAAGGACCCCTTTCATTTGAATGAATTTTCCCACGGACCCTAAGCTTTTGAAAGGTTTGCTTCTCAACAAGCTCACGGATTCCCACTAATACCTTTGAGGACCTCTCCCCACCCTCTCTCCTCCGTGGGGCTGCGGACTACATGTTGGGAACCTCTTGTCCAATGGAACCTGCTTGTTAGGCCGAACTTACTCGAGTAAAGATTGCATTCTTTTTGCAAGGAAAAATGACTTTCGTTAAGAAATGAGAAACAATGAGAGTTCCTGGGCTGGTGACTCTTACTTACGTACTTATCATAATCGTACGTACATACATACATCCCCCCCTCTCTCTCTCTCTCTCTCTCTCTCTCTCTCTCTCTCTCTCTCTCTCTCTCTCTCTCTCTCTCTCTCTCTCTCTCTCTCTCTCTCTCTCTCATTCGAAAGATGTTATTATTTCTATCTATGTTTTTCTAGTTTTCGCATCTGTTGTAACTGGTGGATTCCACCGGAGTTCAAGTGTTAGCAAGTCTCCTAAATTCTACAAGTCTCTCAACAGTAATCTAGCTGATTTCAGCAGTGCTGTTGTCTGGATAGTCTCAGCCCTTTCCATGATTGCTAGTTCCTCCGGCTTTTTAAACCCGGTTCTTCGGGGCTACTCCCAGGGGTTCCGGTAACAATTCGGTATTACCATCAACTTCATGTTCCATATTTTTTTCCAGTCCCCTGACAAGATCTAGGAATTTCTTTCTTCCCACCTTCTTTCTGCTTCACCCAGTAGTCTAGTAGAACAGCGAAATAAATCCGCCGTCTGACACGTTCTTCTCTTCTTATATATTTAAAATCATGCTTCTTTTCCTTTTAAATAATCTTGCTTATATTTTTGTTAGTTCGTCTGAAAAGAAGGTGTGTCGCGTCGTTCGCCCGTCTCTATCGTTTATATTTGACGACAGTGAACTCTTCAACATACAAAGGAATTTCAGCTTGGTGGGGAAAACCAGAGGCATAGCTGACGGGAGAATGGGGCTATTTGAGAACACCCTATCCCCGGGTCCCCAATGGAAGGGGGCCCCAGAAAACTACATAAATACTAGTTCACATATTGCATTTCTAATGATAAATCTCACTAATGTATGCGGGGGCCCCTCGAGGAGACAAGCCTCCCCTCTTCCCGGGGAGCCACCCCCCCTCCCCGTCCCGAATTTCAAGCTACGAACGCCTCTAACGACAGTGAACCCAACACACACAAAGGAATTTTAGCTTGGGGAAGTGTTGTTCACATGAAGCCAAAACAAAAATGTGAACGATGAAAACGGTCGTCATAGCAGCAGCTGTGAGAAGAAAAAATGTTGGTATTAATAGTAGTCTTAGTCGGACTTATAGTAAAAACTTGTAGGCAGCAGCAGCAGTCATCGTAGTAGGATTAATATCAGCTGACGGTGACATAAAGAACGACCCATTAATTTGCTAGGGATGAGGTCAATAAAGAAAGTTGTCAGTCGAGGTATAAATAGCAAGCAAGGCTGTACTTAATGCATTGCGGGAAGGTGCAGTTGCACAGGCTCCTAAATATTACCACTGCACCCCAACCCTAGCCGCAAACAAAGACAAATCATGTATTGAAAGATATTTTGATATTTTTTGTGGGTGACAAGGGTAAAATTTGCTTCTGATGAAGAAGCAAGGCTGTACTTAACGCAGTGCAAAAGGTGCAACAGTACAAGGTTTAAAGGCTCTAAGCGCCTCAACCTCTCCCAATATCAAGAGGGACCAATTAGATTCATGAGTCTTTGACAAATGAGTAATTGAGTGAGATTTATTACAAAATTTGAATTTTAGAAACACTATTCACAGGTTTTTTTTGCATGTGAAAAAGCAAAGGAAGTTCATATATATATATATATATAAAATCACAAATTGCTTTATATGATATAGAGCAACACTATGTTGAAGCGGCCAACGTGTCGGTAGCAGGTTCGATTACGACAGCAGCCCCATTTTTCTTTAATTGCTTATCTATTCACATTGTCTAGTTTGATGATATATTAATCATGTAACAACTGGGTATAATTTCAAATAAGAGTTTCTATATAATATAATGCAATTTGTAATCATTTTGTTGGATCATATATATCAATTTTTTAATACATATATATATATACGCATGCTCACACATATATGTGTATATATATATATATATGTGTGTGTATACATAAATATATATATATATATATGCAAAAGCCAAAATAACAGTTTCAACTCAAAATTCTCATTTTGCTATAGCTGCTCTATTATTTTCCTTCAACACGACAATTGCGTTATCAAGAAATGGATATATGATCCCACAAAATGATTATAGACTGCATTATATTATATCAAAACTCCATTCGAAATGATCCCTGTTCTTACACAGTGAATGTATCATTTGGCCTTGACAACATAAATAGAATAAATGATCAAAGAAAATGGGGCTGCAGCAGGAATTTAACCTGTGACCTGTTTTCTTTGCATTACCAGCGTCTATTAGATCAATGCTAAGAGTAACACG
>OY735217.1:38545586-38710586 GCA_963457665.1 Thysanoteuthis rhombus | reverse complement strand
CAACTTCTGTCGACGTTCCATCTCCAGCACCTGCCCTCCCTCTTTTGTGATAAGCATGCACTTTTCGCAAATCCAACAATCAACATAGCAATTATTACCTATGTACTTATCTTGCGCACTCACACATGCAGAGACGCACTTGTCAGAGCTTTGTGAATAGCCACACAGACACACACACACACACGTATACACTCATACGTATGCTCGCCCAATTTTTTCATTTTTTCAATATTCTTGTTTTATTTTTATTTTTTTATTGGTTTACTTTTTCATTTTTAAATTTCAAAATTTTTTCTCAAACCTTTCTCCTTTTATATCATTCATTTCTCCATTTTTTTCTCATTTCTTTCTTCACTTATTCGTGTGTTGTTTTTTTCAATTTTTCACTTCCTTCTTGCTTTTCTTTATTGTGGTATGCATGCACTTTATATAATTACAACAATCAACATACTAATTATTGCCTATATACTTATCTTATGCTCTCACACATGGACACACTCAGACTCACACACATATGACAGCTAGACTAGTCAAATGTACTAAATAGTCACATACACATACACATTGTTGTATGCCATATAAGTATTCAGTTTCGGTGGACATTTCTATTAACATTGACTAAACTATCTATGCACATATTTCTCTCCTTTATTTTGTCTCATCTTTTCTTCCTCTTTTTCTTTTCCTTTTCTTTCCTCCCTTCTTTCATTCCTTCCTTCCTTCCTTCCTAGATTTATCAATTTTATTCTTTTCAGTGAATTAAATCATTTTTCCTTCAGTCCTTTTTCATTCTTGTTGGCTTTTCATTATCATTTTCTCTTTTCAAACAAAAAATTGCTTCCATTTTTTTTTTGATATTTTCTATATTGGGGGGATGGGGAGGCGGTCTTGATTTTTTTTGTTTTTTTTCTTACCCTTTTTCTTAATTTGTATTTTATTTTGCACTTTTTTATTTTAGATATTTTTCATTCACTTGATTCTTTTCTGTTTATTCATTTTTTGTCTCTTTTATCTTTTCTGTTTTCAATCTTTTTGCTTCTTCCATTGTATTTCATTTATTATTTCTTTCTTTCTTTCCATTTATTCCTTTGATTTTTAATTTTTCTCCTGTTTTTTCTCTTTCTTATGTCATTGTCATCTACAGTTTACATGAATATACAAATATATATATATATATATATATATATATATATATATATATATATATATATATATATATATATATATATATATATATATATATATATATATATATATATATATATATATATATATATATATATATATATATATGTATATATATATATATATATATATATATATATATATATATATATATATATATATATATATATATATATTATATATATATATATATATATATATATATATATATATATATATATAATATACACACATAAATGTATATGTATGTATGTATACAAGTAGAATTGACAGATTTCATATAAGATAGAATGTTAATATTATAAAGACAGTTAAATAGGGAATTTATTTCATTGAGCACCAAGTTAATTGTCTTTATAATTATCACCTTTATATATATGTATTTGAATAAGGAAAAACAGTTTTTGGAACTAAATTTTGCTCAAACTAAATTATCTGCTGTAGCGATGATCAGAAATAAAGAAAAGAGTCTCGGGTGGGATTTGAACCCACACACATTACCATGGGAGCACCTATGTAGCCAAGGTCTGCGCTAACCGATTGAGCCATTGGTACTCAAATGGCAGACAAAGGTTGAAATAACACCCCTAACTCATTACTTTTCTTCTCTGATTGCAGCCCAGTTTTGTTCAAGTGTTCTGCTAGTCTCAGAACCACAGGTATATACATATTTCTATGTATATACTTATGATTAAGTGTTCTGCTAGTCTCAGAATTACAGGTATATGCTGCATATCTCTACGTGTATATTATTGTTCCTACGTCGACAGTGTGATAAGTAATGGATATTAGTATCCGACAATGAGGATAAGGAAAGACAGTTTTAGGAATTTCATTTTGTGCAATTTTTTTGTTGTTTGTCTTGAAACAACGTGGCCATTTCTCAACAAATCTCTACCATTTTTGGCTTGGAGGTCCAGATGCACCATGCAATTTTCCCCCAAAACAAAAGAATCAAATGAGGTAATTCTATTCCTGTATTTAGATGATTTTAGATTTTTTCATCATTATTCAATCTTGAATCAATAAGGGTTGAAAAATCATCTTTTGGATAGAAATTGCTCAACAAGTTATTGCACTATTTATAAATGAATAAAAATAAAAAAGCCATGTGCAGTAATAAAAAACATTGACAAAGACACACCGCAATTAGCCATTCAGATTATTTCTCTTTAATTATTTTTTTCATTTAACAATTAAGACAGTCTCCAAAAGCTTCACACATCATAGAAGCCTGAACAAAAATTAAACTTCAGAGCTGTGAGAGAGTTCATATAAAAATAAAGCACATAATTTTCACTATATATATATTTATATATATATATATATACGTAGTGAAAATTCATAAACAATAAGGAAAACCACAAGTTGGGTGAATAAGTATTTATTCACAGATTTTTCATAAGAATGACACTATTTACAACAATCATAGCTCCACTGCCTAGAGGTCTTTCCATCTTCATTTTCCTGATTACACTGAAAATGTTGGATCATTCCCATGCAATGTACTTGAATGAAAACCTATTCACCCAACTTGTGGTTTTTCAGTCACATATAACTCATCAATCCAATAATTATATATATTATAGGCTGTCCCAAAATGCATAACAAGTTTCTGATTATAACCTGAATATCAGTTGAATACTTTCCTCAAAAAGAATTAATGCTATGATAAAGTTCAGAAAATATTTGATGTTGAATTATGTAAGTGTGTGATTGGTTGTGATCTTCTGAAAGAATAGATTAGTAGCTGCTCTTCTTCGATACATGTTTGTTTAAAATCAAAGCTGCTCCATTGTTAATTCAGATATTACTCAGGAATGTTTAAGAGGAAAATCATGTACAAAATAAAGTGGATCTCAATCTTACAATTTGTTTGAAATGCTGCAGCTTCAGTCATTGTTGGTCTCAGATTGACAAAACATTTAATGGTGAAACGTTTATTTATCAACAAATGTGGTTTTTACCAATGTGGTAACCATGTTATTTAACAAATGTATGTAAGTTGAAAAAATACCAAGTACCTACAAAACTACATTAGAAATTACAACACATAAAAAAGGTTCCATTCATTTGCCCACTAAGTGTAAACTAGTTTCTCTGACATTTATTTCATGTAAGATTTTTGATGAAAATTTTAGGAATCATTCACTAGATATTAGGAAAAAATTGTTCGGAAACACATACTAGATTTAATGAAAAACAAAATAATTTGTAATGAACATGGATTTATCCAAATCTTTTGGAAAGTATTTTATCAATGAATACTTAGCAGAGGGTAAAAGCACTGGGATTCTACAATTGGACTTTAGCAAGGTTTTCAATACTGAGTCACATTATTGTTTATAAATAAGAATGGAAGATTTATGAATTTCCATTAATATAATGAATACTGTGAAAGAGGTTTCGTCAAATGAGAGTAAAAGTTGGTAGCGCCTACTCTGAATTGAAAAATAAAATAATTTGTAATCAACATAGATTTTTGTCCAAATCTTTTAGAAAGAATTGATCTTATCAATGAATACTTAGCAGAGGGTAATAGCACTGATATTATACAATTGGACTTCAGCAAGGTTTTCAGTACTGGGTCACATTATTGTTTACAAATAAAAATGAAAGATTTATGAATTTCCATTAATATGATAAATATTGTGAAAGAAGTTTTGTCAAATAAAACTATGAGAGAAATGTTGGTAGTACCTCCTCTGAATCACATAATGTACTCTCTGATCCTCTTCATAGTTTATAATTGGGACCATCGTTGTTTCTAATATTCATAATCAATTTACCTGAAAGTGAAAGATCATTTGTTAAATTATTGGCAGACAATGTTAAATCACCTGTCAAAACGTCATTGCAATTGATCTTAATTGTCTGTCAAAATTGGAGGAAACTCGAATATTAAAATTTAATATTAAAGAAATACAAAGTTTTATATGTTGGTTCCAAAAACACCAAGTATGAACATAAATTAAACAATTATGAAATCAAAAAGATATCTGAGGAGAGTGACAGAGCAGTGGTTTGTAATAATTCCTTTCTTTTGACAACCATATTTTATCAATAGTGTTGAAAGTGAATCAGAAAATGTATTGAACAATTAGAAATATTCTCCTAAGGGATGCATACATCATTAGTTGAATATGATTTAATCTTTAAACTACAGAGCATATGACAAAAAGTAACCAATTCAAAAAATGGAATAAAAGATCTCAGGTATAAAGAAAGTTTGGAGTTGTTGGGTTTAACAACTTTGATAGAGAGGGTATTTAATTGACACATTCAAAATAATTAATTTCTAAATATGGCACACCATTTTTCATTATCTTTCCGAGACAGATATTAAAAACTAAATCTTGTAAACAATTCGATTTTCTTTCTCATTGAGTAATATATTTTTGGAATAAGTTGCCTAGTTATGTTCAAAATAGCAATAGTGTAGAGAGTTTTTTGAATACTTTACATAAGTTTAGAAATTTTGGAAAGAGTATGAACTTACAAGGATGTTTTGGGGATCTGTCTGATGAGATTTACAGGAGAATCTGATCCGTATATTGTGGTAATTTGTAAATATTGGTAACATCTACGTATATTTGAAAGTGTTTTTATGAATTTTATATTTATTTTAAAGTTGACATGTAAATATTGCATATAATAGGAGACATCCAAAGAGGAATAATTGAATAAGAAATAAAGAAACAAACCCCTAACTGTAAATCAAAAACTGCCGACTGAAACTCTCAGCATAGGTTTCTTCATTTTTAGAGTGGTCCAATCTGGCTATGGATGTGAGTATGTTTCACGTATACAGGCAGCACTAATGGAGCCAGAGGGCTAAAAATTTAAAGATCCAATCCTTATTATGTCAAGAAGAAACATGGGGGATGGAATCTCCCAAAGAATAAGGTTTTAGTGGGTGGGGGAGTAATCTACAATACAGGTTTAAGCAAGATCAGTCACTTAGTTTGTGTCCAGAGATGTTCACACTTGTTCTTTGAAAATTTGGACTTTTTATTGAAAACTTACCAACAAAAAGCAAAGGAAATAACTTATCTATTGTTCTACCCTTTTTCAAAGCGTGTAATTGTATGAAGATAATTTTTCTTTGCATTGTCCATTTATTAAACAAAATTTGATTGATTTTGTTAATATTTCGACATTTTGTTTCTCATCATCATCAGTATTTTGTGAGATTCTGGTTTTCAGACAATGATTACCAACAGAGATTTTCTTATAGTTATTTTTATCTAGCACACACACACACACACACGCGCGCATGCATGCATACACACACAAACTGAAAAAGCATTCAGAGAGCACTTACCTCTACCAATATCACTAAAAACTGAATGAAGATCAGTTTAAGCATAGCTATGATACAGGATAAAAGAGACTTTGAGAATTCCTGAATCTGTCCCAATCAATTTTTACTTATCCCACAGTCCATACTGTCTTTGAAATTCATTGAGAACTTCTGGAGGCACTGTGAGGACAGGCATGAGTGAAAATATATTGAGAAAAAATGAAAAAAAATACAGATTAAAGTGATTACGTATACCTCTCCACCTTCATTGGTAGTGGTTTTAAAAGAGAATCCTAGAGACGAAAACGCATTTGAACACCTTTGTTCATGTTTTAATGGAGATAAAGAGAAAGAATTCATATTGAAATAACCGTAGACATATCATTATTTTATTAAGCTAAAAAAAATGGTAGATATGCTTAGTAAGGGAGACTGGGGACGATTGCAACAATTACTTCAATCAGAAACATGCTACAGGGATGATACTCATACTTCACACGCACAATTATACTCCCACAAACCAGGAGGACAGAAAATGCATTCAATATCTGTTGCTGCGTTTATTGAAAACAAAATGCATTTTGGAGGTATGAAAGTAATTTCTTTGGTGAAACCCATCTTTCTCATTCAGTCATGACTGCATGAATAAATCAAAACTGACTTAGTTTAAATCATTGTTTTGTTAACTTCCAAGTGTCATGATTAGCATATATCATAGTCAGAGTGTCTGGTAAACACATGGTGATCTGTCATGGTAGAAAGGGTCGGTGACGGTTGCAACAAGTTATTATAAAACAGTTTTTGAAAAAGGTTTTTAAAAACTTTTCACGAAACCCAACATCAAAGTTCACATTCACTGGAGTGAAGCAAAAATTAGCTTATAAAACAATTGCAGTAATGCATTATAAATATATGTTAAATGAAAGTTTGTTGCACTGCAAATAATTCCATTTTTTCTATCTATCACTGAAATATGGAGATTTAATTGCATCTGTAACATCTGCTCAGTGACTCAAAGTAGGTTTATGTTCCATGTATAACCAAACAAAACTGAATGGCTGTTATTTGATAGATAAATGAATTATACTATAATGATATTATTATGTACAAATGAATCATATTAAATATGTGTACAAATAAATAAATGATGATGATGATGATGATGATGGTGGTGGTGGTGGTGGTGGTGGTGGTGGTGGTGGTGGTTGTGGTGGTGGTAGTGGTGGTGGTGGTGGTGGTGGTGGTGATGATGATGATGATGATGATGATGATGATGATGATGATGATGATACAGTAATAGATATTATTATGAACCAACCCATATTCAAAAAATTGCATAAATTGGTAGGTGAAATTTGATGCATTTTTAACATGTTGCAAAAGTCCCTGATTTGTATTGCAACTATCCCCAGGATTGAAGTCAGTTGCAACATCTGACTTCTTCCATTCAAAGAAATATTGTGAACAACATGCCATATATAATAGTCATTAAATGGTATCAGTGATTAGCACTCAGTCAGATGTGAGTTTAATATGTAAAGATTTGGTCAATTTTGTCCAAATAGTCTCTGAGTAACTGAGAGAAATGCAAAAGGTATTGCAACAATCCCTAGTCTCTCCTACCTACTTTTTTTAAAAGAGCTTTTCCAAAGTATCCCCTGTACCCACCTCTGAGGAGCCCAGCCCATCATGATCATTATTGATTTTTTATACTAGATTTTGAATATTGATTACCTAAAAAGATTTTCTCATAGTTTTATCCTGTCCGTTCAAATTGTGTAATGGTTAAAAAGACTACCTCACACATAGGAGGTCCTGGGGTTTAAATACACCAGTATGAGCAAAGAGCATGGACAACTGTTCATTCGGACAAATTTCCCTCTGCACTCAGCAGTTAATTAAGCACACTCCAAGCTGTGTGATTAGGGCGGAGATGTTGCTACGGTGGACATACATCCTACCAAGGGGGTGGTCATTAAAACTTGTAGGTATGAAGTCCTGGTCTTGACCAAACTTGAGACTTACTTATGTCCAATGTATACATGCATACACACACAAATGATAAAAAAAACTTGAGGAAACAGAGTACATCTTCTTAAGATTAATGCTAATAAGTCCTCAATTACTGGAGGTAAGGGATTGAGATAATCTTAAGCAGCTAATCAGGTAGGATGATCCATCAACAAAGAAACTGATACAGATTTCATTTACAACGTCTTTTCTGTGCCAAGAAAACCATAACAATCGCCTTCTTAAATAACAAAAGCAATGATTGAAAAAAGCAGAAAAGCCTGGGAATATGATTGCATATCTCTCGTGTTGATGTCAATCACCTTTTCTAACTGATAATCATCCTTGAGAACAAAATACAGTTTTTGTGTTAGACAAATTGATCATCATTTGAAGATTATGTGTTTGGAGTTGATAAAATCTTTTTGTTTTTTTAGCATGGAAAATTGAGACAATGAAAAACACACTCAAGTGCACACACACACACACACACACACGCACACGCACACGCCAATCTAGATGCATGGACACACACAGAGAATCGAGAGGGCTTCCGTTGATTAACTTTAATCATGTTGAATTCAAATTTTAGCATTTAGTCTTAGTTATAATGTCAATATATTTACTTGCATGCACAGTGCAGCGTCTTCAAGATTTCAATGAACATTTTAGCTGTGGAATATCACTTAAGTACTTTTTATCTCAGCCAACAAGCTTGTATAGATATATGTATTCGGTCATGCCTGTCTTTCTGTCAGTCTGTTTGTCCACACAATATCTCAAAGAATTATCAGTGAATTTTTGAGGAAAAGTCAATCATACATAGAGTAGCAAAAAGATGATCTAACTTGGGAGTGAATCCGGGAATTTATTTTTGATTGTGAGATAATTTTTCATTTTTCTCTCATCCATCTGTGTATTTGCTGATGTCTGTCAATGTAATAACTCCAAAAGTTCTCAATGAATTTCAATTAACTTTGTGGAAAAGTGGGTGAAGGAAAAGCGATGAAATTTGGGGGCGGATCAAGGAATCTGTTTCTGATTGAATTAGAGTATGACGTTGGTAGAGATATATGCTCCTTGGGGTGATTTTTAGTTTTAGCATAAAATGTTTCTCTTTTGGATGTGGAAATCTCTTTTGTTTCATGAGCCTATAAAATTCATATGGCGAAAAAAAACCTCTTAGGTGCATACACACTCACAAATATGGAGGATTAGGACAGCTTAAGGTGGTTAAGTTTACTGACATAGATGTCCACTGCTACTTTTCAAGGTGGGGGGGAGGGGGTTGCAAGAATATATAATTCAGGGATGGGGGCACAAAAATGACGTCCGGGTGTCGGTTGTGAAGTAAGGGACTAAGAAGTGCCTCAGCTGTCACTGTTCACAGTGACCTGTTGGTTCCTGTCCTCTATAAGGTTTCAAACCTACTCGCCCTCAGTGCCAATGCTTAATCTCTTATGAAGGGGGGCAAATGCCCAGTTAGTACCCACCCACCCTGTGTCTACTGATACTGGATTCAGATTTCAGCATTTATTTGCTGTGACATCGATACACCTACTGCTCAGTGCAGCATTTTCGAGATTACAATGAACGTATTGGTCGATAACTTGATGAAATTTCCGTTTTAATTATGATTGATGGCGACTAGGGTCAATATATGAGTCGGGGCTTTCATGATGCAATTGATATCTTGTAATGGATTATTTGAAATAGATTATCTTGCAATAGACGAAGACTTCTATCTTGCAATGGACAACTATTTCTCTTCGCTACCTGCCATCATGGGCGTCCGCTGACACTTTTCTGGGCCAGGGGGTGTTCTGGGCCAGGGGGTGTGTGGATATTTGGAATAAAACCTCAGCGACAACACTCTTACCCACGAAAAATAATACCATGTTTTTTTATATGGGCATATAGTTGGGATTGCATAAAACAATTATTCATTACCAGTATCTTTTATTGATTATAAGGTTCCAATTTTCAGACTTCCTCATCGTAAGTGAGAAAGCCTAGTCCGCGGAGGCTGAGGGGAAATGCCGTTTGCTTCCTCCCTAGCGGACGCCCATGCCTGCAACAGTTAATGGGTTAATGCCAACTTTACGATAGGAAACACAAGCGCAATTTTCAGTTGAAATTTGAGTATCGGAAATCGGCGTGTATTTGGCGTGTTGCCCGCGCATAAAAAGAAGAAAGAAACCCCGGAATGACTTAGAGTAAAGGCGTTCTTCATATCCAATGAAGGGTTGGATCGTTCTGTTAAGTCATGGGTGACCACGAGTACAAATTTTGTGGTTGCAGCCCCAGCAAATCTCTACTTCTGAGCCTGTGGTTTTGACCTGGGGTGCACGCAACCTTAAGTGGTGCGTAAGGCAATTTTGGTGGGTGCGAGTAGAGATCGGCCAACAAACTTTTTTCATTTTATGGCTGATGTACTCAACTAACGTTCTTTCCCCTTCATGTCCCGAGCCAGCAGATCATTCTTCTGTTCCGTGAAGCTCGTCCCAACTTCGCATAAAGACAACATTCAGAAATCGATTTGATGTTCAGCATGACATTCGGAGAGCATCGAAGTGCCATGCATTTGAAAAATCAATTGAGGGAAGGCAACAATAGGCAGTGCTTTCATTGGTTTTATAAGTGATATCTTGATACAGGCTTTTAATTTTGACATCTGATAAATTTTAACATTTTTGTTATTTCCACATTTCAATGTTGATTTTTCCAGTATTGACTTTTTGAAATTCAATTATTTTGGCTGGAGATTAACGGTATGAGAAAGATTTTGAAATCTCGGTGGGAAGTGGGAGCCTTGGAAAAGGTTATGGACCGCTGGTTTACATGGAAGAAAAATGTTCTGCCTTCTTGTTCATCTTCCTTTTCCACACTAAAAATATTTTAAAAGAATCCATTTCTTCTCGTAGATTCGATGCACATGAATAAAGAAACTAGAGTCTGGTTGAGAATAATGATGGCGAAGACGACAACATAGATAACCCCCAGACAGAAGGTGTTAGGGTTAGAGCTAGGGTTAGATGACCCCCAAAGAGGAGTTGGCATCTGCTTTCTTCATTATAATTAGTCGTGCGTGACTTTTTTCCCCCTACAAGATGAACAGGAAAACGAAGCAAATAGCCCCCGTCGAAAAATGGGAATGACCACTCAGAGAAAAGATGGGGAAGTCGAGGAAGAAGCTATTTCTTTGTTCAGTGTGAAGTTGGGTTCTTAGCTACACACACAAGTTGTAGTGGTACAAAAGGAGTGAGAGAATGCTGGGCTGTCTGCTTTCAGGGAGGCCTTTAAGCCCCTTCTCCTACTTGATGAATAAACGCCATGTGGGATGAGTATGTATTTGGATATATACTGGCTAACATTTCTTATCAGTAAATGATTTAAATAGAAAATGATGGTAGTAAATAGATAATGAGGGGCTGACCCCCCCCCCCAAAAAAAATCAAGGAGTGCTGTTCCTACACGTCGAAGGATATATGGAGACTAAGTCATTGTATCTGTAACAATCGTGGGTTTTACGATGCCGAGGTGCTATATCATTTTCAAGTTTTTACATGATTTATATGTAAAAGATATCCCTCTTGAAAGAATGGCGTGTGCTGACCTCCTAGAACATATCTGAAGTGGATAACAATCTTTTTATTGTGATGCAATTTTCCATATGGATGGGAATACCAATCGCCATAATTGTCGCATTTGAGCTGATGAACAACCCAAATGATTTTGTCCAACATCTGAAAAGAGACTCGCCCGAGGTTGGGTTAGACAAAATATAAGGTTTATGGACACGGGAGTCCGTAGGGGAAAACAGGGCGAGGGTGAGTTGATTTGGAAGTTGAAACCTTATAGCCAATGAAGGATAATGGTGCAGTATTATTGCTTCATATAGCTCCGGTTCAAAGTTCCCATATAAAAAGACTGCATTATTACTAGCTGATGACAAGGTTGCAGCAAAGATGTACTTCGAATATACCGTTTTGCCCCCCCCCTCCCTAATTTTAGTGGCAGCGGGCGTCCATGTTTGTGATCCTTCTTTTCTTTAAAGAAGATATAGGGTCAATTCATGTTGACCCACCGCAGCAGTCCTTTGAACCTCGGTTCATTGAGGTTGGGATAATCAGCGACACTGTCTATCAACATCATGGCGTCCCTTGCCATTACGCTACAATTGTTCGGGATTATCTAAATGAACGTTTTCCCAATCGGTGGATTTGGCAAGGAACCAACAGACCTTGCCCTGCTGGATTCTTTTCGGTTACTTTGCATTGGGCTACATCAAATCGGATCAATCAAAAAATATTACGACTTCGGATAATTTTCATCGATGTATACGAAATGCAACAGATGACACGACACTGCAGACGTTCCAGGTTTAAAAAAACTGCTGAATGGTTTGAGTTGGGCATGGATGCTGATGGACTATTGGACACAATCGTTTTGACGCTGACGTGATTTAGACACCAGCCGATTTGGCGCTAGACTTTTGGGCGTTAATAAAAATGTCAATTGAATCATCATCGTTCATAGCTTTAAAAACTGCAATGTAACGTTATGGGATAATAAAAACATAAAATCTGTTGATCACTACAAAATGAAACTGTATTGTAGCTTTATTTATTTAACAATTATCAGATATAGGTAACAGGGGCTAGGCTTAGACTTAATGTTATGTTATTATAATTTTATTCCATTAAAATTGTACATATAGACAGATTTACAAATAAAAATGTTCTGGGCGCTAAAATGTATGGCGTACAAATTGTCGCACCAAAACTTACCATATAGATGTTGAGGTGTCAAAATTCCAATTCAAGTTCACATTTCTTTTTAGAAGAATTGCTTGTATGTTTCCTTTTTAGCTTATGCATCTCTAGGCATCCAAGTATGTCTGCCTGGTTCAAAATTGGCAACAAATGCAATTTTCTTTTGTTGCCCTTTTAATCAAAGAAATTCATGGTGAATTCCAGTAATAGCTCTGAATTCCTTGTTAGTAACGTATAAAATAGGCTTCAAACAACTCTGTTTTAAAAGATGGACATCTGGTTATATGGAAGAAAACAAAAAATCATGGGATTTGTAACCTCTGTTTCAAACTGATTATACACTGTTATCGTGTGTACCGGCGGTTAGTATACTATCGCCCGTCGACCAGACCCGGCCTCATTCATCCGAACCGCCGATTTCATTGAATATGTGACGATGCACGCAAAAATCATTTATTCTATCTTGGTAAGTGAACAATAAAATTCATAATCGAAAAATAGAACCACGGTCTAATTTTGTTAGTGGCCTCGAACAAATCAATGTTTTATTGCTAAAATGTTTTAGCACTACGCATTCCTACTGTTCTACTAACATGCTCAAAATTTGAACGACAATTTGACAATATTCAGTCCTCTAAAAAAAGGAATTCCATAGTTCCCATCGATTCGTATTATATGGGAATGTGTGCATACTCCTACAATGAAAAACGTTGAAATATTTTCTTTTTAAACATGCTGTTCCCATAGGCTTATATGACCATTGTTCCATTTTTATTCGTTTTGGCCAGTAAGACATCAAACATTTCTGATTCGGTTTGCCCCCCACCCCCCAAGTTTACTGATCCCTAGTGTATACAGTAATACTCCACTTAGCGCTCTGGATACGTTTCGGAGAAATACGGCGTTAAATGAAACTGCGTTTTTACGGGGTCACTATAACACAGCAATAATAGAAATACGAGCTTGGTGCTTTTCCTTGGCACCTTAGATGAATTTTCAGCACTCGGAGTTGCTGGCTGTTTTCCACATGTGATCGGTAAAAAATTGCAGGAACTTGTGGATAGACAGAAAATTTTGTTAGAAATGTGGGCGTATGAGATGAATATAAATCATAGTTTCTTATATGATACTATAAAATTACTGTCATAATGAGCATAGTGCTATCGTACTGGAAATATTGTGCTAGTAAAAAATATGTTATTTCAAAATATATTATGTCATCGTTGAGTTCCAACAAGGTGGAATGTGCTGTGTACCTCATCTGGTAGCTACTTTCCAGGGTTAAGCGTTGATGTATTTTGCTTGATGCAAAATAAATTATATACGTATTTATTCTGTTACTGATGGCACATTAACTTGACCAAAATGTACAGTGAACAGTTATTTCGTGAACTTTCGGAAATTTAACATTATTAGAATTGTTAGAAATATTTGGAGGAGAGCACTAATGCAATTCAGTGCTAATCAGGGTATTAAACAGAGAATGTGTCATTTGGCCAGAACATGTGTATATTCTTATATTTTTTTCATATGAAGTTACTTAAAGGTGAGGCATATGTATGTATGTAAAAGTGAAACCACAAGGGAGAGCTAGAGGGACGGAGACGAAGAGACAGAGACGAAGAATAAATACATGTATGTGAGGTTATTTCACCTGATTGACAACCAACAGGAGCTCAAATACTTATACAAATAAAAATAACCATAAAACACATTTACACTGAGGCTTTAAGCTTTTTAATCAAACAAAAACCATTGCCAGTGCTAGACGCAGAATTCCTGACCGCTAGCTAGAGCCTTTGCGCTGGTCACGGCATCAGCTTGGACTTCCCGTATCATTTTTCTCCTAGCTCGGATTGTATTATGTGAAACTTAGAGGGGACAAGCACCTGAAGTGGCGTCACTCACTTCACCATTCATCCTTTACGATACTTAGTATTCATGCAAGTGCTGGCAAGGCTCGGCGCAGCTTAACCTCAATGATTGCATATGAATCAGCATATCGAACGTGATTTGACCATAAGCAGATAAAAGGGGCTTTGTCCAATTCTGTTCTACAAGATACCTATCATCATCTTATATACAATAATACCATGGTTAGTACTGTAAATAAGTTCCTAAGAATGCCCTTTTTCATCTTGTATACAGCAATACCATGGCAAGCACTGTAGATAAGTTCCTAAAAATATAGCACCAAACAAAAGACCGCTAAATGGAGCAGCGCTAAACAGGGACGTTATACCATGGCATAGATAGAGATTTTCAAGGGAAGGGGGCTGTGGTTATAACAAGGGGGTACATAAATATAAAATGTAAGTTTGACCTCCTCCTAGACTGGACACTGACTCACTCGCCACCTTTTTTTTTTTAAAGAGTTGGACACTGGGGAGAGGGGATCTCCAAGGATGTGCGTGTGCTCCCCTGGTAGCATGTGCATGGGGAGGGGCAACCGGAGAGGGGGCTGCTCTCTGTGTTGGGAGAAGCCAATAATTTCAACTTCATCGAAAATGGTGCATCAAACTTCTATCAACTCTGAGATACAAACTTTTAGTTATTGGAGTCGTAGGCCGTTTTCCACTCGCAATGGGTAAGAAAGATTCTACCAATTTATGGATATACAGCAAATTTCGCTAGTCATCAATCAAAAATATATGATGTTCGACACTGAGCCTCAACAAGATGATTTGGATTAGTACTGTGTATCTAATTTGGTTGCTACTTCCTGGAGCAGGTGAAGTATCTCTAGATGTCAATTCATATTGCTACATGATTAATCATGATGTATGCGTTTATTCTCATACATATGGCACATTAACTGAAACAACCAGAACAGATTTTTTTCAGAGACTGTTCATGGTGCTGTCTATTAGAAGTATTTATTTTGGGAAATTGCTTGCATGTGTGTATGTGAGTGAATTATGCATCTATATGTGTTTATACATGATCATTATCAATCGTATCCATTGCTGGACAAAGGTATTTCCCAGCTCCTTCCAACGCTTACATATATATATATATATATATATATATATATATATATATATATATATATATATATATATACATACATACCTATATATATATACATAAATACATACATACATATATATATATACATATATATATGTATATATATATATATATATATATATATATATATATATATATATATATATATATATATATATATATGTGTGTGTGTGTGTGTGTGTGTGTGTGTTATTAGCTAATGGATATCTGATACAACAGAATGATTATGATTTGCATCATATTATATCGAAACTTTTATTTGAAATGATCTTCCATTATTACTCGGTGAATGTATCATTTGGCCTAGATTACGACAATAGAATAAACAATCAAAGAAAATGAGGCTGCTGCAGGAATCATTATATATATATACATACATATATATATATATATTTGAGAGAAAATGGGAATGGAAAGAGAAGGGAGGGTTATATTTTTTATATGTCTAAGAATCAGTGAAGCTATCTAAGAGTGAAGCACATGAATGTACATGTAAGTGAAGCCATTACGAAGAGAAACAGAGATAGATGAAGTATGTATATATGTATCAGGCTTTTGCATGTGAAATATCATTCTTGGATAAGTAAGCTGAAGGATGATATACACAAAAAAATGATAAATATTTAATCAAAATATGACTCAATTTAAGTAATAAGTTTGTTTACAACAATCCTCAAAAAATGATACGCGATTCCTGTAAAATTCTTTTGGTTTAATAGTTACAAATTTAGTTAAAGTACAAATCATGATTCCTCTATTTTTGAATCTTTTATTAATCTGGTCACATGATACCAAATATAGAATCATGGGGTTTTTGACCTGTTTCAAACTGATGACATGCCATCTGTTATTTCCCCTACATGCATGTGTGTGTGTGTGTGTGTGTGTGTGTGTAGGCAAGTGAATGTAATGAATTTGTATTGAAACCTCAAGCTCTCATAATAGAGAAACAAAAATATGAAAAGCAAGGAAAGATTACAAATGTTATTTGAGATTCAGAGATAAAACATGGTCATTATTTGAAAAGGTTGTATGCTTCCTTTGTTGTATATACAATGTCTTTTCCTCTGTCTAGTCTGTGCGTCTATGTCCTTGTATGTCAGTGTCAGGGTCTCAGAAAGGAATTTTATTCAACAGGACAAAGCTGTTTTTTCCCAGACCCTCACTCAGCACAAACACCCTGGTCCTTTAGTTATCCTATTTTCATCTGCTATAACCCTTCTAGCACACCATATTGTATTTACTCGCTAGTAAATGATATGTTCATAAATAAGATTATAACCTGTCATATGACCTTAGGAGTTTTGATACATAGCTCTACCAAAAAAAACACATGCACCCTTTCCAAACGCTCCAAGCCCCGGTACAATACACCAGATCCACTTCCCCCTCTAAGGAGCCTAAGTCAGCTTTGCTCTAAATTGACAGTATTACTACAATTAAGAATAATATTAATAACAGGTCTGGTTAGTCATCAAATAGCAACCATGTGACCAACGTCTTTGGGTACCATGCCATGATGCAGGTGATCAATTAAAAGAATGGATAATGGGGATCTCAATGAATAAGTAACTTCTCTCACCTTTTGTTAGACATTGATCATTAAATATGTCTGATTTTCAAAAAAACAAGTGTGGATACTGTCAGGCACAAACTAAGGGACCAATTGAGCATGAATTTACATTGCAAATTGACCCTTCTCCAATTTAAAAAACTCAAAACGTTTTTTCAAGGCATAATGAGTAAATGTTTAAATGTTCAGCCCTCTAGCTCTATTGTTGCAACCTGTATGCATGATAAATACATGCATAGCCAGCCAGCCAGCCAGCCAGTCAAACCAGCTTCAAAACTGAAGAAACCCAAGTCGGCAGTTTTGGTCACAGTCTTGATTGAGTTGAGCTGAGACTTTAAAAAAAACTTGAAATTAGGATACTTGAATTATCAAAAATAAATGACCTGATAAAATTTTCAAGGAGACTCTCTGTCCCCACTACTATTTGTTCTAACCATGATACCACTCGACAGAATCCTGAAAAATAGCAACGGATACCAATTATCCAAAACAAAGGAAAAAGTCAACCACTGCACGTACATGAACTACATAAAACTATTTGCCAGGAACAGGGAAGAGCTTAAAATGTCGTTCAACAAAGTGACAGAATACAGTGATGACATCAGGATGAAGTTTGAAATAGAAAAACATGCACTGATGGTAATGCACAAAGGATGGCTCATAGCAGCAAAAGGGTATTGAATTTCTGGACAACAAAAAAATCAGAGTATCAACTACACAGGACTGATATGAATACCTGAGTGTTCATGAATATGACACGATAAAATGGGAAGAAATGAAAGAGAAAATCACAAAAAGAATACCTTAGGAGAGTAAGAAAATTATTAAAGACCAAGCTAAGCTTCTGATATAAGGAATGAACATGTGGGCAGTATCAGTAGTAAGATACACAGTTCCTTTCTTTGGATGGATAAAGGAAGAATTCCAGACAATGGACGCGGTGAACAAGAAAGCTTTTGACAATGCACAAGGCTTAACACCCCTGAGATGACACAAATAGACTGTATGTGAAGAGGAAATAAGGTGTTAGAGGACTCATCAGCATAGAAGACTGTGTCCAAAAAACCAAAGTAGGAGTAGAAAAGTATGTTTGAGCAAATAGTGAAGATTATGAATTGCTTCCAAAGCAGAGCCACAAGCAACAAAAAAGTAGCAAACGAAGGAGCAGCACAGCAAAAAAGGAAAGATGTATTGGAACAGAAAAATCTATATGGGAGAATTCAAAAGACAAATACAAAATGTCACAGATGGAAGATCATGGACGTGGCTTTGCAAAGGAAACCTGAAGAGATAAACAGAACTGCTCAATTGACGGAACTGAAACAAACAGCAAATGCTGCCCATGTTGAGAAAGAGATGAGACCGTAAGCCATACAACCAGAAAATGTTAACAACTAGCCCAGAAAGATTACAAAAACAGACACAGCAGGGTAGCAACTGTGATACACAGGGAACTGAACAATCGAATGGGATTTGACCGTGCGGACAAATGGTATTAGCACTAATCGCAGACAGCCCTGAAAAATAGAAGCCACAGATTACTCTGGGACTTTGACTCTAAAACTGACCATGCATGAAGACAAGACCTGGTAATCATGGACAAGGGAAGGAGAATCTGCCGAATAATTGATGTGGACATGCCCGCGGATCGCAGAGTAAATATGAAAGAGAGTGAAAAGCTAGAGAAATACCAGGACCTGGCAAAGGAACTGAAGAGAGTGTGGAACATGAAAGTCAGTAATAATAGGTGCACTTGGAACCGTGCTGAAGACAGTGAGAATGAGATTGGAGGAACTAGGGATAAGAGAGAGGTTTGAGACTACACGGACCACAGCACTACTGGAGACTGCATGAATACTGAGGAGAGTACTGGAAATATGAGATAGGCCACTGCTAATAGGTAGGTGTTGTATAACAGTCAAGAAAATGGTATGGTGAAGACAGTACAAATCACTGTGCTGTGGTGATAGTTGGGGACAATATGATAGGAGGGCAGGAAACTTGAAGAGACTCACTGTCACTCAGCCTCCAGCAATAACTACTGAGCAACTGGTGTGAAATTGTAATCCACAGTGTTGCTGTGGACTGTGAGAGTGTGAAGAGGATGGCTCAAGACTTGAAGAGACTTGGTGTCACTCAGTCTCTAGCTGTGACCACCAGGCAACTGGTGTGAAAATGCAAATAATAATAATAATAATAATAATGATGATGATGATGATGATGATGATGATGATGACGATGACGATGATGATGATGACGATGACGATGACGATGATGAAATAAATTCATACTGAGACCTCAAGCATTCATTACAAAGAAACAAAGATTTAAAAGTAACAAAAGATTACTAATATGATATGTAATTCTGAAATGAAGTGTTGCCATTAGTCAAAGCACTCAGATGAGTATCCCCATCTTTGTTGTTTTTATTGCAACCTGATGTTTATTCGGGATATCTTTTTTCAATTTGACTTGGGACCTTCCCTTATCAGCATGAACCTCTGAACCGCTAGCACTTTTTATTTCAATCCTTCCTCAAATGGAAAAAATTAAAAGAAATAAGATACTTGAAAACATAATGATCACCATTAGCCATCATGAGTCCACTGCCTTTCCTTCCATGCCAACCTCTGTCAAGTCTTACTGGAAAACCTTTCTATATCATTTTTCCATGTTTATTTGGTATTCTCCTGCTATAATTGCCATCCCTTGGGCACCATTTGACCAACCTTTCACACCACCTGTTACTCCTTTCTGTCACAAATCCTGCCCATCTCCTTTTTGGTATTTGATCACTTCCACGCTAATCATGCATAAAAAAACATATTTGTACATGACAAATGTTTTTTTAAGATTCTGATTGATTTTGTTGATATTTCAATACTTAGTCACATCATCAGGAGTCATTTTTAATTCTTTAAAACTTCATATTGACAATAACATTTTTTTTTACCAACTTTAATCTTATTTCTGTTGCATGATCTCAAGGATAAGGGGTGCAAGTTCGGATCTCACCAGAGGCTTATTCTATATTTCCAATCTGCACTGCTTGTGGGAGTTGCAATATAAAGCACAAGAAATGATATACAGGAAATGGTTGTCAAAAATGAACATGAACAGACACTGTTTAAAACCTACAGTGTTGACAATTGTTTCTGACATTTCATTTTGCCTCTATAACAAATCCGATTCCACATCAGTTATACATCAGTAAAATTGCAAATCCCACTTCCTTTGAAAATATGATTTCTCTTCAGTTACAAACCTTATTTCACTTGAGTAGCTAACTCAATTTCTCATTAGCATTAAACACAGTTTCACTTCAGTTCACTCACTTAATTAAAATTTTTTGAAGTTATTAAGAAATGAAATTAAGTAACAAATAGATTTTTTACTTGTATTTTCAGGCAGTGACCAGATCTTCTCAGTCATGAATAGTTTTATTGGAAAAACAAATGTTGCCAAATGTTGCTGCATGCTTATAGCAATTATCAAAAGTGGAAAATATGGATGCTCCCAATCTTTTTCAATTTGGTCTAAAAGAAAGTGAATTTGGCTATCATAGAACTCGTGACACCTTCCCCTTCACTCTTCTCCTTGATCACTTTGCAAGTAGCTCTTTTTTTTTCCCACTCTCTCATGTAAGCATCTGACCTGTCTTTCAGTTTTCAACCTTTTTCAATTTGGTCAGGGAGAAAGTGAATTTGGCTTTTATTGACCAGTATCTCTCTCCCTTTCCCTCTCTCGCCTAACTCACTTTCAATTTGGTCTGAGAGAAACAGACATCCAGGTAATAATGACTGACACTGCTTTATCTTAGAAATTTAAATGATATGCCAGTGATAATATTAATTTCATTGTTTCCCATACTTCTGAATCACAACCTCTTGTATTCCAAGTAGATGCTGAATGTCACTTTGCTATGTTATACTATCCTGTATAACATCCTTATGTACTGTATGGCAACAGAGATCTATTTTATAGACAGTGATAAAAAAATCAGTGTCTTAGATGGTCATTGTTAACATATCAACTATTCGAGACTTGGATGCTTAGTGGTGGACTCAATCTTAAATAGTTCTGCACAATTCTCTCTGTGATACAGAAAAAGAGAAGCAATTACATCAAGTACTAACAGGGATATCCGAAATTACTAAACAGTATTAAATATTCTTCTTGATATATTCATTCCTATAGAACACAGCTAATGAATAAAAGATGTTTTACACGAGAAAAAGTATCTTTTACTAATAATGTGAAGCACAAAACAAAACAAATGACGAAATCCCTCAGTTTGACAAGGATTCACGGTAGACTGCACTTGTGTTTTCCCCATCGGGTAACAGTATAAGAAGATTGAGGATCCAACTATAGAAAATTCAACATAAAGCTAGCCCAGGGATAAGTATGGAGAAGTCAGGTTAGGGCCAACAATCTTGACAGATTGTACCTTGTTGATGGTCATGACAAAGCGGACGCTCACTGGGAATTGGATCTGCCTGAAAAATGGGGATGCTGGGCAAGAACACACATCCCCCTTTTTGCCTGCCCCTGTTAGGATAGTGGCTTCCATGTCATGAAGGAGAAGCTGCTTGACAGCTAGGTGAGTTCCATTGCACAACTTACGAGGGTCTAGATTTCTTGGGAAGCATCATGGACATCCCAACTTTCAGTTGAAGCCTGTGGGGAGGAACACCAAGCAGCTAAAAAAACATCTTTGAGTTTGTATGCGTGTGTGTGTGTGTTTTGTTACTACTACTCCGTAAGAGAGTACTGCTTCTTCTTTGAAAACATGTGTCTTTACAGAAACGCTTAAAATGCTTGAAACTTGATGAAAATTTATTTTATAGTGGGAAATTTTTTTTTTTGCCAGTCACAAGAAGAAATATTAATGGAAATTCTAGTGTGAGAATCTTTTGATTGGCTACAGAATGAACTCTGGTGATCTCGGATGATCTCCAAATTTGGCCTACCTAAGTTGATTTTTTAAAAATTCTCCATGCAAAATATTAAGTTAACGGGGCCTTGTAGTTCTAGCGTGAAAGGGGCACAACTAAAGAGATTTGTGAACAAGGTTTTTCAGCATAGCATATAACCAAAAACGAATTCTGAAACAAATTTTGTGCAAGACTGTCAGTTGAGAATACATGACTATATCTCTCTGAAACTGTGTAGAATTGAGTTACCAATTGGAAAAGACCGAGCTCATCCATGTCATTCTAACATTCTAACATTAGATCAAATTAGATTACAAACAAATACTATAGGTCTAAAGTTTGTTTTACACTGGCCATACATTTGACATTACATTCTTCATAAGGGATGCACCAACACTGCCAGAAAAAACAAATGTTTCAACTGGTAGAAAAAGTTCAAGAACCTTTGTTGTATTGAATCTCATTTTGTGTTGTATTTTAGACCAGGGTTTTTTGAATTGCATGAATTATTACAAAACAAAAAACTGAAAGCTATAAAGAATTCTATATTCCTTTTTTTACCTCAACCAATAAAGTTGGAGAGTATACATATTACCTTGTGTCTCTCCTTCAGTCTTTCTGTCTGTAAAATATCACCAAAAGTTTGTGAAGTTTTGAAGAAGGGCTGGCCATTGGCTAAGGAAGAGGTAATATGGTTTTGGCACGGATCAAAGATTTTTTCAATTGAGTTAGTGTAAAGCTTTGAAAGAGTTATGCACAGAGTGCTTTGTAGTTCTATACTTGGTTCTACATGGAACTGAGGAGTGAATTCAATTACAAGCCTTTGTATAAATATTAGCTGATTGATGGGCGACATTTTCTTATAATTCCTATGAAACAAACTACTTAAAGCTATAACCAATTCTATATTCTCTCTTTTCATACCAAGTTCTCCACTAAATTGTGAACTGTGTTCTATCATAAGCCTTTGTAAAATAGTAAATTGATTGATGGGTGACATTTTCACAGGATCCTAAAAACAAAAAATGGAAGCTGGGCTGGACAGGGAAGAAAACAAAGACCCCAATTTATTTTTCCCTTGAGTTTTGACAATGTCAGTTAGTCATACATCTGCTTGTACCATCAAGGCTATTTATCATAATCCACTTCCTGCTTGCTAGGCCCCACAAAGCATCAATGTGCTAGACTTGGGGTTGGACTTCAACCCTTCCTCTGGTTTTACTACTTTACCCATACCTGCTGGGAGAAGAGATGGATGCATGCTTTTCCCTAGGGCATTAGTGGGAACTTGAACTTAGCTTGCCGATTCCATTTTCCGTGCTGCTAACCACTTTTCTACTGGCACCTCCAGTTTTGACAGTAATAGTCCTAGATTCCATATCCGTCACGCCATAAGAGGAAACACTTATAAATAATCGTATAGAATGATTGTTGGAGGTGCGATTGGCGTAGTCAGTAACAATAGAATTGGTGAACCGGGCTGTTTATGTTCTCTGTGCCCCTATGTTCTGGGGAGGGAAACTCTGACACTAAAACTAGGGAGTAGAGTTCCCTTTAGGCTGTTTGACACCCAATTTGATGTTCCTCCGGCAGTTCCTGCAACCAAGCTGATTCTAGACATATTGCTCACTGCTTTCTACTGGACTACATCAGCCGAGAGGGGGATTATGAAGACTGGGCATCTCAGGATCCCCATACGCCTCGCCAAGGCTTGTACCCTAGTGAGAACGTTATATCATCTGCAGAGACAGAACTGAGGCCATTCAGAGTGATCATTAGCAGAAATTAGGGGGCTTTTTCATTGGTCCTCACCAATGTTTGCACCCTAAAAGTATGGAAGCCTTAAAAGAAAAAATTGTTAGTCTCCACTAGACCAAAATGTTTGTAGCAAATGTGAATCGATATGATCAATTTATTTTATTAGTTCCCCCATCCTAGAGTTGGGGTTAAGGTTTTCATTCTCATGGTGAGGACTAAGGAAAAAGAGCCAGCAATTGAGGTCTTTTTCATTTTTTAAAAAGAAAAGAAAAGAAAATGCAACTTCATTTTTTCTTCAGTATTTTATGATTATGGATGCTGAGGACTATGAAATCTTGCAATTCACAGAGAAAAAAAGATTTCACTTTCGGTAATTGTCAAACAATAAAAATATTTTACTAATTCTGTGCTGAAACCTCAACCAATTATTGCTAGGTTCATAATTGAACCTTACAATTTTTTATTTGTAAGATTTCATATCACTTATTGTGAAATAAGAAAGTTATTTTTCATTTTACAAATGGAGTTTGACATGAACTCATTTTTTATGTGTCTGGATATTAAATTTAAAACTAATAGAATCAAATTATATGATTAACAAGTTTTTCTCACAGACCATTATAACTGCCTCACATTTGTGACCATGTGTCAGACTAAGCTTAGCAAATATCCAAGGGTGTTTAGCTATAGAGCGATATGGTAAGAAAGCTCCTCTCACAGACTATTACTTTAACAGTGACTTTGATCCTCATTGGGTGCCCTAAACTTGCAGCCTTGTGCCAGACAGTATCAGGCTTAGAAAATAAGGTACATAGAGATTTGTTTGTAAATATTTATGAATTCAGTCTCTGTCAGGTTAGGATTTTCTTTCTACATGGATATACATACCATAGACAGGGAAGGGAGGAATGAAGACTGTATATCAGAATATACATTCAATAAAAGAACAGGTTAGGTAGTGCGGTCCCTCCCATGAGTATAAGCTTCTAATTTGAGTGTGGGCTAATTTCTTTTCAAGTTCAGTCATAAGGTCTTTCTTTGATACACTAAGTAATATGAAACCTTTCACGATAGGCATCTGGGGGAGGAGGGCGCACAGGGCATTTGTTGACCCTCTCCCTCTGCGGGGTCAGACCTTTTCAGAGGTTTGAAAGTTGGAACCTTCTGGAGGCCGGGGATCAATGGGTCACTATGAACAGTCACAGCTTAGCAGCTTCTCCACGACTGGAATGCCTATCTAGTAACAGGGTTGCCACTAAGGTATATTCTGAATATATCCTTTTTTTTTTTCACGTTCCCACCACCACCTCTGACAACTATAAAGTAAACTTAGTGGACCCAGTTGCTCATACTAAATCGGTTGAATGCATGCCAACCCTAATTTATAAAAATAAATTAATAAT
Source organism: Thysanoteuthis rhombus (assembly GCA_963457665.1). Taxonomy (NCBI): domain Eukaryota; kingdom Metazoa; phylum Mollusca; class Cephalopoda; order Oegopsida; family Thysanoteuthidae; genus Thysanoteuthis; species Thysanoteuthis major. The sequence continues at coordinate 38,685,612 of OY735217.1, read as the reverse complement.
TACTGCTGGTAATTCGGGACCACAGTCATCGGAGTAGTAGATGCGAAAATAAAGCAATAGTACTACTAGCTCTACGGCAGAGACCACACATCTTTCGAGGGACCGCATTACTTAACTTGTACATAATGAAATGGGAATTGATGAGAGGGGGAGAGAGAAAATGACTGAAAAATTATTTAGTCTTATTCAAGGTTCGACCAAAAGAAAGAAAAAGAAATTTTACTTCAGAAATCAGACACTGAGCAAAGAAACAGGTGTTTTTTTCATTATTCAATGAAAGAAAGGAAGAGGAAAGAAGAAAAGAAAGAAAGAGAAAGGAAGGAAAGAAAGAAAGATAAAGAGAGAGTTTCAAAAGGAAATGTTAAATGAACGAAGAAAGGAAATGAGAGAACGGGAAAAAGAAAGAAAGGAAGACAGAAAGAAAGGAGCACTCATCAACCTTTGGGATGGGCATATCTAGTTTTTCTCTAGGTCATATCCGGTCGGCTTTTGTCCCCTCCCTGCCCAGCTACAAGGTTTCCTTGGAGAAAGCCGAAGGACACCCACCACCCATCAAAAAATAAGGGTGGGAAATAGAAAAAATAGTTAAGTAAGAAGCTACACAGCTGGTCTTCTGTGGAAAGACTGACAAAATCTTCAAGTAGAACATTTTGAAAATACAGAGAGAGAGAAAAGTTAAAATTTGTAATATATGCAGGGTTGTCAAATTAGCCATTTTCGGCCAGATCTTACCCAATAAATATCTCCGACAGCCGAAAATCTATCAGTTTAAAAAAATAATTAGTATTATAAGTAAATGAACAATTTTTTAAAAATGTTTTTTTTTTTCTGAAGTTTCAGTGTATGAGTTATCTTATTTGATAAATAGACTTTAAATGCGTTTGTACAACATTTTTCATGAACTTAGCTGGAAATTGAAAAGTTTAGCGGAATTTAGCTATTTTTCAGGACAGTTAACTATTAACAAATCATACTTGACAAGCAACTTCATTTTCAAGTTTACATCTAAAATCGAGTCAAGAAACATGTAGAGTTTACAGGTATATATCTAAAATCTAGGAAATATATAAGATATTAATTATAGATTAAACGTGATTTCATAAACAATTACTTTATAAAAGTATTTCTTATTTTATTTGAAATATTACTTATTTTACAACCGTAAATTAAATTAGAATACAACCTTTTATTAAAAAAAATCAAGAATCATCTAAATAGCAATTTCTGACATCTAGACTTAATCCCGAACATCTAGATTTAGATGAAAAACCTCTGAATTGGCAACAACGAATTTATGTAACAAGTGTACGTACAGTGACTGGCTTGTCGGCAGCTGAATTGAGAGAAAATAAAACATAGTAATTACTGGCTGCCTGGGTTTTATTTAGTTGAAGAGAAAGAATAAAGCTGTTATTTATATTAAATACTTCAAATCATATATGTCTCTTTCTATCTCTATATCTATCTATTAATATTTCTTCTTTTTTTTTCACGTGCCTCTCTCTTACCCATACACGCTTGATATTCATAGCCGACTCTCCCTCTGTCTCGAGTTTCCTTTTCTCTCTCTTAAATATATTCCTCCTTCTTTCGATCTCTTTCTTTTGAAAAAAAAAAAAAAAGTACAACCTTGCTGACGTCACGTAGCCGGCGTGAGAGTGAAAATTTCACACCCGCGCATACTTGATATTCGAATGGCGCATGAAAAAAAAAAGAGAATTTATGAAAGAAAAACAGGAGTAGTCGCTGCTTCATAAATTTTCGACAGATCGCATATCTGCATGACGGCACGAGACGTCCAATCGGGACCATATTTGTTGATTAATATCCCACCTTCTTTCTACTCTACTCTCTTTTTCATTCTCAATTATTTAACTATTTCAACTGTTTTTTCTTTTTTTTCTTCTATTTTTCGAATTTCTACCAAGTCAAGTGTCTCTCTAACTTAATAGTATGACGGCACACAAAGAAAGATATTCAATTTACTATGGCACACTAATAGCAAAAATTAAATGAACGAGACAAAAACGTTTCAGTAATCAATCAATGAAATATTTACATTAGCATAATCACCTTTTCATTCTCATACGTCGCTGAAAAGATTTGTTAGATCTCACAAAATCTTGAACCCCAAGATTTCCAACCCTGTAACGGAAGTAGAGCAGACATATAAACCCATAGTGGACACGTGAAATACACGTTTGTGTATTTGAAAAAAAATATGTGGCTCATTTTGGGAGATAGTTGAAGGGCACAATATAGGGGTGGTGGTCCCTGGTTTAATGTTTCACACACTCGACGTTCAATACGATGGACAAATAAAAAGAACTAAGAGAAATTGTGAAAGAAAAAACAGAAGTAATTACATAAATCATATTGTTATTGCTTTGAATAAATTAAATTGCTCTTATCAGTGTGCTGTTTCAAGTATAAGTGTGCCAAGGTGCAGAACACAACAACCGGGGCCACTTTCCCTTTGCTCACTTGGGAAACGGTCGTTGTGCACTATTGTGCCACGGCACACGGTTTGAGAACTTTTGCTCTAGTCGTTCTCTATCACTTCGTCGTCACTAGTATGAACAGTCCCTCATGCTCCGAATTTATCTCTCTCTCTCTCTCTCTCTCTCTCTCTGTCTCTGTCTCTGTCTCAGTCTGTTCTTTTCAATCTACTTTCTTTTTGAAATTTCTCTCCCTCCAAGGCGTGAATGAATTCATCTGACCTACATTGTACGTAGATTATATCTACTCGCCGGAGATAGATAGATAGATAGATAGATAGATAGATAGGAATAAACTTGATTGATGAAAAAAAGAAATGTCCTTTCAGGCCCCCGTAAAAGCCGGATAAGTGGCTCAGACCATTCCCTTTATTCTAAGCTCTCCCCACCTCTGTACTGACGACTCCGATTCAATTGTTTAAAGAGGCATAAAAATATTTTAAACAGGGTATATAATTATTTTGGGGGACAAATGAGAGCCCTCACTCACTCTAACCCCATAGGGTGAAGACCAAAAAGTCATATGGCTCTGTGGTCCTTGAACGTGCTGTGTATCTGTGTCGTGGGGTAGGGGAAAGGGTGATCGCAAAAAAACACCTCTTGGGAGAGACTTACAGATAAAGATAGTACAAACCGTGATTACTCGGACAGACACCCAGAAGTCGAGTACAGTGGGAATGCGTGGGAACGGCGTTCCTCTGTCCCAGGGGGGGGGGGCTAAGTATTTGCATACTATTTAAATTCTTTACTTGAACAGTTCACTATGAAAAATCATGCTCCCAATACTCACTCCGTATGGCCTCAAAAAGGTCTGTACAAGTAAATTTCTATAAATTCTTCGACTTGGAGAAAGCGTTAAAGCACTCCCTGCGCTGACAGCCCTGCGTTCCTTCTCTTATTTTCTTAGCACTACATCACTGCTGACACCTATGTTCGGTCTCTAGCTTCTTGTGAATATTAGAAGTCTCTACAGAGGAAATAGAACTCACTTGTTGGCATGTGCCAGACTCGACTGAACTCATCAAATGTTAAAGGGCACCAAGCCGAGAAGTAATGAGTAACAAGTTACTCATCCAGACAATACTTACTGTTGGGAGTTCGATGACAACAAGTTGACTCATACGGCAGCACTAAACTAAGTTCATCTAGTATCAATGCTAGTATGCTTTACCAATGGTATACCTAGAGATGGAAGTTTAAAGCACTGTAGCCCTGGAGTTTCCCCGAAACGACCATCTCCGACACTCACAGACACTCGAAAGTTTGTTCAATTCCATTTCGTTTCACTGTCTCTACGGCTAGGTTCAGCGAAATCTTTGTTTCACTCCCTATCCTGCCTCACTCTTCCTCTCCCTGCCTCCTTGGCATTGCAATTTCATTTTAGAAACCTCTCCTGCACACTAATTCCTTCAACGAAAATTCTTCATTTCATTTAAAATGTCACAAACGGAAGTGTACGAGCGCGTTGTTAATTCATAAAATGAATAGGTTGATAGTTTTACATCTTTCTCTGGTTGGTGCAGCACAAGGCAGAAAAAGAAAAAAAATTCAACTTCTAAACAGTAAATTATTTCGGATATATGAAATAATTCCAGTCGAAAGTGACCGGTATAGTGTTCGTCCACAATCCCGTTATTTTTTCTATTCTACAGTCGTCCACCTCCGCCTTGACCTAAATATCAACAGTCTGACACACACAGGAATTGTCTCTCTCTCTCTCCTCAACCCCACAGGAAGTCAGACTGACACCAGCTGAATTGAACAAAGAAGCGCACTTAGACGACAGCGCACGGAATTAAGACCTACAGGAAAGACATACGTTTTAGAAGTCGACCTGTTGCTAAAAATAAACAAAGTTGATCCAGTTTAGAATTTAAGGATTCTTCTTTCTTTCCCTGGTCTGTCTATTCGTAATTCATATCTCCAATAGCTGCCTTTTCTCTCTCCCTCTCTTTCCACTCATTTCTTTCAGCATGTAGTGGACGTAGGGGTTAGTTCTAGAGAGGCTTTTTTTTTTACGCCTCAATTTCTCCTTAGACAAAAATCAACTACACATGAATCGCCAGAAAAAGGAATAGATCATGGTTTTCCGCTCAGTGGTCGGTGATCAAGACATATGTGCCCTCACCTATCGCGTAACAAGTTGGCCACTAAGATAAATTACGAATATATACTACTGCAACCCTATCCGGGGTAGAGACAACGGATGCACATGCAAATCACTTAAATCGTTCCCCACTGGAGTGGCCATTTTCACATCCTCCCCGCTGAATTCTGTCAATCGACCCCCCCCCAAAATAGTCCAAGGGGAACAATGTTTAATTGCATATCATCGTAATGTAAGGAAAGATAAGGAAACTAGGAAAAGGATAGGAATTGAATTATTTCATTAATAAGATCAGACTGAGTGCCCAAGCAGTCAACGACTAGGAAAATGTAAACGGCGAGCTGAGTTGTGACTTCGGTTTATGTTCACTTCACACAAATGCACTAGGGAAAGGCACATCCATTCTTCCCCCACGTCATGGTCTATCTCCCAGCCTCATGTCTTACATATACTTGGGGAGGCGTATGTCCAACAGAGTACTTCAGAAGATATTCACTCACATGAATACATTATTTTCAAAATGCATTATCCCCAAATCTGTCACGGCACATAAATTCTTGTGGGTATCTTTTTAAAAGGGGTTTAAGCTTATGCAAATACTTCAAAAGGCCGTTTTGTAACCAGCGAATAGCTGGCAAGGAATCTCCAACAAACAGAGGAAGAATGACGATTTGGAATGAGTGGAAAGGGGACCACTTCAACATACTTCCCTTGAAGTGTTTTTTCTTCAGCCTCTGTTGATAACCAGTTTAGGAGACGGACAACTCTGAATTCAAACTGAGAAAGTCCAACTTCTCGCTCAGAGTTGTGAGGAGCTAGCAAAGGACATAGAAAAAGTGTTTCTGAAATGTATGGTAAACGGGGGGGAGGTGACTCTGTTGGCGGTGAAGCTTCGACGTACCTAGTAAGCCTGATGATGATGATTATGATGATGATGACGACCATCATGATCATCATCGTCACCATCATCATCATCATCATCATCGTCATCGTCGTCGTCATCGTCATCATCATCTTCACAGGAGAATTGAAAAAAAAAGGACGTCCGGAACGACGCGACTCCTCGGCTCCAGTTACGGGAGACACTTTTGTTTACAAGTAGAAGATCAAAAAAGAAAGAGAGAAACTGTCTCGGGTATATACCTGTAGGTATCTACCTTCGAGTACTTGAGGTTATCTTATCTGAGAATTGAACGAGAGGGTCCTCCATAACGACCTATTTCTCACAGTTCAGTCAATAAAATATAAAGCTGATTTCAAGAGGGTGGGCATTTCAGTCCGGGGATGGGGCGGGGTTAGGATGAACAAGTAGTGTCAAAGAATACAAATGAAGGACATCATTCTTAATCTCTCACCTCCCCACCCTGCTTACCCTACCATCCCCTGGTGGCGTGGGTGGGGCTGGAGGTCATGATGGGGTAGTACCGAATTGAAGCTGGACTCCATGGGTTCAGTGTAAGGCTAGCATAAAAAATACCAGTTTGCCTGAGTGAGTCCCTTATGTATATTCATTATCATCAATGATTTACTCTAACACAAACACAATGACATATTAATCTTACTTTAAATACATACTTATCTTTGTGCACCTGTGTGTACATATGTATAGATATCAAAGGTACATACAGTTACTTTCTCTTTCTTCCCCCTACATGTATTTAATATTCATGTTTCTTTACCTATCTTTTCGAAAATTTTTATTGGCCTTTAAGGTCTATTCTTGGACATGAGCCCCCTCAGAGAGAAGCATGCGGGGGTTGGGATTGGTCTTACCCTTCCATGCAAGCCCATGATATGTTGGCAGGGAGAAGAGATGGATACAAGCCTTTCTCAAATGCACTCATGGGAAGTGAGTTCACATCGTTACAACTGGATTTTGAATACTACTTGCTCAAGTTGACCGCTTGGCCACTGGCTCTCTTTAGACATGACATCATAGAATCCATTAAAAATCTCGAATGGTGGTGGGCTGGCCATGTTGTAAGAATGGCTGACAACCAATGGACATCACGACTCACGACATGGATCCCCCGAGATCACATGCGCAACCAAGACCGGCAGAATATTAGATAGAGGGATGAGCTAGACAAGTTCAGGAAGTACTGGCTCCGCGACACCCATGGTAGAGAGGTTTGGCAAATCCTGGGAAAGGTTTATGTCCAATAACGGACGTTAAAATACTGATGATGATGATATATCATTTTATGCAGACATTTCAGTACAATGGATTCGAAATTGGGGTCCATGGACCCTTGAGTGTCCGACAAATAATCTTCGGGGGTCAGCAGCAGAGGTTCCTCTGAACCTGACATTGCAAGTCTGGTGACAGTGGAACATCATCCATTGCAGAGCAATCGAAAAACAATTATTGCACAGATTTGTACCACATATTGGGATTCGAATATAAGTAATTCATAAAAATTATTTTTAATGGTCAGAAGTTGCTTGCTCTTGTAGCTTATTAAGTAGTCTAAAAAACAAATGCTAAAAGTTGGGCTCAGCCAGAATATTCCTTTTGTAGAAAGGATCCTTAAGCTTTCAAGTTTCAGATAGGGATGAAGAGTGAGATCATTTGACAATACCACCCTCCCCAATTAATAAGTCATCATTTCTTGCTGGGTCTTCCACCCATTCATTGTAAGAGATGGAGAAAGATGGGCAAGAGATAGATCATAATCAGGATTGGGGCATGCAAGACACCCTGAACCAAACCTCTTTTTTTGAAAAGACCAGTTCTTCCACTCTGTGACACCTATTGATCTTCTTAAATCAGAGGAATCTTTCAGGTTGGATAGATGAATTAAAAACTAGTAAAAATTATATTTTTCAATCCAATGGAATGTTTAATTAAATGAAGAATGAGAACTAAAACGAATAATCTTTCTGCATATTAATCAATGATTTTTTGTTATCAAATAACTTTGAGTCGTTAACATTGAAAGATTTAAACTTTTTTTTGTACAATCCGATCTCCTCTACCGATATTTGATGTCAATGTAACATTACAGCTGAAAGATTACACGGCCTTCTTCAAAGATGGGAAGAAGGGATTGGATTGTCTAATTTTATTGAGATTATGTAAATCCTTTTCTATTCCATAAGAAAAACTTTTTCGCAAACATCGAGTTTTTAACCAAACTTATTGAATCAATTTACGACAACGCATTTTCACCATTCGCCATCTTGATTGTATTGCATTTGAAAAGGAGCTAACCCAGTGTTTCCAATACTTTTCACTTCACAGCACCCTTTGTATGTAATGATTTTTTCACAGTGTTAGAATTTAGAAAATTGGCACAAAATTTCTTCTGCATCCCGAGTCAACAAAGGAAATAATTTTCAAAATAATTGAAAGGAGGAAAAAATTCAGAAGAGGGACGAAATCACTATTTCTTTCATTTTTTTCAGTTGAAATTATTTCAATCAAAATCATTTTACAAAAAAATAAATTTCACACTATAAATTGAAACATTTCACCAAGAATGAAAATAAATCATTTCACTCTACAAAAATGCTATTTCGATTTTTTTTCCCCAATTTCATGAAAAAATAGAAAGAGATCAGTTCGTGTTTCTACTACATACAGTTCTTAAGGGATCTGATTCCAAAAATCATCAAATGGAGCATCGCAAATGAAATAAATAGCATATTTGTAGTGTTGAGTAGGAGTTCAGAAGTGAATTTGCACCCGAAATACTGAACAACTGCACTAGTGTTCCTGTGGTTAGGTTAGTTAGTACAAAAAAAACGAAAAAAACGAACAAGTTTCGATTGAGCAAATGAGAGTGAAAAAGTATGAGAAATTAGTTTTATTTATTTTTTCACGAGTCCAGCATAGTCGATATCTATTTAGTAAATTGAACATTGAATGTCTTTCAGACAGACATGAAGTAAGATTCCAGTTTTACATATGCTGTAAATTGATCAACAACTTCAGAGCCAATTCACACTTTCACTTTTTCTAAAAACAAGAAAAAAAATTTCCAGAAAAAAAAAAACAAAGGTCAGATGCAGTCAAAGCTATCCTAACTACAGGAAAAGTGTTTTTTCAAAATTCCTTACTTATGTTTGCTTAGCCGAATTCTAACCAAAATAACAAATCCTGTAATTCAAATTTTAAAAAAATGTTATGAATTTATTTCTTCTTTAAATAATCATGATTAGTAGTGGAATGGATGAGCCTGTTGTTCACCATCCGGTTTTCCAAATCATGGGATTAAACTGGGAACAGCCAACCATTTTTTTGCATAGCTACCACCGAAAACCAAGCTTTGTAGAGATAAGTTTTAGCAAATAGAATTAAGATTTGTTGAGCTTTAGCACTTAGCAGAAGATATTCATGTTTCACTGATATCAAAAACTCAGTCAATTCCATGTTGGAAAATTTTATGTATAATCATATCATATATATTATTATGTAATATATTCCTGAAAATTTTTTCAAACCAGTTGGTAAGCTGAGATAGGTGTTCATCAAAAATGAATTTCATATCCTGAGTGAAATCAACAACATTGGATGTCACAAATTGTCGCAATAATGGAGAACACTCTTTGCCACTGTTTTTATTCATTTTTTTTTTTCTATAATGATAATTTTTTTCCCTGGAAGATTGAGATCTTTTCAACCAATTTCAAAATGTACATGTTGTGTCCTAGCGGGTAGAGATTCAAAACATTCAACTTTTTAAGAATATCAGACTTCTTTGTCAATTTGATCAAAAATCTGTATTCCTGTCATAGTTCAGGAGTATTGGTTGGTACACATCCATAAGATAGCCATCACAAGCTGCAGTAATATAACAAAGATGTGTGTTAGGCTCCCATATCTTTGCATAAATCTTTGAAAAATTATGCCTTCAATGACTGACTTTTTATATAGTTTATCACATTGCAGGACCAAATTCATGAGATGACTCAGATGTTTTAATGTACAGGCTCCCCCAGCGGATTATACAGTGGGTCCACAGTGTATTAGGAGCTTTGCTTCGAATGAGTGCTTGCAATCCTCCATAAGTTTCGGATATACAATGGACACCATCTCTACAGATACCAACACACTTTGTCCACTCGAGATTATTTTCATTGATAAATATGTCAAGTATCCCTGACAAATCTAGAGCCTTTGTACCAACAGTTATATTTTTGCAAAATAGATGATCTTATATAATTTTATCAGCATAGTATGATTAGTACTTAACAGAAGAGAATCACATCCTAATTTCTGTCAGTGGCCTCGTCAAGCTGCTACGCAAATTCCTCCCCTTTTCATTTTTTTAATCAATTGTTCATTCAGGTCCTCTGCCATGTGCTGGATTCTGCAACAAATTACAGCATCTGATAAAGACACCTTAGAAAGTACTTTCCCACAGATTCACTATTCAACATATCTTTAGCAGCTGGTAGAATCAGAACTTCTACTATGGTTTGAGGTTATTTAGTTTTTGCCACTCTGTATGCTACCTTATAGGATGTGAGCAAAGCATTGCTTGGCATTGACGCATGCTTAGAAGAAGTATTTTCCTGTTGTTGTAAATCTTTCTACTTTCTGCTAAAATAGTCACAAGGTTCGCCAACCATGTTGCAATGGTTTGTCTCTTGAGCAGCATTTCAATTTACTTGATAGCATGCACACTGGTGCCAAAACTTTCGAACACAATAGACACAGCAGTTTCTCTACATTGTTGATTTTAGTGGAAGTGAAACTCTTCCAAACAACTATCGTCATATTTATGATATTTCTGCCTCTTCCCATTACCGCCTCTGGTTTGTGCTGAATCATCACTTCGACAACATTTATTAATGTTTGATAGAAACCTATCCATTTGTATGAAGGACTAGAACCTAAAGAATACTCAATTTAAATGAAAATTTTCAACTTATATCAAATTGCCCAGATAAGATAAGTTTATCATCTTATCAAAATACTCATTTCAACTTAATATATCAATCTCACCACTATATGTTGGATTCCATCTTCAATGCAGCCATGGGGAATCTGCAGATAATGTTAAACACAGTTGAGAACAATCCAGAATGTAATCCCTGTTTATAGAAAGAGCACAAACTAGAGTTGAAATTTAAAAGTTCAGGGTTAGATGTGCTAATGCCAGTTGCAGGTGCTAGCCAGAAGTTTCAGTAATTTGGACAGTGAGAGCAAACTGTAGACAGTTCGGCCTTTGTCATTAAGATGGGGACAGCTGCACGCTTTGTGTGTAAGTGCACTAATGGCCATGTATAGGAAGTGTTGATTAGCTGCGTTTACTTTTGTAACGTCATGTTCAAGTTTTTACTGCTATGGCTGACCTCAGAGAGCAAAGAACCCGCAACGTTCTACTTCAAGATCTACAAGACAGCTGCAGAAACTCTGGTTTCTTCAGGAAGACTTCAGTGACCATGCCATGCCCAAAAGGAAAATCTCTATTTCTTGTATAAGGGTTTCAAGGAAGGACGAACGTGTGCCAAGCTATCCTTGCAGATTGTAGACAAACTATCCATAAGGTTTGTGATACCATAGAACTGTCAAACAGGAGCATTCAATGAATTTTGTCAGACGTGTTGAACAAGAGATTCATTGCTGCAAAATCCCGTCATTTGTTGACCGGCAGTTTCTGGCTTTCACTAACACAGCAGTCATCTACCTACCACCTATCCTATTCACTGACCTTGCCCCCTGCAACTTTTCCCAGTTTCCCCAAGGTGAAATTCTGACTGAAAGGGCGTCATTTTGACTTGATTTGCAAGGAGATCCAGAAAGAATCACAGGAGGTTTTCAAGGCCATAATGTTTGAAGCCTTCCAGGGATGCGCGGAATCATGGAAAAATGCTGGGACCACTGTATTTATGCCCAAGAGAATTACACTTTAAAGACGACAGTATGTACCAAGAGCTAGGGGAGGTTATTTCCCTGCAATGTTCAAATTACTGTAACTTTTGGGTAGCATCTTATACCCTTGCTATTTTGTGTATGGATCTCCCCATCATTTGTGCCCCAAAAATTTCCCCGATTGAATATGAATAAAATGCTGGTAATTTTAACACAGTATTTGTGGAATGTCATTATACACAGACCATCCATTTTGAGTGATGTGTTTACTGGTACGATGTGCTGTACAATTGCAGCCTGGCATGTTGATGCATCCTGTTCATATCTATTAGGCGGACCTACAAAATACTACGTACTGGAAAAATAGTAGTTAGAATACAACTTAGACAGGATTCCAATCAAATTCTATAACTTCTCCATGATAAAATTATGAAATTCTATGACCTGGGTCATCAGAGTTTGTGTGCAATTGAACACAATCAGTGCAAAAGCTTATAATGAAAGAGACAGAAAAGTAATAACAACATACTTCAATCAAGAACATAAATCAAAGTCGGTGTTATTTATGTATGAATTGGCAGTAAAAAGCCAATGTAGTAGATAATTTAATTGTGAAAAAAATTTGAATAATTTCTAGACCAGACAATAAATACTATATTTATTGTCTGGGCTAGATATATGTCATATGATGATTTTCCTAGATATGAATTTTCATATTGCATAATATCACTTAAGATTCTTTAATGCAATACCTTTTTTAGTAACAATCATTGTTATAGAATCAAACAAAATTTTTCAAGAAATAAAACAGAAAAAATAAGACTGTAAGTCATTTTTTTCAAGAAAAATGAAATGAAATTTATTATGAAAAAAAGAGTATTGACAAACATTGTCTTCACCTTTTTCCTTCAGCATGATTACTTAGAGCATTGGACTATGTTAGAAGGGTCAGATTGAAGTCCTTTTTTAGCATCTTCAGTATTCTCATCTATTTCTCTAAGAAGCAGCTTGATGACTTCTACAAATTGACGATTCCTCTTCTCACACTATTCAACCACCCTCCCCAACTCCTTCCTTTTCTCTCCCTTCTTAGCTTACCGCTTCTCCCTCCAGATGCAGACAATAATCTTCTTGCAATAAGGGAGCTTTCCTTCTGGTTTTCAAGCACTAGTTTTTTCTTGATAGAGAAAGCCCATTTCAAGATCAGCCTACCCATAGCCTACTATACAATGGCTGCCTTTCTAATGCATAGTAGAAGGTATCTAATCTATCTCTCTCATGACTGAAAGCGACAAACTGAGTTAGAGATTCCCTTTTTGCCAACTAGGTCCCAGAATTCCCACAAAAAGTCTCATTGACAGCTCATGAAACCCTTGTGCAAATTTTAAATCTCAATTGGAGAGCTTAAAACTATTGCGCTGACCCTGTCTGGAATGGGTAACAGATTATCTTCCACTGTCTAGTTGGTTCATTTTCTCCAAATATCAATTTCTCTTGGAGCTTTCTTTCTCTACTATACTTTTGTTTGAAAAAAATAGGTTTTGTCTATTTCAACAATCCTCTCCATGCCAGTCTCAGATCAAATTACCTGTTTTACCAATTGACATCTGAAACCTCTCCAGCAGCAGCAGAATTTCTGTACCCTGTCTCTTGTCTCTGAAGACCCAGGAAGCTAGGGTAGATCATCAGACTTTGCAACGAAGAACTAGGCAACAGGAGATTCTGGTTTTGAACATAAATCTTCTGTTCTATCTCACTTGGCAGATACTCTTTCTCAAAGATGACATTTTCAATCAATTCTTGTATGTCTTGATTTCCTCCAAGAAAATCTCTGCATTCCAACATCCCTGCAAATCCTGAAGATCTTTATAGCAGTTCTTCCAGATTTTGGCAGAAGTTATCTCCTCGAATGTTGTACCATATCTTCCCCTTCAAGCGTAGATGCAAAACCATGACTGGATTTTGTCATCTCTTTGGATTTTCCGGAGAAAAGCAACAGGAAATGGATTCATCCAACTCCTTTGTTCTTGAGGCTGCAAAATAGAAAAGGAATTGATTTTATTATTTTTATTTCTCTCAAGTCTCAAATTCATATAAGAAAATTTAAACAGTAATATCAAAAGAAATAACTACGGATTAAAGTTAGCTCCTTTCACCTTTCAGTAAATTTCTTCATCAATTTTTCATACTATTTGTCAATAATTTCAACAAATTTTCTCTCAGTCACAGAAGAGTTCCATTGTCAATTAGGAGAGGTATCAAGCAGTTCATGAAATTAAGAGCTAAGGCTGTTTTTTTTTTATCATGGTTAACTCAAATCATTGATCTATGACTGAGCAAATAGCGTAAACTGAAAATAATATAGAAGTTCTCAGAGAGATTCCAACTCACATTGTCACTCTTTGATCAGTAGTTATTCCTTTTGATATAACTGTTTCAGGGAAGCAATGGAAAAGCAGCTTGTGCATTTAACTAAGCTTCCCTGCTGTAAGAGAAAAGTGAGTTTGAATCTTAAACTTTACTACCAATCTACGTTCTTTACTTACTGGCAAGAGTTGTGATAAAAATAACTAAGAAGAATCAAGATGAACATGACAAGTCGTACAAAGAAAAGGGATTTATTCACCAATAGCAACATAGCCAATGCACAAAAATATCATGCATCTTTTTACAATTAACATAAATCAAAAGAAATGTTTCAGCATTATTTTACTGGAGAATAAATTGACATGACAAGTAATAGGTTATTTTCCCTAGAGTTTTATTGGATCTCTTCCTCTCCATGATATCTCAGCCATTTAATCCGAAGTTATATTCATATGATTGTTATCTATCGGTTCATTTTAAAATCATCTTCTAACAGAAACTCAACCCCCCCCCCAAAAAACAGAGATTAGGCCAAAAATTAGGTTGAGATTTGTCGGTATTTCTGATATTTATTTCTGTAAATACTAACAAAAAATGTGGTACAAGGTCGAACAAGGGGTGGGAAAGGTGACAGTCGCAACTATCCAGTCTTCAACTCAACTAGACACATGTACTGACCCAAATGTTTTTTTTTTTTAATTCCTTTTACCATAACATTGCATTTATTCTGAACTCTTTCATTCCACAATCACCATAACAACACTATTTCTCTCTGAACTCAACTTATCATGTATATACAATTTCTGTGTGGGGGATGGGTAAAAAATTGATTTGTATATACAGTCAATAAATTCTCCCCAATGTTTTGATGACATTAAACATATACATACACAAAGGTTGTAAGTAACCCCAGAAGACAATACTTAGAAAAATATACACGCTTTCAGTTTGTATGGAATATTTGGAAGTAACAAAGTCAAAGGTCAAGTTCCATTTTATTGAAACTAAAATGCCCTAGTTGTTCTTTCCTTCCAAGGAAAACTAATTAAACAAAAGAAAGTTCATTTGTTAGGAGAATAAATTGCTATCAAATAGATATGATTCTATGCTAAAGAGGAAGCAGTTTTTTATGATCACAGAAGTTATTAAACGGTTATTGTTATCAAAATCAGCCTGTCCATTAAATTCAAAACAGTGTGAAAATTATCAAATTTTCAATTTTTTCGTAATGAAGTTTTTTTTTTAGAAAAATTGAAATTAATGAAGCAATGAATTTATAACAATGAATATGAATTGAATCAATTTTTATACCTTTTACTTTGAAATATCAGAAGGTCATTTTCATCTGGAAAACCCTGTTATTAAGTGAAACTGATTTCCTCTGTAATTTAATTTTCAACTATAACTAGATCAAAAGGTATAGAACAATGAAGCCATGAGTTAGCCTGAAGATAGTCCCTTTCACAATAAAGGCCAAGGAAAGAAATTGACTTTTGGGCTCTCAACAAGGGTTAAGGATTTGGTAGAAGGAATTAAGGAAAATAAAGTCTTTTCATTCTGTGATATCAACAGTGCAAAAGGAAGAGACACAGGAGATAATAATAGCTTATTTATTTTGTCAAGATAACTGGAAATGGGACAGAGCACCGAGAAAAGTGGATTCATGCCTTTCCCAAAAACATTATTGTGGAAATTTTTTGCACTTTAAATTAACTGCTCTGAAAATGGGGATAAATGAGAACTTTTCAGATTTCAGCTGCTCTGATAGAGATAAAGAAGTACATTAATACATTATTCAGATCAATTAAAACTAGATACGTCAAAAAAACATTTTTGGCCACAGAAAAAACACCGGGCAGTGTATCAAACTAGAACCACCTATCAACAATGTATATTGCCTAAATGCAATTAGTTCAGAATATATTTGATTTTCAGGTATTCTAAAATGCTCTAAAATAAAATCAAGGGATTAAATTTCATATGCCCTCCATCTTAAGATCATCAGCCTCATCATCTAAAATTATCTCACAGCTGCGATGAATAGTCAAACTATGGTTATCCGAACATCAGTTATCTGAATTTTGGATTATCTGAACAAGATTTCAAGGTCCTGGGAATCGTGGGTAATACGATACTTGAGAATAACACTGGTGCTACCATTTCATTTTTTTGTTTTGTGAGGACCTCGTAAGTAACTCATCATCATATTCAAACTGACTTAATATTGTGAAATATAAAGTAAAATTTTTGTACAAGAAGAGGATTAACGAGTCAACCAGAAATTAGGCTCACAGAGATTCCTGCATAATTCAAACATTTCGTTATTTGAATGATACACATTTTATTTGTTAATTATCATGAATTTTAAGCAATATCCTGTGTTTGTACATATTTTATCGATTGAATGAAATCAAACCCTTTAAACATGCTTTTATATGTACTTGTGTTCAGTATGGCTTCTGTCTTCATGATTAGAGCAATTATCTGGATCAGTATTCCCCACCTGTTCCATTTTGATAATCAAGGGCTGTATGATTTTATAAACAAGTAACTGATTTGAATCAATTTTCAGATAATAGTCTTGGCCAGAAAGATTGAAAAACAAAACACTCAGGGAAACAGACTAGGAAGTCATCAATATGTGAGGAAATCTTGATATTGTGATTTCTTGATATTGCAATGACTATTCCCATCATCATATTCTGACCGGAAGTGTTCATTTGCAGAAGTACATTAAAAAATATCAATAAAACTGGTCTGGTTAGTCACTCAATAGAAACCGTCAAGTAACCTATGTCTTTTGACAGTGTGTTTAGGGGATCAAGTAGAAAATTGGAAAAAAGGGTGATCACTGAATGAATTACTTCTCTCACCTTTTGTTGGGCAGTGATCACTAAAGAGATCTGAATGATCAAAAAAAAAAAAAAAATCAGACACAAACTAAGAGACTAATCCAGCATGAACTTACATTGTAAATTGAAGCCTGTACTAAAAACCAGTTTTGGGAGAAATTTACAAAAAAAAAAAAAAAAAAAATATTTTCCAAATATAAGGAGCAAATATTTGAATTTTCAACCCTCTAGCTCTATTAGTGTGGCCTGCATGCGGAAAAAACAGTAATAATCACTTAAAAACTGAAGAAACCAATGTTGACAGTTATGATTGATGTTATCTTATAAAAGTGTATGGTTTATTAAACTAAGCTTAGTCTAGCAAAAGGCCAATTATTCTGGACTAATTCTCCATCTGAGGAAGGCTGGAAGGCTTGAAAATCAGCATTAAAAATTGAGAATTTTATCCACCTGGTTTTATACACCGACCCCTGGCATTTCTGGTGGAAAACATACAGCTATCTCAACCAAAAAGTTTCCCACAAAAAAATCATTTTCAACCCTTCTGTCTTGTTAGTTCTACCATGATATAAATTCGAAAAAAATTGAAAAGGGTTATTCAAAAAGAAATAAAAAATAAAAAATTTCTACCAGGAAGTATTTTGAAAATGCTTCCATTATTCATAAAAGAAAGGAATTGTGCTAGTTGTAGACAGAGAGGTATATTGAGTGCAAAAAGTATCTGATACATTTCGAAAGTTCATTTTAACAGGTTCAAAATTGACAGAATCTGGACCAAAGAATAAACAAATTTTGAAAAAATAAGACTGAACATTGATCAACCATTACAAGACAGGAGTAAATAAACAAACACTGAAATTGAACAGCTGTTATAAGATGAACAGATTTATTTACTAAATTCTAAAAACCTGTGTTTTGTGGAGTAGGTATTCTCTGTATGTTTGAGTGTGTGTGTGTGTTTGAGTGTGTCTGTATGCATGCACGTTTGTGTGTATGTAATTTTGTGCAGCAATGAGTGTTTTAATATTGTTTAGTCCTTAGGTGGTAGCTTTTCTTTTCAATAACATTTTAAACCTGTTCACTTTAATTCGATGATCCCGGAAATAAAATCTGAAATCCATCAGTTTCTATGAAATGATGTAAAACATATAAATTAAAGGGATTAACTGAGGGGATTAAAATCTTTTGTAAACTAAAAAGCAATCAGAGAGCACATACATCTGCTAACACAGATACGTAGACAAAAAAAAAACACCAACAACAACAAATGGATAGATATCTCTCAATCAAAAACAAATCCCTGGATCTGAACCAAAATTTAATCACTACTTTGTTAGCCCTACCTGAGAACGCTACCACATGGCGTAGTGGTTAGAGAATCGGAGAGAATTACTGCAAGTAATCTAAAGGTTCTAAGTTCAATCCCAGTGTGAGATAACAATAATTCAAAAATAATACTACTACTGCTAAGAGGGGAGTGCTGACTATATATCCCCCGTTGATTAAATAAAGGGTTTGGTTCGTTACTTTCCCCACAGGCCATAAACGTTGTATGGAAAACAACCAAGATGAGGATAGTCCGAACAATAATAGAGATAACTCTAAGAGATATCGTGCGGATAGACAGAAAGATGTAATGACAGACGGAAAGAAAGACACCGGGTAATACGTATTCATTGCTAGAGGTAAATATCTGATACCTATAGATAATAACTATTAGAGGCTCATTTTTTAATAAAAGTTACAAGACCTTGAATCGATTCAAATTAAACAGGTGTCTGACATTCTGACCTCACTTAAAAATGAAACTAAATTCCTCCATCAAAATGTGACTCCTTTTAGAAAAATGGCCACACTTATTGAAGAAAATAACTCCTATAGCATACCACAACCACTTAACACAGTGCTTAAACTTCAAATTTCTTTACTTCAGTCCTAATGATAGTAGTTACAGCTGTTGAAAATGGTTTGACCCTAAATGACTAAACATGATGTTTATATATATATATATATATATATATATATATATATATATATATATATATATATATATATACATAGGAGTATAAAACTTTAAAAGTCTGTTGGTGTCCTAAGGTACAGCTGGAACATCCTGGGCAAGTGATAAGGATGCTTAGGCCTGAAAACTATTCCTGACCGAGGCTTTGTTGGCAGAACAGGTTTTCACAGCACAGAACGCTTATAAAATTTTATTTATTACAGTATCCCAAAAAAATTTGGACGGTCCTAGGAAAAATTAGGCACAGTTGAGGAAGATTACCACATAAAATGATAAAGTTTATAGCCATATTCACTACGTGCATTCGCAAAGAACTGCGACACTACATAACTGTTACAACAATTACATCACAAACAAATAGGATATGTCCGCATGAAGGTTGGGGGAGATTAAGGACGTCATCATGTCAGAAAAGAGTATATAACCATCTCACAGAAGTTAGTTGCTTGTGTCAACAGCAGTGTGAATCTCAGACTGAGATTATAAATTGATTGAATGGAAGCAGTGTCAGCACAAATACCACAGAACACAGGATTCCTTTGTTTGTCAGCATGAGCTATCAGTTGAAAAAATGAAGAATGCTAGTCATTTCAGATTCTATAATGTACAACTTCCGACTTTCCAGCTGAAGTTCACATTAACCACTTGACATCTTGACATTTTCATCTGGTCAGTAAACTCAAATCTTACATCGTTGGATAAACATTCCAATTTTAGGAACATGATGATTGAAAAATCTGTTAGTTTAATAAAAGAATAGGGAGGGAGTGGGGATGATGGCTGCTACTGATATAAGTGTGACAGATAGGGCTCATACATATATGATTAATATCAAGTGTCTAGAAAATATATTCAATTTTATTTTCATTAGATTAATTATTTTAGTCCAGGCAAACTAGCTCAATTTTGAGCCCAAATTGGAAAAAATTAAAAAAATTTTCTCTGCAAAATGCACTTCTATCACGTCTCTGGAAAATCATATTAAGAGTCCCAAGAAATTCTAGTTCGAAATACAAGATGGCCACCAATTTCACTAAGTCATTTGGCACTAGGAAACCAAACATTTGTACAGATATATGATGTGATGAATCATTGGAAAAAGGGTTTTGTCAGTTTTCCAATGCTTGTCAATTTGTACCATTGTAGGGAAGAAGTTAGAGACAAAAATGTGAAGGTACGTATTCTGGCATACACTTTTATTTGTAAATCATGAATTTCTGGATTCATACTTGTCTGTCCACACGATATCTCCAAAAGTTCTCCAAGAATTTCAATGATATTTTGCCGAAGAATGGCAATACGCTAAAGAAGAAGTAATGAAATTTTGGTATAGATTCATGCACAATAACTAATTCAAAATTCAAATATAGCTGCCCTCAAAGTTCATAGAAAAATTGGCAGTGATTTTTTTCTTAATCTGGATGGTTTTTAGATATGATTTCATCTGGTTCTAAGATTCTACCCCCACCCCAAATGATAACTTCCACAAATAACAGAGTATGCTGGAATACCTAAATTCATGTTCTGGCTATAACTTCCTTCCACAACAGACACATACTGACATGATACACAGTTAGAAAGCTGACAAAATTCTCTTCTAAATGATATATCATATTTTCTGTATAAACATTGGGTTTTGCTTATATATACATTCAGCATTTCCCCCAATTCCACAGTCTGGAAATTTGGGGAGTTGATAATTCGTTTTTTTCTAATCAACAAAAAGAGGCTACCCTCATTGTCTTTTGAGAAGAAAAAAAGCAACATGTTCTGATGAAGACACCTGATACTGGGTTTGTAAATCGTACGAAAAAATTATCCATTGAAATAAGTTAGACCCACCAAGGTGGAATACCTCATTCAGTAAATAAGATTAAGGTTTGATGAATTGAAAAGGAGCTAAGAGCTAGATACAGACTTAAGGGCTAAAGGCACATATAATAGCTAGATTTGGCTCCAAAAGATCTAGATGATCTGCTAAAGAATATCTGAAAATTAGCAAGAGCAATAATAGAAAGTAACAAAAGTTGAATTAAAAATAACTCAAAATGTGCTTATAAAAAAATACTTGAAAAATGACTGCTATCTTGGATTTTCAACGGGAGTTCTTGAGACTTTTAGTATGGTGTTCCGGAAATTTCATAATGATGCATTGTGGAGAAAGAAATTTACCATAATTCTCAAATTTTAACACTAGTTAGCCTGGACTTCATAGGAAAATGAAGAATAAGAATTTATTTTCCCCGATCAAACCTGTTTGCCCACTGCCGAAGGGTATTCAGTCTGAGTAAAAGTTGTAATAAAAAATAACAACTAATTAATTCAGATGGAGGTAAAAAATAGACATAAAATTTTTAAAAAAAAAGTTCAACCTTGATATATGAACAGATGACTATTCATAATAAAGAATGAATATCAATTGAAAAAAGCTCTTGTTTGTTATCAATAATCCATAAAAATTACGGCTGGGGAACTTCACTAGAACTGCAATTCATTATTTACTCCTTCCTCACAATTCTGAAGCCTAAAAATTATGTTGTTGCTGCAGTAGACCAAATGAATGTAGACAGATAGTAATCAATAATAATAACTGATATATTAGTTTCATCTATCTTTACATGTTATTCTATTTATTTTAGATAAATTCTACTGGTATTAAACCACTTTAATATAATTATATACTTTAATTGCAGAAATATGTAGGAATACCTTGAATAGTGTGGGTTTTGGGATAGTATGGTTAAGATATTACTCTACAAATCAATGTATAAGCTGGAAAAAAACTTAACAACACATTAAATCATAGATAAAACCATGAACTGTTGTGGGAAATTTTGGAGCAACTTGACCACACTAATGATGGCATGCCTATATATGTAATAATGATATCTCTGTCAACAGCCATGATATTTCATGGATCCAGCTAATTATTTATTGTAAGTGTCTGGGATACGTTCATTCTTGGTAAATGCACAAATGATTAATGAGAGGATATCAATTGAAAATTTTTTTTGTCTGATATTAATAATAAACAAAAATTGATAATTCTGAGAATTTTAACAGCTTAACTAGAAGTACAAAGAGAAGGAAGATTGTCTTATGACCAGAGTTTCCATCTTTTCAACACAACTTTCTACAAATGACAGACAAATTCGATTGAGTGAAATAAACATTAAGTTCTTTATTAACCACTTTGAACCAGCTGTTGAGATCTTGTGAGAAATTTCTATGCCTTGGAACAGCTGACAAGATATTAAACCAATATGTCACACATTAACATTAATAGTACATAGGGACAACGGAGGGAAAAGTGATTCATAGAAAGATAAAGATACAATCTTTAGTTATTGATGGACATATCAATAAATATTCTAATATATCTATACAATAGATATTCCTAAGCAGGTCAGTCTTCTTCATATTTTCTTGTCAGTCTAGTTATGTTCAAGCCATATAGGAATACAATTTATCAATTAACTTCAACAGGTGTTAAACAATAAAAGAAAGTTTATGTGAAAAGATCAACTCCTCAACCCCATGCTCCGTGTCTCTGAACTCTTCAGGCCAATGCTCTTTGATACCTGTTGAGGAACTTAGGAAAATCAGACAAGCTGACAATGAGACCCAATCTATATTGTAGCTAGTTCTGTTTATTCCACAGTTATTCTTGAAAAACACATGAACTAATTACTCCAAACCCCTGCTAAAAAAAGAAAAGCCCCCATTTATACAGTCAAATCCGTTAAAAAAAAATAAAACTTGTCTTATTTTTTTTCTGTCAGTAATATTACCTTTTATTTTTCTATTAGATGAAGCATTGTTGAGTGCAGAGCGTCCAAGAGGAATTTTTCAAGGCAGAGCAAAGATCTTTTCACACTCCTACGCACAAACACTATTGTCCTTTAGTAATCCTATATTCACTCACTGGTTATCGGTTGAGTCAACCTATTTTATTAATTGACATATCGTATCGACTTATGAGTGCAACAAAGTCAGCCGAATGATAAATGCCAAAATTTACATGTAACAGCAGTGAATCTGACGCACAAACTCAAGATCAGGGATTGACAACTTCATTTTGTAATGGCCCACTTATGATTTTCTCAATTTTGCCCATGGCCCGCATGTAAATTATATCATATCCTGGATATAAAAATTTGCCCTTGAGGCCTATGAATTTCAAATATGTACTCGGCAAGTAAAAAGTAATGTAATATCTACATAATGTGTTTAAATTTACTTATTTATACACAGTCAGTTTGAGAGCAGTTTATTAATAGTTGTTAGAGAAACAAGTATCAGAGTGAAAGACTGTGGTCTCTCATTTAGTTGAAACGAACAGTGTGATGATATTGAGAGATGGGGAAGATTTGGTCTCCTTGTGGTTTGACTGTAGTGTGCGTGCGGCCCTGCAGATGTAGCACGTGAAGAGAATGGAATGTGCGCCAAGTATGAAGTTGGACGCGCATTGATGAAGTTGAAAGTTGAAAGAACACATATGTGGCCAGACAAGAGATGTACGTTTAATACACGAATGACAATGAAGTTCATGTAAGGATAACATAAATCACAATCGATCGTGAGAAGTAATGTTAGGAGAAGAGAGAGAAAGAGAGTGGCCAGAGGCAACACAAGCTAGGGGTCCCGGCGCCAATGAGCATTTGGACTATGTGCATCCGGGAGTTTTATAGGGGTCACCGGAGGAAGTGACCTTTTAGATATCAAGCTAAAAGAAAAGTTTCGTATTTAATTCCTAATTAAAAGAATAGGGAGTGCTACAGTAGTAATCTTCTACTTTTCCAAATTAATGTTCAAAAGATAACTGTGAAAATTTGATATTTTTCATTGATGAAAAAGACTGTTCACAGATATATGCAGTACTGAACATTGGCATAATATGATTTGCTCCTTCCTTCAGAATAGGAAATCTTTCTTTTGGCACTGACGGCCAAAACCCTTTCACTGATGAGCTGTTGTTTCCAACAGTATCTTTCTTTAGTGTTTTGTTCTGCCATTCGGTACCACAGTGTGGCGCAAGTGATTCAGTTTCTGTATCTACTCAACATGAGGCTAATGATTCTACATTTACCTCATTCTCAATAGAAAATTTGAGTGGATTACAGATCAGCTTTACAGGATATTGCAAGTCAGGAAATTTACAGAATCCTCTCTCCATCTGCATGAGGATTTTGCGAATGTTCTTAGCAAACTTGTTTAATTCTGCCAAGTATATATCTTTATTATCAGAGACAAAAAGACTTGGAAGGTGAGACGTCAACTTTCTCCAACTGAGATTTGAATAGCATCCATTAACTTTTCATAAAAATCCACACGGCAAATCATACCACACACCAGCAGACCTTTTCCTTGAAGGTACTTGTTTAGTTCATTAAACTTTGTGGTGACATTAGGAAAATATCCATGTCAGTACTTGAATATGTTCGGAGGATTAAATGCAGGAAATTCTTTTTTCTTGTTATCTGAAACAGGAATATTTCTGGCAAACAATTACTGGATTGTTCTATGCTACAGCCACTTGACTCCGGTATGAAGCAAAGGATCGCCGTGCTCCACCTGCACTTGTTCTAGTGAAGTACAAAATTCTCGCCTGTGAAGTGCATTTGAGCTTATAAAACTCACAATTTGCACCACTGCAGATATGACCTCTTCCAGGTTCGCGTATTTTGCACACAAAGGTTCTTGGTGTATTATGCTGTGGTATGATTCAAGATTTGGAAAAACATTTTCTTTTTACAATAGTGTAACTGAACCTTTCTTTCAACATACCATAGTTGGTACACCATCTGTAGCTATGGAGGAGACTTTGTCAGCTGATAGATTATACTTTTCTACCCCCCGTGATCATTAAAGCATTGCGTATATCTCTTCCTGTTGTTGTTGGCATTGAAGCAAAATCTAGTAAGTCTTCCTCAATATTGGAATCTTTAGCAACAAAACAAACAAATACAGTGATGTCACCTAAAGCAAGACTCACAAATTACGCTTTTGAAACATCTTTATCCAATTGCTTTTGGACATCGTCAGTTAAAGTCACAATTAGTTATTGGACCGTTCATGCAGAAAGTTTGTTTGACATTCTGCTTTTCTGTTAAAAGTTGCTTTGTAGCCAGAACCATACAATCTTTTATAAAGTCACCTTCAGTAAATGGTTTCTGTTGGCATGCTATTTCCCCACGAAATGATACTCAATCCGATTGTTTAATCTTCTGATTTTTAGATGATTTTTGTTTGTTACAGAAGCAATTTATTTTGCATGTTTTCAAACTTCTCATACCTTGCTTTTGAACCAATTAGATATTTTTCATTAGAGTTTTTATCAATTAATGAAAAATGGTACTCTAGTTTTCCTGAGACTATAGCCAGCCAAATCAGCCATGAAGCTTTATCATTATGCTCAATAAAGAAATATCTTGTTCCCATTCTGAAAACCTGTTTTGCAAAATCTTTTTTTCAGCTGTTGCCATCACTAGGGGAGCTTCATTTAAGATTAGAAGTTGAAAATTTAATTTTCAGTTCAAATTCCAATCTCATAGGGATCTACAAGTGAGCGATTTAGAGTGAACTAGACATGTCTAAGGAATTTTGAAAATCTAATGCAAAACTTGTTTTAATAAGATTAAATATCTTCAAAGGTCCAAGTTTGATTTTAATTACAAGAAAAAAAGCACTAAGTTAGTCATAATAAAAGAAAAAAAAACCTTTGCTTTCTTAAAGCGGGTTTATATTTAGATTAGACATCATAGATAAGTACGTCATCAGAAAACTGAACTTCTATTTTTAAAAATCTCCTAAATATAGAATACACCTCGGAGAAATTTAAATTGAAGAAAATCAGTTTAATGAATACCTAATTGGTTTCAGGAAAAAACATTACTAACTTTTTACTCGGTATATAATGAAAAATACGTTTAATAATAGTGTTCGATCAACTGTCAATACAGTCAGGGTCATTCAATCCTGTCATTTCACAATGCTGTGAGATTGAAAATCTAGGGCTAGAACAAAGATGGTTTTGATAACCCCCACATTAAGGGGGATATCTTTTCATTATATTTCCCAAAATAAGTAAGCAACATTTTTGCAAAATCCAATCAATTAATCTGTGAATCAACTAATTTTCTTCGAAGCAAATTTCTCTGGAGTGAATTCTATTTTTGAGAGATTTTTCAAAATGGAGTTCCTTATCTCAGTATATCTCTGAATCTCTAGGTTCAATCCTAGTGTGAGACAATAATAATACTACTAATGCTAAGAGGGGAGTGCGGTCAATATACTCCCATCAGATAAATAAAGGGTTTGGTTCGTTACTTCCCCGCACCTACCAGATGATACCTGATGAAGGCCGTAGAGTGCAACGGCCGAAATGTTGTATGAAAAACAACCAAGATGAGGATGGTCCGAATATTAATAGAAATAATAAGTTCCTTATCTTATTTGACACATCAATCAACACTTAAAAAATGGCTGAATTTTAGTCAAAAAATGTAAACACAGTGTAAAATCACTTAGAAATCTACCGTGAGAACCCCAATTTTTTTTCTTTCATGACCAACTCCATGCTATATTCTCGCTATTATAAACAAAATTATAACTAAATATAGAAGTATAAACTAAATAAATAAATATTCGCATATGCTATAAATTTTAAAAGAGCCATAAAGAGCCTAAGATTATTCCTAGCCTATGTTTGACAAATAATTATAATGCTATGTGAAAGTAAGCAAAGATTAAACAAATCATGATACAAAAGACTATCTTAAGGCCATCGACTGCTCATTGACTCACTAATACATGAAATTTGAATTTTTTTTTAGAAAAGGTCCAAGGCCAACAGAGAACAGCTCAATGGCCCACTTGTGAGCTTGGGCTCACCTGCTGCTTTAGATCATGAAGATGAGCATATATACAGAAATAGAAGGCCTCCTTCTGTACAAACAGACAATGGAATGACAAATTTGCCATCCAACTATCTAAAAGGGGCTCCACTCTCGCTCACAACTAGGTGGGGGGGTTGATGGAGGGAAAGATTGATACATGCCTCTCCCAAGGGCACTACTACAGGTGAACACGAACAGCCTTGACTGGAATTTGAACTTGGCACTGATTCCATTGTCTGCGACATTGACTGCTATGCCATTCACACCAATGTAACCATGCCATCTAAAATGATGACATAGATGAAATATATAGATGCATATTGCATTTAATATACTTATAAAACAGAAAATACTTACATAAGGGACACAATTCTTCTATATTATTACATACTTTTGTGTTACTGATGGAAAATTAACATACAAAATGAAATGGCATGTAATTATAGCGGATCAATTGAAAAAATTTGGTACTTTTAACAACATATACACACATGTATAGGTAGTGATGATAATTATCTCCCTTGGTTCGCAATACAAGACAGCTGAAAACTCTTGCAGCCACTGGCAACCTGACGTCACCAAGCTCCGCTATATATAGCTGCAACTGCGAAAATTCTCTCTCATGCCAGCTTCAAGCAAGGATGGACGCTTGATAGAGCAGTCGCCACCCAGGTGATATAACGGCTTTCATTCGTCTGTATACATTCCACTTCTCAACAAAGGCAGCACTATATTTTGGGACCCCCCCCCAAAAAAAACAACAAAATTTTTATCAGTAAACCCCTAATGATGTCACGTTGCTAGTGGCAACTGCAGTTTCCAACTCTTCTGGAGAGGGA
This sequence comes from Thysanoteuthis rhombus, assembly GCA_963457665.1. Lineage (NCBI taxonomy): Eukaryota > Metazoa > Mollusca > Cephalopoda > Oegopsida > Thysanoteuthidae > Thysanoteuthis > Thysanoteuthis major. The sequence continues at coordinate 38,658,208 of OY735217.1, read as the reverse complement.
ACAAAGGGAGATAATCAGTATCACAACATGAATTCAGACACATATTTGAAGGTGTACGCTGCGTAGGAGAGGTAAATATTGACAAATATCAGAATGGATAAGTAGAGAATTTAGTGATCCGGTCAATTGTTCCTGGGGCAATTTGTAGATAGGGCTATTCATCTCCAATATCAATACCCCAAATTTTGAAAACTAAAATTATAGCTCAATACATTAAATATCGAAACGATTTAATTTTCACTAATCATTAATTGAAGATCTATCACTGTTCTGTTTATTCTTGTTTACCTATATCGTTTTCTTGCCATGATTTCCTTTTTTTTTTCTTTCTCTGAAACGGTGAGCTTACAGGAGGCCATGTAGCTGGGTATGAATCTTAAATACATACATTTAGAGACTATAAATCAAAATATGCTATATTGGTAAAAGATCAATTGTCTAATGAGTACTATTCAAATAATTGTCTTTTCTACTGATTTTCTTCAATACAAATAGATTGCTGACCAACTATCTTAGCACAGAGAACCTGATTTGGGATTTTTATTAGCAATCTCTTGTCTAATATCAATTTTCCTTCTCATAGCTGCACATCATGCAAGAATATTTTCAAAGAGAAAAGAAAAATACCATGGACACTTTGAACTAAAAAATAACTTTTGGAAAACAAATATGTTTTTATGTAGGGACTCAATGATATTCAATATCCCCACTGTTAGTTTGCTCATCAGAAAAATAAACTGAAGATGAACGAAATTTGAAGCAAAAATTGTGAATAACAGAACAGGGATTTGTTTTAAAGCTGTGCTTAAAACCTTCAGATTAATTTTCAATCATTGTTTGATATTGTTCTTGTGAAAGGCATGAATCCCCCTATCCCTGAGCTGTGTCATATCACAGGGTATTTTGACAAGGTTCTCATTCACTGGGCCTGGGACTTGCCGGTAACCCTCTCTTCCAGGCATTGTGTCCATTTATAAGAGGATACCCCCCCCCATCCAGGCTGTATTTCCCCATCACACTTGTAAAGATTGGGCCAAGTTCATTGCCTGATGCTCGAAATGGTGAGATGGTCCGAAAATAGAACCTGGGCAATTACTGGAATCACCCACATGACCTTATGTCACATTCTGCCCTCACTGGCCATGACAGTTGATTGTGAAGAGGTCAGTCAGTTCAGGGTTTCTTCCATTTAAACCTCTACTATTCATCATATGAAATCCAGTACTACCTGATTATTATACTTGAAAAAGAAAATAGGAATTGCCAGTAGTCCCTCTAGCCTTGACATGAGTGACATGGCACCCTGACAAGGACTTCAGGCAGTCAGATCAAGGTTCACAACAATGTCTTGTGTGAGTGGTGCTAGTGGCATAGCAGTTAATAGCACAGAAAATAAAGTCAGTGAGCAGTGAGCCGAATTCAATTTGCCCAAATGCCCTTGGGAAACACATGAATCGATTTCTTCTCCCCCCAGTAATATGTAAATCATCAGGGCAACCAGTGTAGGAGAAGGACAACTGATTCCAAACCAGAGAGTGCAGCCCCTTCAAGGGGGTTGGATGCCAACCTTGATGCCCTTCCAACAGCTCCAGCAACCTAGCTGATACCAAACATATCATGTTCGGCTTTCCTTTGGACTTCATCAGAAGGGCTCAGAGGGGGATTCTGTTGATCGGGCACCTCAGGATCTCCATATGTTTTTCCCAGGAAAGGTTGTTCCAGTGCCAATTGAAACAGAAGGAGGCCTATATACTACTTGTTTCATACCACTAGGAGATGAGACCGGCACTGCCTGCTAACTTTCCCTTGCTCACAAGATGCCATGATAAACAAAGCATGGCTTAAAACGATTTTTTAGATCATCAGAACATCTAACAACTAGTGATGAAATCCCCTCTTGTTATTTAGAGAGGAGATAGGCACTGCCAATAAAACACCCTGTCCTTGTATGAAAGTAATATCATTGGGGAATCTATAATAAAGAAATTTTATACATCATGAATGAATTCTTAAGCAAAAAATGCCGAAAAAATGTCTAAAAAAGGCAACTAGGGGGTTGATAATACAAAAAATTCTAAGAACTATTTTGGTGCTGAACTTGGTGTAAAAATGGACTAGGTGGATAGACTATAGAAATAACCTATTTTCCTTGCTTTCAGAGGTCAATAATATTTTATTAGCCAATTATAAGTGAAAATAAAAAATCAAATAAAAAAAATCAAAATCAGTTACATAGGTCAATGATAAATTTTGTACGCCAGTTATGCATAAAAATGGGCCAAAATTAGACCGGTTGAACTCACAATGACCAATCTTGGAAAATATATCTTCTTGCACTACCACATTCATCTGACAAGTACAGAATTCAAAAACTTAGGTTCAGAATCATCATAAGAAACAAATCAAGATCCAGAACTGGTCAATATACAAAAATTGTTAAAATATCATATTGGGAATATTGCTATCTACAATATCAAACTAATGAAGTGATAAATATTGAATGTCAACTTATGAAAAATAATGGCATTTCAAGTTTGACTCCCTTTTGATAAGATCAAGATGATCAATAGCAACTGGTCTTTTGTGACTTCTGTGGGTTTATAGTCTTTGAGTGGTGACATTCATTATCCTGAATTTGTTGATATTATTTTGCTACAACTTTATCGGCTGATGAATCACTTAGTTTACTCATCATATCACTGCTTTACGTATTCACCCTAGGAAGAAATGAAATGATTCAACTCAAAAAATGATTTTAATTTTTGTATCTCAATAGATTGTTCTAATTTCATAGTTTGTAAAAATAAGGCCCAATATAAATAACTCCATTGCATTATTTATAGAAAATAAACAGTCAAACAGTGTTCCTGGAAATACAATGGAACTTCGAAGAATGCCCTTGAATTCACTGACTTTCTCTCTGGGTTAATTCAAAAGCAGCAACATAATGAGTCTGCAAAATAAGTTGTCAGCCAATAGAATTGCAGTGAAGTAGGTGTTGGCATAAACAGATTTGGGATAATGATGAGGACCAGTCTTTGAGCAATGCCAAAGCATCAGGTCTTAAGAAGAGGGATTGAACTAATACAAATTCTCTTATTTTGAAAACATGCATAAAATAGTCAGTCTCTCTTCAGGAGTTACTCAAGTTTGAACAAGGAGGGGCTTCCTATACCATCAGCTATGTGGGTATCTCTACGATATGCTCATTCAACCCTGCTAATGTGTTTTGCAATAGCAGCTTTTGCTTTGAAAACAAGATTTAGTTCCTTGATGCTACCAGCTGGTCCTGTCAAACTTTTATATTGTCTACGCAATCAAACAATGTATCTGCTCATATTTCTTGCTTCTTTCAATTCTTCTTCGATCTTCAGGTGATGTAATATTTTTTAGTCTTCAGTCCATTCAATTTCATGAGCTACGGTTTCTGTTATTCTGTCAGTGGTGCTTTCAAATGTTCTGTTATGTAACACCAAATTGTTTCATTAAGAGTTTTGCCATGAATTTATGATTACGGCTTTTGGCAACAATGGCTTGATGATCAAAAACAGCTAATTCTCGCTTGCTTATAATATTTGTTTGTAAGCCCCTTTGAGGAGAACTAGTTATCTCTGTTGCCCTTGGTTTGTCATTGTTGTTATATGACTCAAAACCATAATTCCTGCCACATTGTAATTTGATAGTCTTTGGTGTATCACGACACATTCCTTTCATGAGTTCTTCTGCAACTTCATGCAAAGTATCAGAAAAATATATGACATGCAAAAATTCATGAAAAAAAAAAAGAAGACTGAACTACTGTCATGTACAGATTTTTAGAAAATTCATGTCATTTATATACACATATATATGCATACAGATATACATGTGTATATATGTAAGTGTATATATATATATATATATATATATATATATATGTATATATATATACACATACATACATACACATACATATATATACATATATAGATACATACACACATATACATACATACACACATACATACATAAAATTCATACATACACACATATACATACATACACACACACACACACACACACACACATATATATACATATATATTTATATATGATCCAAGCAAGAGAAAATTTACACACAGTACCATGATAACAAAATATATGTAAAACAAAAAAAAAAAAACACTGAAGAAATGATATAAATTACATTAATAGATATTGGGAAATAAGTAACTCAAGTGACACATGAAAAAAAATTTCAATGTGTTCACACATTAAAAAACCTTTTTCAAAAAATCTGTAAAACTTTCTGGACTATATATATAAATATATATATATATATATATATATATATATATATATATATATATATATATATATATATATATATATATATATATATATCAAAAGTATTTATGACCTTAAAAATTTTCCATGATAGATTTCTCAATGATATTACTGTCATATGAGGAGGACAGAGTGGACACGAATGTTTTGACGAATGTGGGAAGAGAAGCATATATTTTTTAAAAAAGCACGACACTTCAATTTGTCAAAATTGATTACTTTTTGTAGTTGATCAGGACTAGATTTCAGAATTTGTTGGTATTCAGTTGTTTCTCTGATGGTAACCAGCACCTACCCTTGGCAGGAGGAGTTCATGTTATTCCAATACTGCAACTGTCTCATTGACCAAGTGATACGGAGCAAGAAAATGCTGAAAACTTTTTATGAAAATAAATTTCATTATCAGAAATATTTGTATCATTCATACTGAGAATGAGTGGAGAAAGTTTGATATAAAATCATTTGTTTCCTCTGATAGGAACTGGATATATTTTCTGAACAAGAAAATGCAACAAAATCTTTTTTTATTCAGGCTTCTTACTTTGACATAATGGATGTCAATTTTTTTGCTTCCAGATTCACGGAACTCATAGGAAATATAGTTTAGAATCTGCCCCAATGAAATATCTAAAGAATAGAACAGTTTTCCCCAATTGCTACAACCACTTACAATAAATTTCCATTGTTTCAAGATGCCTAACTGTGTAGTTTTGTTCATGACAGGTAATTTAGCATCACCTTCATGACAATTAAACAAAATAAGGTAATTATCAGCTGATTAGAATTTTTCTCCTTAATCCAATTAATCCCACCAATGGCATCAAGTCAAGTCATTAGGTAAGTTTGCAATAGGACAAGACCATGACAGAGGGGCACTTATCAACCTTGTTAGACGGGATGAACCCCAGAATCAATTTTCATATCTCAAGGGAGCCATGCATAATAATATATATGCATCTATATATAAAATATATATATATATATATATATAAAAATATATATACATCAGCATATCATTGTTATTAATTTTCATACTGCTATTTACTTTCATCTTAATTTTTCAGTTGCTTTTTATTGCAACTTTACTCAGGTTGGATTCAAGTGGCTGAAAAGTCAAGATGAAGGTAAATAATAGTATAAAAATTGATTATGATAATTTAGAACACTTCATGTAATAAAATGAACAAAGAAATAATTACTTTACTGATACTGAAACAGCACATCCATGTGTTCCAAATGTTATATGCATTATGTCATATCGGAGCAGAGTGTTATAAAACCTTCAATTTGCACTTCAAAGATATTTTGCATCAAAATAAAGTATAGATAATATAAATTCAGGAAGTTTGCAGAAAGCTATTTTATAGCTACAAAAAGACACATAAAAAGTCTTATCAGCTACCAGAGGCGAATCTGGGATTTTGAGCTAAAGAGGGATCCAAATGGATTTGAGGTCATAAGGGATAGTTTCAAAGCACTACTGGTCTAGTTCAAGGCTATTCAACTGATTAGTTGGGTAACTCTTCCATAAATTAACAATGTTTTTTAGCCTTTCAGATCTCTTCTATTGATTCTGAACAAAATTTTAGCTAATAGAAAGACAATATTTTGTTTAATCCATTCAACTGTTCAAATCGATTAAAATTTTTTTCCCCCTTAAACATGACTAAATGCAAGCCTTATTGAACTAATTGCAACAACTTCTTGCACAAAGCTCTTGTTTCAACACTTAACACCAAGCGATACAAGCAAAATTTCTGCTTTTTCAAATACTTATGAGCAGAAGTATAGCTAAGTTCAGTATATTGAGATTCTGATATTACTTTGACTAAAACTTCTCACTGTCAACTTGCAGGTGTTTTGTTAACCACTTGAAACCAGCTGATGAGATCTCAGGGGAAATTTCTTAGTCCTCAAGCAGCTGACAGGATTTAAATATTTCACTGTTCTGACGTCACACATTGACAAGCCCTACAACTGATTATGCTATACAGTTTAATTTGCTCACCATAGTAAAACTCCAGTCAAACATCCTACTGAGCTGGCAGTCAGAGGTGGCCCAAAGGCTCTTCTTTCATTTTGTTATAATCCTTTTAAATGAGTGAGGCCACGACTCCATTCCCAATTTCTTCCACCCTAACCACATACCTATCTGCACAGGGAAATTTGTTTAATGAAGAGTTTTCCACACACTTTGTTCATACTAGAAATCTAACTTGGATCTATCTATGAGTAAGGTAGACCTGCTAACTATTACACCATCTGAATGGCCAAAGACTCTAGTTCTACGCATTATAACAAGATGGCAATATTTACATGAAACTTTGGTGATTGTGATTTAGACAGAACCATAAATATCCAGACATTTATGGATTGTTACAACTATCAAGAAATACCTAGCATAAAGTTCTAATAAATTTGGCAAAGTTCTGCAGTGATTCAGATAATGATTCAAGATAATTCATAGATGGTGAGAAAGGCAGCAGAAGAGATGATTGGTCTGGAGTGGCTTATTGCGATATTTCACCGTAATGCTATTGCACAGTTAGATAAGTAGTATATAGGAACCACAGTAACTTTACACTAATATAATCAGGAAAGGTACAAACCCACTCACTTCTTTTTTCCATTATAAGTAAATAGCAAGGCAGTTGTAGCCCCTTAGCTCTGTAAGATAGTCCATTTTGGGTAGGGGACTAGCAACTCCATACTGTAAAACCTACTTACTTATACTCAAACAGCAATATGGACCTATACCATACAAGGAATAAACAAGAAAAAACAAGGAGGAAAGACTACTATTTTTACTAGGGTTTTAAAAAGCAATTTTTACTCAGAGAGTTGCAAAGAGTCAAGAAAATATCGCATTCACAAGAGGTCAAGTTGCCAGGCAGGTGATGATAAAGACTTAATTTTGTAAATATGACTTTTACTTGGAAAGCCAAGATCAGGCAAAGCTAAATGAAAACTGCTCTGAAAACCAACTTCTATAGATTAAATTTACTCTATTATTTGATGGCTCAAGGGACAAATACTAGAAAAATCAATGTTAATATATCAGGACAGAAAGACATATGAAATAATGAGAGAGAAGCAGTATGAATTGAGGAATTAGAGAATGCTGAAGAGTAAAAGATGAATAAACTATAAGGTTGTTGTATTATTTGACTTGCTGTAAACCCAGCAATGCCTGATGAATAAATGAAATATTGCTTGAGAAAGGTAAATGTTAATCATTTTTTATATCAGCTATGAATATTAATCTGGTTTTGCACCCTTCCAAAGAAATGCAAAAAACCTCATCATAGTAAATATCTATCTAAATACTTCAACTTAAAGAAGTTGTTTGAATGAAAATGGTACTTGACATAAGCATCAAATATATTTCAAATCTACACCATAGAATGTGAACCATATTCATCAAGTACCAACAATTCATAAGTGAGGAAACTTCAATGATTTTCTCAAAACATTCGAGAAAGCAAAAACAAAACTGTGCTTGATAGAAGTACAAATTAGGGTCTTGTGTTGAATCAGTTTTTTGTTGCACTATTGGATTCTGCATGAAAAATTACATATCAGCCTGTTTTCAAAGATTGATTTACATCGAAATAGTGATTTTTAATTACTTTAAAAGATTATGTATACATTTGAGATACTAATAAAAGGTACTGAGCTTATATAAATGTTTGATTCATATGAATGGTATAAAAAATCTTCCCCAGATGATGCCGATTCAGAATATACATGGTTTTACGTGTCTAACTCATAAGCTCAAATCCTGGATCCTGAACCCACACACAGACAACTCACGCTTATCTTAGAAAAGTGATAGTAGAAATGGAAATTCATATTTGTTGGGAGCAGGTAATTAAACCAACAGTTCCTAATCAGGTGTCCATGGACCCAGGTGGGATACAAAGATTACTGGGGGTCTGTGAGCTTGTTGAGTAGACCAACCTTTCAAAAGTCAGGTGTCTACAGGAAAATTCATTCAAATAAAATGGGTCCTTGGTAATGAAAAGGTTGAGAACCTCAATAAACAATACAATATAACTTGAGTTCCATTGTCAGCTTGCCACATATGTCAAACAGATGACAAGAAGCACTAGGGCTGAGGGGTCAACTTCCATTTATTTTTCAACATCTGTTGAAAAGTTTATTGACAGATAATATTTCTGTTTAGCTTCTAGAGTGGCAAGAAAATATGAATCAGACTAAGCCTCTGCATAGAACTATCTATTGATTCGTCTATCAATAACTGAAGATTATATCCTTATCTTTCTATTCAATTATTCGTAGATCATTTCAATTTGTTTTCCTAATGGAAAATTTAATCTTTCTGGTTTCAATCCACATAAAACATAGTTTGTGTGCGTGTACATACAGTTACTTCTTGATATTCGCAGGTTCTCCATCCACAGTTTCGATAATTTGTGGTACAGTCTTGAATGAATTAATGGGAATTTGGGGGGAGGAGCAAACCACATAAGAGAAAATATGCTGTGCAAAAAACCAAATCATTAAAAATATACTGTGCGGTAAAAACAAAATGTAAAAATTTTGGAGCTCATAAATGTAATGTAATAATATTTGTGTTCTCAATTCATTCATGTAGACAATAAAAACCAACTTGGAAATTTATTGTGGTTGAAAACTTGTACTTCAATGTTCAGTGTTTACTCTTGTGAACTGATTGGTCAAATTTATTTTTTCATCCAATCCACTGTGCAGTAAACAAATGATATTATTTATGCTTTAAATGCTTTCATTTAGGCTTTAATAGATGAAGTATTATGAATCACTATTAACAATCTTTTTATTTTTATGCTTGTATTTACCTTCATCTTGATATTTTTGTGGCTTTTTATCACAATTTTCCTCAGACAGGATAAAATCATAACAAAACAACAAAAATATTAAAATGTATGTAAATAGCAGCATGAAAAGGAAAAAAAATGTTAATAATCACTGCGGTAAAATTCCATGAAATTTATGGTGTTCATCAATTAACTATATTTGTTTCACTCAGACGTACTTTTTTAATGATCTGTAAAGTTGTATAGCAATAATCATATACCTTTGAAAGTTCAATTTCGGTTATTACTACAAGAAAAAAACAGGGGGCTTGTTGGAAGAAAAAAAGAATTTCTGAGCAGATCAATGCCGTTTTTACGTTTTTGACTTAATAAATATTGATTCAGCCACGATAAACAGATCTGTTCCAAGCAAAAAAAAGCAGTCAAGTTTTAAAATTTTTGATTTTGACTGTATGCTTTACAGCATCCATTTATTCATTTGAACATTTACAATTTGTGAATAGTGAAGTGTTTGTTTATTGTTTATGGTACAAGATTAATATGTTTGGGGGATTGAAAAGGTTCAGGGGATGAGTTGCAGCAAAATTGATGGTGCACCTCAACTCCATGAATAGCAAGGGATAACTAATATATATATATATATATATATATACATATATATACACACATATATATACACACACATATATATATACATATATATATACATATATATATACATATATATATACACATATATATACACACATATATATATATACATATATATACACATATATATATATACATATATATATACATACATATATACATATATATACACATATATATATATATATATATATATATATATATATATATATATAGAATGTGAACAGTAGGAAGTGAGACAGATGTCTGGAGAGTTGTACAGCTTTGAACACCAAACATATAAAAATTTAAAAAAAAAAACTTTCTAAAAATTTATGTTATTTCCGTTAATTATTTCCCAATATTAGTTAATGTAATTCATGTAGTTTTTTTCCAGTTGGTTTCATGTTTAACACAGAATTAGATATTATGGTACAATGTGTAAGCTTTTCTGGTTGGGATCATCAGTTGTTTACCATATAACTGCTTGAGGGATTTAGAAACAAAACTGTTATATTAATATAGCATCCCGGCAGCATTGATCTAACCCCCCCCCTTAAACTATGATTTCAATATATAGTTTCATCTTATTATTCTTAGAACCGTGCCATAATACATGTGGTCTGTTATTTTAATAAAGGTATTATCATAATATATCGTATATGGATGTTATTCTATACTACACGTATAGTTTTTGAAACAAAGGGCTTACTTACATGGGTTACCCTCCAAAAATATATTTTGATGATGTAGGATCAATAAATATAGCAACAGACGTGACTCATTTGTGTCACTTCTGTTGAGTGTTCACCCATGTGAATATCAAATTTAATATGTCGGCTTTAATCTCAGACTGCATGCCAAATAAATTATGGTATCATCTTCAAGAATACTAGTCAGTCAGAAGAACTTCAATTTGATTTTCTACCAACATATTCAACTGAGGAATTTGAAAAAATGTTTCAAGATCACAAACCGTAGACTGGATTATCCACATCTCATTTTCATCGATAGTTTAATTTCTTTTAACTAAAATAGCCTTTCACATATGGTTGAGATGAAACCAAATAGCGTTCTTGCAGTTAGTAACATCTATAAAGACTATTCCAGCAATATATATACATATATACATACACATATATACACACACACACATATATATATATATATATACATACATATATATATATACATACATATATATATATATATATATACATACATATATATATATACATACATATATATATATATATATACATACATACATATACATACATACATATATATATATATATATATACATACATATATATATATGTGCATACATATATATATATATACATACATATATATATATATATATACATACATATATATATATATATACATACATATACATACATACATATACATACATACATATATATACATACATACATACATATATATATATATATATATATATATATATATATATATATATATATATATATATATATATATATATATATATATATATACAGGGCTGCTGCTGGCTATTTGGGTGCTATTTATTGCTTCGCCGTCTATGGCCCAGCGGTTACTCATTGGTTGAGGCTCACTGGTCTGAACCACTATAGGTATTAAATCTGATTTAGTCAATGTTTTTTCGTGAAACTATTAGAAATAGCAAAATCAACTGATAAGGCTAATTATTGAGTTGCTGTTATTGAGTAAAAGAAATAATATAAAAAAATATACAGAAAAGTGAATTATTGCTTTATTTATAAACATGACCAAAACTTTCCACCAGGGACTCGACTCCTGAGCTAAAAGAAAAAATGCCTCAAACTTGCGTGAAAGATTATTTTATCTTTGTCTTATTGTTAAGGAGAAAGACTATTGAAAAAATCTTATATAACTTTCCCACGAGAAAAATCTATCTACTTCGGCAGAGGACCAGGGAGCGATACTTTGATCCTAGACAGAGCGTGTATATAATCTGGTACTACGCAGAGGTGCTGATCCGTTTGTGAAAATTCCCATCACTTCTGACAGGTCCTATGCTAGTATGTAAATAATGAATGAAAAGCTTTGGTAAGTCTTTCTCTCAAAGTCTTGGAAGAATAGAAATTCTCAGTAAGATAGGAAATATCCAAAGCTGACTACAGGTGAACACAGTGAGAATACAAATATTTGATTGCAGAATCCTTGTTGTCACCTGACCCTCAAAAACATACACCTTTCATTATCATATGAGTTTTTTTTCGATATACGTACATATAGGTACATCCTGGAATCCAGCTAGTTCAATGCCAACAATTCTTAGTGGCAAAATAAAAGAAATTAATTCTCAACAATTTTTAGTTTGGAAAATCAGTAAAACTGAATACACGTGTACACCACAAACATGTCTACACAAATGCCATGTATATGCACATATACACGCAGACAAATACTACACATGCATGGCATATAAGCACACAAATACAGAAAAACGCACACACACATAGATGCCACAAACACACATGCTGTTCACACGCATGCCACATACGTAGACATACACAAATATAAACATGACAAATACACACACATATACAGGGATACCTTAAATAGTATGGGTTTTGATTAGAGTGGGTTTTGATGTAGCAAGTTTGTGGTATTGCAGTACAAATTATTGTGACTCTTCATAAGATGAGAGAAAGAAATGCACTAAATCATAAAAAGGCTTGGAACAGTGTAGCTTTGGACAAAATGGAAAATTTGGGAATGAATTAACCTCACTAATCAAAGTATGCCAGTATACACACACACTACATGCTGCACGCACACATATACACACTACATGCCACATGCACACATATATACACACATAACAAGGTGCACACACACACGCATATACTCTACATGCCGCATGCATGCACATACAGATATACATACTATATGCCACACACACACATATACATACTACATGCCACACACACATACACATACTACATGTCACACTCATATACACGTATTACATGCCACACATACACACATACATACAAAATAACGTCCTATAAGCATACACTTACCACACATACACATTCATGTCAAAAACAGACATGCATTGCATGTAGTGTTTCTCTGTTCATATGTATGTGTGTATAGTATGTATGTGCATATTGACCTGAGTTGCATTTTTGCACATGCAGTGGGTATATGTTTATGTATGTGTATATAGAATGTGTGTGGCATGTATGTGGTGTGCATATGTGGCATGATTGTTCAAATCTTTGTGTATGTATATATTCGCCATGTGTATGCATGAGTACATGCAAGAATAAGTGGCATATATATACATATAAGCATGGGTAACCATATATTTGTGGGGAATATAAGTGTGTATTTGGTTTACAGATTTTCCAAACTTAATTTTGCTGCCATGAATAATTGGGATGAACGTTCTGTCATCCACACATCCTCTCTCACACACACACACACACACACACACACACACACACACACACACACACACACACAAACACACACACACACACAAGGTAAATGAAAAAGTTGTTAGTGTATAAAAGTAAATATTTCAAATGTACGTATTTTCTCAATTTTCTTTTCATTTGCTATCCATCGAATTCATACAACACTAAAAAAATAAGAGTAAAAAAAAGGCAGTAGTCCCATTTTAACTAAAGATGTAGATCGTTTTATTTAATCATATCCCCCCCCTCTCTCTCTCTCTCTCTCTCTCTCTCTCTATATATATATATATATATATATTCAGGCAAACCCGAAGAAACCCAAAGGGCAGAAACATAAGCATGTTTGTATAGCAAATCTATTATTTCACCATATTTAAAGCTCTACTCCAACTAAATGTTTTTGTATCGAACACTTTTATGCAATAAACCCATCATATATTGAATTACTGATTTGTACTTTGGTAGGTATATATGTAGTTAGCTCTGCGCAAGAAACTTGAAATCATGAAATGAATTAATATATCTAATAATCTCATATCATCATATATATATATATATATATATATATATATATATATATATATATATATATAATATATATAGTGAGGAAATAGACGAAAATTATCTGACATAATGATGAATTTGATAAGGAAACAAGGAAGTTTGGAAAATGGATTATGTCCACTACATGTTTCAAGAGACTTGTTTTCTCTCATTTTCAAAAGTCAAATGGGAAAAATGATAGAATTTTGTGAACAACCAGGTTTAGTGAGAAGGGGAGGTGATGATGTGTGATTATCACTGTTTTTGTTGTAAATTTTTAATCTTTTACGGGTGAAAAAATGAAAAATGTGTGTGTCAAAGTTCAAGTCATTTGTTTGTGGGAAGTGAAAATGAGAAGGGTGTTTGTGACTGTGTTATTGAGAGAAATTCTTTGTGTGTATATAGCATTCTTGAATATGCGTCGTAGTGGAGGATAGTGCATCTACATTGGTATTTATGGTGTGAATATGTACGTGGGTAATCAAAGATTTTAGAAGTATGTGAGTAGTGTATTTTTTATTAATTAAAATTTTTGAGATGTGTTTGATTTATATTTGATTTTTGTACTAACCCTGTTGAGAGAGGAAAATGTGGACACAATGGTATTTTGCTGCGTGGATATGAGTGTTAGAACTCCAAGATTTCAGAATATATATATATGGACAAATGCCATTGATCAGTGATCAAATTTAAGTAAAAGCCAGGTTTTTCAAGGCTGGAAAATCAACACAACACTATCTTTTTACCAGCTCATCTGTTCATTTAGCGTTGAACTACTCCTAGCTATTTATCTATCCATTTATCTGACTTCACATATATACAGTCTGCCAGGATCATATGCAGCCATTTTGAATATCTTGAAAACTGATCTCTCAGCCTTGATGTCACCTGAACAACCAAATCAAGTGTTGAAAATCAGTTGCACCTATTTCAGTAGCTTTAGTGTGTAGCTCCTGCATAAATTACATGAAAAAAAAACATCAAAAAACAAAGCATACTTGGACTATATTCCCATGAGTGATTCATCTCATGAACATACCAATAATGTCCCATTTTTGAAACAAATCGTGACCAGCCAAAAATTGCTACTGTCTGGCTAGGAATTCAAATTTATAGGGAAGGGCTGGCAATTTGTATTTTGGATGTGAAGAGTGAAAAGCGCTCTACAGCTCAAAACTCGTGTTTGGCCTGATTAATTAATTCCTAATCATACAATATTAGTTCCCAATTACACATTATTATTAATTACTGATTTTACAATAGATTCCATAGTAACAAAATATCGACTCATTAACTTTGTGAGGTATAAAAGTAATAAGGTAATTGCATACTGTATTTCACACTCTTATGAAACTACACAAAAATTTTAATGAGTGACCTCAAGTTCATACAACAGTATTTCTTACCAAAAATTTGTTTCTCGACTGATATTTATCCACAACAAGAAGAAAAATCCATCAGTATTCAGAGGAGTTCTAGGAGTTTGGCTTTAAACCTGCTGCACTTTTTATTGTAAAAGGGACAACAAATCTTTTTGAGCTGACGAAATGGGGCACAGAGCAAAAGTGGTTGAAAACCACTGTGCTAGATACTTTACTTAATTGTATTATTTTTACTCTGAACAACTCTGCATGTATTGGTCAAAGCGTGTTCATATCTATCTACCTACAATTACACATACACACACACACACACACACATATATATATATATATATATATATATATATATATATATATATATATATATATATATATATATATATATAGTGACAAGAAGACAGATTAGCAGCTTACAAATTTTTATCCAGATACACATACGAACATCTGTTTATTAGACAAAGAAAGAAACACTTCTGCTTTCTTTACAAAAAATTATTCAAAATTTTCACATCTTTCTCTATCTACCAATGTATATATCTTTATCCATAGGCTGAACAGTATATCGACATGATTTACTGTGTTTGAAAATATACCAGTTTAAGATAATTATTCAGTTTCCACCAATATACACACAATGATACCAATCCAATTATTTTGTTAGGCTCGCCTGTCTCCATCCTAAATCGTCCATGCAATCCTGCCCCACCCTCCTTTTGCGTGTACTTTTCAACCCCACCCTTCTTTCCTACACAGTTCTTTCAATCATCAATATGAAAGAGCCACCTGGAAATGAAATATCTTTGCCTACAAGCCACCAGTTCACCTTCCGGAGGAGTTTCAGGTTGCAGTGGTAACTTGCCATAGGGCATCCCTGAAGCCTAAGGCTGTCAATAGCCTAGTTTTCCTTGAAAAAAAGTATATGGCTACATAAAAGTCTGGTAAAGAACTGTCTATCAATGAAAGTTCTAGTGAAATCTCGAGCGGCTTTGACTTACAATTGAACAAAAAAAAAAGACCAGGATATATATTGTATATCGGTATTCAGCCTGACAATACCAGGATATGAATTTTTGTCTACGTCCCCTAGCCACATACATATATATATATATATATATATATATATACACACAAAATTGGGAAAACCAAAGCTAAATAAATTCTTCAGTTCTCAAACTGTGATTCACAATGTATTTAACAACTTATAGATACTTTTAACTTGGTGAAGAATTTCACCTGTATGTCACATCATGAATAATGTCATCATCATGCACAAACCCAAATTTTAGATCAGAATTCAGCAAATAGCTATGTCGTTCCACCCTCATACGAAGTGCTACCCTGAAAGTCAGGGAAATGGAACAGACTGATCTATCTGTTGATCTGTCACATAGCTTAAGGGTTCCCATGTCTCACCAAGCATTTTACACATCTCTAAAAATCAATCCAGAAGGGAACAAAGAAAATTTATTTATCAATAATTTCACTTTTCAAAGAAGGCATTCTGCATCTCAAGTTCCGCAAACTTTTGGGTAGCACCTAGTGTCTGTATACGTGTACACACAAATACATACACACAATCACTGGAGTTAAAGCCTTCAAGCCTGGGCAGTACCTTGATGGCTGATCATCTAAGAATGCCAGGTGTTGTGACCTGTTTGAGAGGTAACCCAAGCTGCCATGCTGATCTTCAAATGTATTGAGCACTTCTTTTTTTTGGAAGCCTTCAGCATGACCAAGAGTGCGTGTGTGCAGGGGGGATGGGGGTGTTGAAACTAGGGCACAACACTCCCTCCATACTAAGCACCCAGGTATGGCAGGTAAAAGCTGTTCACCACTGGTCAACCATGGCAGATGGTGGCCTCAGAATTTAAAGGGAATAAAGAAGAGAAGTGATTGCTATTGTAAATGAATAAATTTTAGGCATTAACATAGACACCTGCATGTGTGTATATACAATATATATATATATATATATATATATATATATATATATATATATATATATATATATATATATATATATATATATATATATATATTGCATTATATTATATTGTATAGATACTTATTTCAAATGATCTCCCCGTCATTACACAGTTAACATATCACTCAATTTAGACATCAATAGAATAAATTGCCTGCCTTTTTGCACCAGAAATCTGATGCATATGTGTTGCAGACTGATAAGGTCAGTGCCAAAAAACTGATTTTGGTTATTAAGAGTAAACTTGTTGAAGATTTATTTGGATCGGATTCCAGAGTAAGTAAATGGTATCAGCCAGATGTGTAAAGCTATGAGCAACCCTGCACCTCAAAGGTATTGTTCAGAAGTGACATCACCTCTTTATCCATTGACAGCAGTAACTATTTTTGCACCCCCCCAACTTAATATTTCTGTGTTGTCCTTTTGCTATTGGGCAAGTGGCTACCTGTTTTCTCTACTCCTGCAGTGCCTCATACACACCTATGTTTTCTTTCCTTCGCAGATAATTAAAAGGTGTTCTGATGAATGTCTGTACCACCATTTTTTGTTTTCTTTTCCAATTGTTTTCCTAGTCATACAATTCCAAATTGATGCCTGAGTGATATTTTCTTTCCTGGTTGTGTTAGTTTGATCATGGATCCTGATCACAAGAAATTGAAGCAGATTTGTTATTTCCAAGTCAGTCCAAATCAGTGATTTCCAAGTGGGTGCTACTACCCCCTTTTGCCCCCTTGAAAAGCTGGAAGATTAAGGAGGAGGGCGCTTGAAGGCAAGGGGTGGTAGAAAGCATTGGAAGACAAGGAGTAGTGAGAGGAGCAAAGAATGCAAATCGATATCTTACATTGAAAAAAAATAGCACTCAGAAAAATTACTTCAATTTATTTCACCTAAATTTATCATAGTCAGTAGTCAAATTAATACACTTTGAGAAAAACTAATAACTTTTGATGTAACAAATAAGTTATTTGTTCAAGTTGGTCCAAAATGCTTTTTTTTTTTAGTGTATACATAAAGCCATGTGTCCGAAAAGCTGATTTTAGAGTTTTGGTCATTTTTGTATTACTTAGTTAAGTACTACAAGATACTTTGACAATTATATTTTTAGTTAATAGATAGATGCTCAAAAGGAAACCATTTAAATTCAATTTTCAATGTATTATTTTTGACAGACCTTATGGGGTCACTGATGAACTATATGCTCAAAAGTGGGTGGTTGTGAAAGAAAAAAAAAATAGAGAAATCCTTTTATCTATATTTTTTGTCAACCTTCAGCTCAAGTTGGGGGTTGACTTCATTAACAATCCTCACCGAATCTAGATGAGTGAACCCTCCACTGTTTGTGTATCTGGTCAAGTTAAACCAAACCTACACATAAAAATAACATTTCCCTACTGCAAATGAAACTCGAAATCAAGTCGCAGTAATTTTTCCCGTCAGGATAGAAGAAGGATTGGAGTATAACCATGCAGCTGCCAGGCTTGTTTTTAATTTCTTTACCGTTCGCACTGAAGTAGTCCTAAATATTATCAATACATGTACGAAGATCTTGTCGCTGGATTTTCGTTGTGGGGGCGGGTATGAAAAGATATCGAAACAGCACATCTCAGCATTCTGGTGAATCATTTTCTGCTCATCAAAAAAGAAGGGCCTACTTGCCCCATACCATGAGCCAAATTAGCTGAACATGGGGGAGCATTTTGGACCCTATATTACAGGTCAACTATTGAGCAATATCATGATAGTTTTGCCATTTATTGGTATCACAAATATGGGCAAGATATTGACACTCAGATTAAACCATGAATATTACCAGCACGGCCCTAAATGCAAAAAGGGGCCAACTAACCTCGGGCCCTTTACATGGATTAATGAATATTTAGCAACCTGAAAAGCAATCACTTTGGGTGTGGCTGTTTAGTGGGATAGGGGAGATAGAAGGGGTGATGCAAACTAATTGGTAATTTTTTGTAAATATGTTTCCCTGAGTATTCATTTCAGAACAAAGAGAGAGAGAAGGAGAGAGAGAAACAGAGAGGAGAAAAAGAAAGAGGGAGAGATAGAGTAAGGAAAAGGAAGTGACGAGCAGGTGAGGAAGATGGAGATTAAGATCAAGATCAGAGGGGATCTAACCAAAAAAGAGAGAGAAGGAGATAGTGGTAAAGACAGAGAGTGATTGAGCGGAAGTGAGTGATGTGGAGAGAGGGAGGAATAGGGGGTACAAGAGTTGCTTTCGGGGGGGGGGGGGCTCTTCCCTTCTCTCTTAGTCATCCTTTTGCTCCTTATGCACCTGGGGAGGGAATGTTTGATCAAAAAGAAGTTTCAATAGGATTGAATGTAGCGAAACATGTGTCCACACATAAAACTAAGGGGGCCATTAGTTTTAGTGGGAATTGATTGTGGGGTCAATCGATGAAGCCAACCAGCAAACAGCCCAGAAGGCAGCTTTCTCTTCCGATTGGTCAACTCTTTGAGCAACAGAAGAGAATTTGAATTGTAATAGGGCATTTGGAATGAAAACACTGAAGTAGTTATATCTCCCCCGAGCTCCCAAATGGTCAGGGAGCAGGCGGGTGATGAAAATGGACAAGCCAGCAAGTGCAAACTTTCGCCATTGCCACAAAAAGAGAAAAAAAATAGAAATTATTGAATAAGGTAATGGTGCATGGATCTAACCCCGAATTCGATCAATTCTTCCATAGCCAATTGACCACTCAGCCACAAAATTTCATCGAAATTCATTTAGAACTCCCCAAAATATCATGTAGTTGGGGATATAGAAACGACGCTGGGAAGGTAACTGTACATGAATTCACCAAAAAATTTGATCAATTTTCCTATAGCCCATTGCACGCCCTCCCACAAAATTTCAACGACATTCATTGAGGACTTTTGGAGATGTAGTGGATGGACAGCTTTTGGTGATGTGGTGGACAGAGACAGCTTTTGGAGATATTGTGCTGTATGGATAGAGAGCTACGATGTAGGGTAGGTAATTGAGCATGGATCCACCCCAAAATTTAACCAATTCTTCTGTAGTTCATGCTGGACCTTCAATTTTCATTGTAATTCATTGCAAACCTTTGGACATATTGTAACTATACCCTTCCAACTTCATTGGCAGAGGTAAACAAAGGCTATATAGAGAGCAATGGTTGTGGATCATTTTGCTCTATGCCCCACCAACTAAAATTAAACAAATTTGGACTTAAATAGGTACAATAATATCATGCTATATTCTGAAATTGACCAAAATCTGGAGTTTCAATTAAAGGAAAATATCTGTGAAGATACAAATTCTTCATAAAAATTTGTATGAAATACTGATATATGAACTTCAGGACAGACACTAGAAATTTTTCAATTTTTTTCTAGGAAATTTAGTAAAACCAATGCAATTACCTCATCACTTTTACACCTCACAAATCTAATGAGTTAAGCGTAAGATACTATGGAATCTATGGTAAAATTAGTGACCAATACTATAGTGTAGTTCAGAATAAAAATTATTGTATAATTCAGAACAATAGTATTGTGGGATTTGGAATTTATGGTATTGTATGATTAGGAATTAATAGTACTGTATGATTAGCAGTCAATAGTATAGTGAAATAAGGAATTCTACGGATTTAAGTCATGTGTATCCCTTTCACGTGCACGTACATGAAATAAAATTTTTCAGATGTTTTAGTAGCTATGAATAAAAATTTTAAAAAAATATATATTCATCCTTATTTTTCTCATATATACCAATAGGATTTGTTTGGAAAGTATGCTGCCATTTAGTATTCATGAATAAAAGCCTACCCAGGGAAATAAAGTGTAAGTATGCTTCAAAGTATTCCTGGTGTGAACTTACAAAAATTATCCAAGCATCTCCTCTACAGTGTGCAAAGTCTTTCTTTGGGATCACCGCATGCTGCTCCGGTGTGTTCTCGGCAATCTTTTCTACAGTCTGAAATCTATTTGGAGTCACAAGGAGCCAAATTTGAGGAGGCTGACAGACCTAAGAGATACCATATTTTGCAAAAACTCCAGCGGGAGATGTTGAGAATGTCTTGCTCAATCATTGTGAATGTGACGGTCACACAAGACACAAGCTTTCTAAATGGACTCATACTGATGACTGAAAACCAAAAGGGAGATTTTCTGTTTACGCATACTCAGTGAGGTTCCCACTCATTAGTTGCCAAGTTACAAGCAAGTGACCATTCTCAAGATATTCAAAATGGTTTGGTACTTTCCAATCAGACCTTATACATGTATATATGTGTGTGTATATATATATATATATATGTGTGTGTGTGTGTGTGTGTGTGTGTGTGTGTGTGTGTGTGTGTGTGTATGTATGTATGTATGTATGTATGCATGTATATATGAGGCACTGTGATACTTCAAGGAGTTTAAACAGCATGTATTAACCGAATGCAGTATTGACTTTTGCCACTACTCTTTGTGAGCAGTACCCCTTGTAGGTTCACAGTATGGATACCCAAAATGACTACTCCGAGGAGGAAGGGGAAACTAAGTGTTAGAGTAAGTAATTCCTTTTTATGGTCAAATTCTCTAAACTTTTGCAAAGCAGTCTGTACATAGGATTTCAACAAACTTAATGTAGATTGGCAAAAGCGCTCATTATAGAATTAAAACTACAGTAATTATAATAATCTGGGAAGCTTTCTAACCATGTCTCCATGGCAAGATTTCTTTATATATTTACAAAGTTAAGCTAACCCTGACAGATGTCCGCAAGTGTGGTGTACCGATCAAGGATCAAACTCACTACAGTAGTAATGATGTAAGAGGGCTGGCTTGCTAACGACTACTCACTTGCAAATTGGGTGTTCAAGAGTGAGCACGTTTGAGCGCATGTACTAGCCGGGGTACCTGGCACTGCCCAGGAAAAAATAATCAATACTGAAGTGCATGTAGTAGAAGATCATAACATAGAACTTATCAATAAGAAATAGCAACTCTTGAGACAGGTGGAAAATGCCCAAATTGACTCGACTATAGAGGTCACGAGAGGTCAGCACCATCTATCCCATTTTTATCCAGTTATCCTGGTACATAGATTTGCAGGTCATAGGGTGCAGCTATCTCTGCTAGATTAGAAAATGACAAAATTGACCTGACCATAAAAAGTCACCAGAGGTCATCACCTACGTTCATCCAGTTACCATTGTACACAAATTTTCAATTTTTAGGATGCAACTGTTTAGGAGTCTATAAAACAGAGTTAGAAACAAACAGCTACTTGTCATTTCATAGTGTTAGATACACACACACACACACATACGCACACAAACACACACAGTGTATTGATGGTGGTGCAAGTGGCCAAATGGTAGGTGGAACTGGCGAACAAAATTAAAACTCTTGCAGTGGCATTCTGTAATCAATTCACACTAATGCTCATGTGAAAGGAATTAAATGATCTTTCTTCCCTAGCAATTGGTAAGTAGCAGGACAGACTGGGCCCTTCAGCCTTGGTTTGCAACCATTCTAGGAGAAGGACAACTCCAAACTCAAATCCAGAAAAATTTAATCTCTCACAAGACTCATCAAACTGTGCACAGGAAATGAATAGTTGGTTAAATGGGTAGAAAAGCGATAATTAGCAACGTTGTGAAGTGTGCACAGCATGGCGTGCTACACTACATATCCTGCTCATCATGAGTCTTGCTTCAGGACCCAGCACACAAGGATGGGAGAGAGAAGCTAATGATGGGATAAAGTCTCCTATACTGAAATCTGATTCAAGACTTCAGACCTTAAGGTGCAACTATGCCACACTGCACCTCATCTGACCACTCTCCTGTAACCGGCCAGGAGCTCAAATCCTTGCCAACATCGTCCATAGAAATGATCGTTAAGGCACTAAAGATACCCCCAAACATGCCAAGGTAGCAGCACACTCAGAAATAAGTCAATAATTAGTGAAAAATAATTTTAAAATCTACCAATAAGAGGCAACCTGCCTAAGCCAATGTTTAAGTAAAGCCGTATCAGAAAAAATATTTTTTCATTAAGATTTCATGCCTTTTTACCAATTATGATAATGTGCCAGAGGTATTTGTACATTTATTTTTTGTCTGTCACACACCAAATAAATTAAATAAACACTGATATCAAAGACATAACCTACCTAATGATAACATAGGGCAGTTGGGTCCCTTGCATGATATTTTCTATTATCCATGTGTATGGAATGCAATGTGTATCCAATACAGGGAAACCTTGAATGAATCGAGTGGGTGGGATCTTGTTTGGATAATTGTTTGGATCATAAAAACAGTGAGCCCCATTAAACACAATCACAGAACCCTGATATTTTGTTTGGATAATCTGAAAATTGGATAATCAAGGTTTTTCTATATTTCGTATACTGTCATTTTTGGCGGCAGGGGTACACTGGTTCTGGAATAAAGTGCTGTCAAATTAAAATCAGAATGCCAAGGCCAACCAATGCCAGAATGAAATGGAACAACAAGTAATTAATTTCATCAAGAATTCTGTCAACTAATAGAGGTCGATTCTTAGACTTAATCAAAAAAACTGTTTTATTCTTATGAGTGTCTGGACGAATGGAATGATGTTAAGTTATTTGCCATTTGGAAGGAAGAGTGTCTGCAAAGTAGCCCCCTTTGCCATATATATATATATATATATATATATATATATATATATATATATATATATATATACATATATATATATATATATATGTATGTATGTATGTATGTATGTATGTATGTATGTATGTATGTGAGTAAATATATTGATACATATACATGTGTGCGAGTGTCTTCTATTTATATATGTACGTTAGTACATACACATATAAAACTCTTGCCATTGTGTGTCAATAAAGCTCATAGACGTTAACCCCATTTCCCAAAAAGGAATCTAAACTCTGTTTCCATTTACTTAATGTAAATGGGGGCTGGGGGCAAAGGGTGAGATCCTCTAATGAGAAAACAAAGCAAGGACCCAGAAAATGCAATTAATTTTCACTGAACAAGAATGTTATTGTTATAAGAAAGGTCACTGAACTTGAATGAAACCGAATATTCAATAGCAGCAGGTATACCTCCAAGATTAGAGTAGGGGACCTAGAGCTTGAAGGTTCTATAGCAAGGGATCAATTATGTATGTATAAATAGATGAATTCATCTATATGTTGTTAGATTGTAATTTGAGGAGAGAAAGAAAGAAAGAGGGTCATTATTGATAACTATAATTCCTAAAAAAATTTTTTTTCAGATTATTACTGCCATAAATGATGTGAAAATCTGTTAATTGCGCACATAAATACATGTGTATCTGTAAGTGTATTTATATATGCGTGTGTATGAAAGAACTTGTATGTATGCATAAGTGACTGTGTTCAAATAGGTGTGCATAAGTATGTGTGCATGCATAAGTGAGCATGTGCACACATGCGTAAGTGTGTACGTGAGCATAAAAGTATATGCATGATGTATGTATATGTATGTATCTGCACATGGATGTCAATGTGTACTTATGTAGGTGTATGTGTGTGTATGTTTATAGGCATGTATGTACACTTTCGTGTGTATGTGCATGTAAATGCTTTTAATAATATCCCCAGTACTATTAAAAGCATTTCTTTTTTTCTTCTCTTCATACACTGCTTGCCAGTCTCCGAGGGTGGGGCTGGGAGGATGTTTGGGGTGGGGTAGAGATTTTGGCAGCTTTAGTAAAGCAAGAATTCTTTTGTCTTGAGACTCAGTCAGGAAGAGAATTGTCAGACAACAAAGAATTTTTTGCACATATATCTTTTCCAATCAGTCGGCCTCACTAGTGTCAGCCGATTACAATCCTCAAAGTCTCCCCCCCCTCTCTCTCTCTCTCTCGCTGTATTTGTCTATCCACCGATCCTGACCTAACACAACCCACAAACAAGAACTAAAAGTATTTATTTGCACTTCAAAGGGTAGAGGAGAGAACCAAGGACCCAGGAGTGAAAGACATTCCAGAAAAACAATGCAAAATGATGAGTGAAATCAATCACCCTGCAGATGTTCCCTTTATTAATCAATCTAATACTTATAAAATCTGTAATACCATGTGAGAGAAATATAGAGATATAAGCGCACATATGGTATCACACAATCAGTTCACACACACACTGCAATTTACATGATTTACATTTAATTTCTAGTTCAGATTATTTCTGAAATATCTTCAAAGGAGTCAAAGTGGCATAATTATCAGTTTTTAAAAAAAAAGAAAGTATCCACTGTTTGTGATGTGATACTTTCTCATGTACTATAGTTACTCGTTTATGATGCAAGAAATCCGATATGAATACACTGGGGTGGGGGTAACATTAAACTCAAGTGTAAAAAATGATAACATACATATATTAATGACTTTTAGCTACAAAAAGTGGAGGGAGGTCACATCATATTTAGAATCGTATTGTACTCCAATGAATATGGCACTGGGAATTGAAAAAAAATTTCAAAGGAGCATTAAACAACCGTGTCCACAAAAGGTGGTGAAAGGTTCTATCTCTCTCTATATATGCATGGGTGTGTGTTCTACAGACTCGAAAATCGGTATAAGTACGCCACTAGACTATTCTAAAAATGTTTTATTTCTATTTTAGGAAAAAAGACATTCCTTTCTTTTGACAGATTCATTATCAACACCAAGATCATTCAGAATCTAGATGTCTCTAGATGTTTTTGTGCGGAAAATACCAGCGCTGTCTGACTATATTTATTCTTTGATGGAATTTGTTTTCTATGATTTCACATTTAGACTGTAATCATAAGCTTTGTTTATTATTATCATTATTTTCACTAGTTTAACTCCATCTTAATTATTGAAGCTTCTGTGGCTGAACTGGTTGAGGCACTGTCCATGAAAGACTGGCTCCCAACATGTGGGATGTAAATTCTAATTCCATTGGTTGCAACTTCTTTAATTACGATTATGTTCAATTCACTTCAACAGTTGAAAAATATATCGACTCAGAATATTTTGATTGAAAAGCAACAATAATGAGATGAAGTGAAATAAGTAAAAATTGAGCAAGTTTATATATATATATATATATATATATATACGAGAGTGGAATAACAATATCAGAAAGCCAAATGTACAAATAAAAACGCTGAAAAAGCCAACATGGGTGGAACATCGAAATAAAAGAAATTATTTGTGCAGTTGGATTCCGAATATTGTCATTTCACTCATATATCGTCAGATTAACCATTATCCATATGATACACTGGTCATATATATATATATATATATATATATATATATATATATATATATATATATATATATATATATATATATATATATCAATATACATATACATAAATATATATATATATATACACACACATACATATCTATATATATATACATACATATCTATATATACATACATGTACATACATATATATATCTCTCTCTATATATATATACATACATATATATCTCTATATATCTCTCTCTCTATATATATATATATACATACATATATATCTCTATATATATATGTATATATATATACATACATATATATCTATATATATACATACATATATATTTATCTATATGTATATACATACATCTATATCTACATATCTATCAATATATATATACATACATCTATATATCTATCTATCTATCTATATATATATACATATATATATATATAATTACAATTTGAAGGATACAAGAAGAAAAATAGAGAACAGGTTTTTATCTATTGTTATCACTGCTTGCTGAAGAGTGCGTTTGGCACCAAATGTCAACATTCACCAGGGATGTATCTTTTGGGTTCTCAACTTCACACATATACATATATGAATGCATTACAATATTTGAAACATTATTTGAAATCACCACATTCTCACTGTTAGATGAAGAAAAAGGCACTTGGCCTAAACAGCGTAAATAGACTGAACAACTGAAAAAAAAATAGGGTTGCTACGAGAATTGAACCTGCGATCGAATAAGATAGCTGCTTCAATCTAGTGTTGCTCTCAACCATTAAGCTTAACAGCCAGACAGGCAAAGGCCTAAATAGCCACTTCATCATATATATATATATATATATATATATATATATTATAGAAAGCATTACAGCTTCAATCATTCAAGATTTAAGAGAATTTTTCAAAATTCATGCCATATCAGTCAATTCTTTTCAAGTATCAGGTAATGCAATTTATGTAAGCTTTCCCAAGGGTTTTATATTTCACACTAAATCGGGTATTATCGTACTGAGTGAGAAATTTTCTTGTTGGGATCATCAATTGTTTATTATGTAACTGTTTCAAAGATTCAATATATATATATAAATGTAGCACAAGGACTGACAATTGCACCAGCATTAAACTGAGCCACCATGAAGCACTGAACTTTCAGTGTACATCTATCTATACATGCTCTATCCCTGATAGTACTCTTCACTCATAAATAACTATTCTCAACAACATATATATATACATATATATATGTAAACATAAATGATATAATAACTATACTGAAGAGTGTACCAAGGTATAGGGAAAAAAACATTGATATGATTTAGTAAAACCATTAAAATCTATCTACTTATAGAATGAATGTGGCTTTTTTTGTGTTTCTCAGTCTGTAACCATGGACTCTTCCACTCAAAGGTAACGAGTTTGCCGATAAAAATATCTCCTACCCTAAAATACAATCCAGCTGGGACAAGTTTTCCTAATATCTTTTTAAAAAAAAGATAATCCGAAAAGGTCCACGCTTTTCAAAGCTTACTTCATGTCAACTGTTCACTTTACGGGAGAAAGGTGAAAAGCAAAGGTGGCGTTCAGGCTTTGTTTTTTTGCAGCAAGACATTTTAGAGGCAGTGCACACCCTTCTCCTCCCTCTTTTACATCCCATTCTGCTCTTTGACCACAACCTCACAGTCTGACATAGAATCCCCATCATTTGGGGGACATGGGAACGCTAAAAAAAAACTCAGATAAAAAAGTTAGTGGAATTTGCCTTTTTGCCTTATATCATACAGCTTACAAAAAAAACAAAAAAAAAAACAAAAAAAAAACAAAAAAAAACAGAAGTCTCTTTTTTAAGAATACTCTTTTTTCAGAGAGCATCTATCTATGAAGTTTTCCACGGAGATTAACTTGTATCATAGTAATAATGACGAGAGTCTCTCGCCAGGATGTGTGAAAGATTTGTAATAAAAAAAAAACAAACAATAATAGTGGAAGTTAGGCAAGCTTAACAATGACCTTGGAAGGGATTAGAACCCTGGGAATGTCTGATGAACCTAAATGCAGTGCATGTGTGTGTGTGGGGGTGTGAGTGAGTAAGTGTGAGAAAGAGAGAGAGAGAGAGAGAGGAGAGGAGAGGAGTGTGTGTGCGTGCGTGTGCGTAGATGATTAGAAATTTGAGTACTTGATAGAAGTTGAGACAGGTTCAACGAGACAAAAGAAAGATTTACTGCACAATAAGTTGTAACAAAGAAGGGAATATTGCACAATAAGTTGTAAGTATTTCGTGCTTTAATAGCCTTGGTAGTTCTGGCTGCCGCTTAGTTGAAAGCAGTGTTGCCAAGTATGGTCCGTTATTTACAGCTAAAACTGTCTATAAAATGGCTGAAATCGGCGTGAACTTTCAATTTCCAACTAATGTGTTATATACACTCATTTAAAGCTCACTTATCGAATGAAATAAGTAAATACTAAAACTCCAGAACAAATCAATAATAAAAATTGTACACTTGCTTTTAATAAATAAGCTACTTTTCTTTTCAAAATGGCCAGATTATTTAGCTGTGATAGATTACCGCAGACTAAATTGGAAGAAATAAAATTAGCCAGATCAAGCCTTAAATTGGCTAATTTGGCAACCCTGTTTTAGAGCAGCCGACAAGGTCATACGAGAGAGTTTTCCCCCCCTACATTCCCCACCTTCGTCTGCCATGTAGATTGAAAGCAGCTGATTTTTACTACTGACCCAATTCATGGAAGAAGGGAGAAGGGAGAATCAGTATTGCACCATACTGAGATTTTATGATGCAATGATGGAAAGATTTTACACTTAAATAGACAAGGACAAAAGTAGGTCTGGTTCGTAACAATCATAACAAAATCACATACACAAAAATATTTACGCACACATACGTATGTATATGCACATACCACATACATGAGCAAGCGTACCATGAATCCATATTTGTATTGGTTTATTTATCGTACGTAGACAATTCTGGAATTTAACACACATCTTTGGGTTATATTAAATATCTATAGAAATACTAAAAGGCAATTCTGGAATATAGCACGTCTTAATTTGGGTTATATTGAAGAAATATTAAAGGTAATTCTGGAATAGAACGAACGAATTGAAGTGATTGGAAACGATTTTTAAAAAAATAATGAATGAGCCATGGAATATGAAGGAAATTGAACACAAAACCTGGATCTGTATGTAAATATTTTAGGAAATTCTTCATCAATAATTGGAGGAGGAATATATCTATCATTGATGGTGTATAGATAATATGAAGTCTATCCGAGAAGTATCCAGCCATTTGATACTATGAAAATTAAAAAAAAAAAAAAGAAGCCAAGCAAGGGCAATTGTGCCTCATACTCTTATAGAACTTG
Organism: Thysanoteuthis rhombus; assembly: GCA_963457665.1. Classification (NCBI taxonomy): domain Eukaryota; kingdom Metazoa; phylum Mollusca; class Cephalopoda; order Oegopsida; family Thysanoteuthidae; genus Thysanoteuthis; species Thysanoteuthis major. The sequence continues at coordinate 38,628,412 of OY735217.1, read as the reverse complement.
TTACTCTTATCTAAGTGCCCCTTTTACTTATACACAATACTTATATACAATAGTCAGCGAAATCTTTTGGGGAGTGCCATTAGATGCCTCGTTGCAATCTCCCAAATCTCATCCAAATTCACCAAGTCTTCTGTTTAACAATCACTTTTCATTTTAACATCCCCCCCAAGTTCATTGAGTAGGCAAACTAAATTTGTTTGAACTGTACCTATGTCAAGACACTTTTTATAGCATAACACACAAACATCTGTCACTTAAATATTTAAGATTCACAGTCAAGATTTGTTTGATACAAGGCCACAGTGGTGGGGCATCCAGTGAGGATCGAACTCATAGTATAGTTTATGAAAATTCTGTTTCACAATCTTACTGTAACAAATATACTGATGCATACATTTACGTACCTTGATACATGTCATTGTGTGCATATATATATATATATATATATATATATATATATATATATATATATATATATATATATATATATATATATATATATGCAAGTGAGGTAACTCGTTCACTGTAGGCTTATGCAGTGCTCTTCCAACATGGAATGGAGCACTCTGGTGGATGGAGAATATATGCGTAAAATAAATGTATCGCTTAAATTCAACTTCACTGACCGTCCAGTTCCGTGGACCAGAGGTAAGATGCCAGCCTCTGGGTGTGAAGCTAAGGTTTCGATCCCACCTCGTGGTACTGGATGGGATAACGGATAGTCCACCGCCACACTGAAGAGTTGTAATACGACAAAACAGCTGTCTGTGGATGACACAATAATATATATATATATATACACACATATATATATATATACAAATCAGTAATACAATATCTGATGTGTGATGGGTTCATTTTATTAAGTGCTTGATACATTCAACATTACACATCAAGTTAAGTTAGAGAACTGAAGAAGCACAGACAGGGCAGAAACATTAATGTGTCTGTGTAACAAACACTTACTCCATTATATATATATATTATTTACATATATATATTTAATAATTGTGTCATCCACAGACAGCTGTTTGGTTGTATTGCAACTCTTTAGTGCGGCTCTAGACTTGATATCCCTTCCAGTACCACAAGGTAGGGTCGAAACCTTTGCTCAGGACCCAGAAGCAGATGCCTTATCCCTGCCCTATGCAGTAAGACTGAATTTAGTGATATATTTACTTACGCATAATTCCCAATCTACCAGGGTTGGAATATATATATATATATATATATATATATATATATATATATATATATATATATATATATATATATATATGTATGTATGTATATATACATATATATATATACATACACGCATACACACATATATATATACACACACATATATGTATATATGAATGAAATGGCTTTGCAACAGAAGATAATGAAAATTCTAGATAAATAATTCCAAATAAGACAATAAACAATCACATCTGATCAATAATCTGGCCACTGTATGATGGACATGCGTATACACACACACACACACGTGTATATATGCTTGCAAGTGTATGAGTGTTTGAATGCATAGTTCAAATGATACAACAAACCTATTTTTCATTATATATCGTCCCTACCTATGCTGATACATTCTAAGCAAACAGACACACACACATGCAAGCTCTCATTCATCACTTTCATGATCTTTCTCTAACTTTATTCAGAAAGACAACAGAAATGCAATAAGACGGCATATAACAAATGGCTCGGGAGCATTTGGCATAAATTGAGATACGATCGATGCATAATACCAGTTATGAAGTATGGGTTTATCCAAAAACAAGCACAGAATAGCTCAGAGGGCAATGGAAAGAGCAATGTTAGGAATAACTCTTAGTGACAGAAAAAGATCAACTTGGATCCAAGAAAGGAGCAGGCTGAAGGATATTATGTAAGTAATTAAGCAACAAAAATAGAGAGGCACAGAGCGAGACAAAGGGACAACTGATGGAGCAAAAGGCTTATTGTTTGGTGCCCGTGGGACAGTGTATGCAGTAGGAAAAGACCGTACACAAGCTGGAGAGATGAGTTAGAAAGGTTTATTCACTGAGACATGGTAGAGATTAGTGCGATCATGCATGTCCTAAAAGGAGATGGGAAAAGCCTTTGTCTACTGGCAGCTCTATGATGAAGATGATGATTCTGATTGTATACATTGTATAAACAGAGTTGTGAACCTGGTGATGCCCGGGAATCGAAAGAAACATTGCTCAAGAGGGTCAGATGCTAGGCGCCTTTTAATGGGTATCAAAACAACTGCCACGGGAAAAATTGTCCCCATAGGAACCCCCTCCTGAATGACTTTTGACGATTGCTCCCTGGACAATTCCCAAATGAATGTGATCATTTACAAGGCCAAGTAGTTTGTTTCCATTAACTTTAACTTTAGTTTTACAGTTGCTATGCTATTGTCGCGGGGAGGGGGGCAGGGGATTATCCTAGATCCCTTTTAATGTGAGCTGTTAATATTAAGATTTGCTTTTGCATTCTTCCAACAAAACGTAAAAAAAGTCAGCATGGTAAAGATTTATTGAGAATGCCATAACTTATCAAAATGGTTTGAATGAAAACAGTTCTTGACAAAAGTGTCAAACAAATTACAATCTATACCTCAGAATTTTCAAGCAGTTTTAGTTGACACCCCATGCACAGAAAAATAGAAAAACTAAAAACGTAAACCTTACTTATCAAACACAAATATCGTATTATGAATGGGGAAACAAATAATTCTCTTAAAATATCAGTAACAAACAACACTTGGTAAGAGTACAAATTGAAATCTTGATACTATAGTTGGATTCTGCACTATAAGCCTATTTTAGAGTGTGAATTGGAATCCAAATTGCAATTTTTGAATGCTTTGAAAATTTATCTATACATCTGAGAAACTAATAGAGGTACTACACACAAGCATGTGTTCATTCAAATAGGCGTAGAAACCTTCCCAGGATGATGCTTTTTGGAATACATATGATTTTCATAGGTTTAGCTCATGTTTTTTGAGAAAATCCCAGACACACACGACCCACAAACATATTAGATCACATAGGTCGGAGTAAAGTCCTTTTTCTTATGAGAATTACATCATCAAATCCAAGCTTTAGCCTTGGAGGCCATGACCTTGCAAACTGTCATACACAGCAGGATATTCCTTGAGAAGAGCTGCATAGGTGGACCAATTTGTGACTGGCTTGGTACAGCCATATGAGGGAAGATGGACATACACATACATTTTGGAGATACTCTTGTATGCACACACAGTGTCTTTACATTCATCATGTGTATGCAAACATACAGGTTTTTACACACACATCCAAAGATAATTCTGTGAATTTCTATTGTATGCATAATGTATCTTTTCTTTATATGAAAACATATTTGTACGTCTGAACATCTACATGTGAATGTGCAGATTTAGGCATCTACATATACTTACAATCACATTACACACCAATACATAAGCATACATACAAACATATGTTCTGACTTGTTTCATTTGAAGTATTAAAGATATTAAAGTTTGCGAGAGTTGTTTTTTCATTAAAATGAGGTTATTGAAGTGGGTGTTGTGTTTTGTTATCATCAGGACGAATTGTACATTTGCATGTGTGCTTCCTCAGCCTTTGATTTAAAAAAAAAATCTATGATGGAGATTTTGTATTAAGTAAACCAGACTGCCCTATATCAGATATGCCTTCTCAGACCTCATTTAGCTTTCTTCCTAGGATAAGGAAACCATGGACCTCAATGGCCTGATGACCATGGCAAGTAAACCTCGTATGTGGTGTAAGTGATTACATGCACACAGCATTTCATTTGAAAATCACTTGATGCATGGAATGCTTTCAAACCCAAGTCCAACAGCGATGAGGGAGGAAGAAAAATGGCAGATGGAAGATGACAGTGGAAGCTGAAGTCCCAATCTTGCATGCAAGCAGCTTAGAGATAAATGGTCACTTGGCAGCACCTTAAGAGACCAAGTAGCTCTATCACGAGACAGCAATACATGTTCCCCATGGAGAGAGGCTTAGAAAAGGCAGACAAAAAGAAGCTTGTCTCCTCCTGAACCGGTTTACTTCAACAAGCATCTTCAAAGTGGTCAAACAACACTAAAAGATACATATAGACCAAGAAACTGACAAATGTGAACATAAGACACATGCTCGACATAGCCAACGATAAGAGATGAAAACATGGCTCAACTTTAATTGCATTTGTGAAGCTGAATACCAACATAATTGCAGCAGCACAGCTCCCTTCCAAGATCAAGGCAGTTTAAAAGCCAACAGATGTGGTTACTTTCTTTACTGCAGGGATTGCCAATCTTTTTTGCACTGTGGACCAGTTTAATATTGCAGCCTGACCAACAGGGAATGGGATGGAAATCATGACTGAAATATAGGTAATTAGTGCAGGACCAGTCTGTTAATGAGGCTTAGCTACGGTGGTTGCCTGGGGCACAAAGGTCCTTGTGGTGCACTTCAAACCAAGAAAAAAGTTGTTAGAATGCAACAAATCTCACCAGGGGGGCAGAAAACCCTTGCCAAAATTTCAAGTTTCACATAAGGTGCATAAATCCTTTGCCTTGACCTTGGATCATTCAATCAAAACTCATTTATAAGTGGCTTATATACTTGAAGGAATAGTAATTTTTATAGGGGGAGCTAGTTTTCAGTGAGTGTGTATGTATATATATTTTCAGAATATGCTTTACCAGGTGAAAAAAAATTCTCCAACTATAGTCATCATTGTATCCCACACGGTACACTTGTAAATCCAAATAGTAACAGTGTGTTGACTGTTCATGAGATTGTATTGTCTCACAAAATATGCATTTGGGTCAGACTGAAGATTAGTCAACAACCTATGCCTATCTCCTTTGGTCATTATAGCAAAACTTTCATTCACCCCCCCCCCCAGCGCACTTTTAACATGATATATCCTAATTCGAATGCATCGACTTCTCTATCTTTCTACTTTGTGATAAAATGAAAATTGATAATTAAATAATGAATAGATAAATGAAAAATTATAGTTTTCTGAAGGATGGTTAGTAGACAAAACTGTTTTGGTTGAAAAAAAAAATGCCAATTCAAATCTTTAAACTGGACAATTTTGCATGTCCGATGATTTAGATTTTTTTGGAGATCAATGGCTAGAAATGTACAGGATAGCAGCAATCAGATCTGATAACCCTGAGCGCCAGTCTTGTCTCTTTATGCTCAACAGGACATTGCTTCATGTCTTTGTTCCAACTTCTTTACACTCTTAGTCAAGGCAGTGTTTTACTAATTCAACTCTAGATTTATAGTGCTTTTTTATATTATCACTTCTGATGGCTTCCAAACAAAGTGGTGTTACTGGTATTTGTACAAAATGTGTGGCATTATCAGTAAATAAAATTAATCTCATTTCCCTTCTTTACAATTATCTTTTATTCTTTTACAATTCATATGTATTAGGAGATCTGAACTCGAAATAATGAGATGCCTTTTTTCTTCATTTATTCATAATTGCAACAATCAAAACAATGTCCTTACTTGTAATAACAATCATAAGAGAATATCTTTTATAATGATGTTCCATCATCTCGTTCTACAGAGGAAGTGACAAAAAAAAAGGAAAGAAAATCAACCTGATTCTCTCCCTCTTAATTTTATTCAGAAATGATAAGAGACACACAAATTATCATAACAACACCAATCTTTGCGATCGTGAAATATGTATTCATATTGTACATCAAGCACCCCCTCCCAATCGGAAATCGCTGACCCAATTGACTTCCAACTTAACAATGTCTGCTGCATGGACCATCATATATGTTGGATATCAATTTAGTATTATGGCCAGTTGTCAAATTATCTCGGTTCATACACACAGAGATTTCTCAGATTATAGTTAGGTGTAGTGTGTCTTGTACATGCATTTGTGCTATTTGAACCTTTTTTGCCAATTCGTTTGTTTTTTTTAAGGTCATAATTCGTTAAAACCGGACAATCGGTATTTACGGACACTTGTTCCCCCGCTCCTTTCCGTACATTACAGTATTTCTTAGAGCGGGTGTGACAGGAATTGAGGAAAAGTGCAGCCGACTCTTATCGTCAAATCATATTGTTTCCTCACAGCTCGGAAGCACATGCTTTGTGGCCTGGTACTGGTCTGCAGTCACTGCTCTACTGGTCTAACAAACCGAAAAAACTTGGTAACCAACCAACAGGTCACTGTGACCCTATAATCCCCTCGCACTTTTCACTGAACAAACTGAACACTCTTCAGCGTGTACGACTTTATTAGTTATTATCCTTAGTGACTTAAACGACAGCTTATTGACGGAATCGAACAAGGAAAGAGATTATCCCAGAACAAACATTTGTTAGTGTGAAATAAATGTTTAATCATTGGACTAAAGGAATTATTGATGTGCCTACATCCATGAGTTGAGAGTGTGAGGGTTGTAGGGAGGAAGGGTGCGTAAAGATGTAGGGAAGAGGAGGAGAGGAAGAGAAAACATCACTTGCATGTTGAGAAAGATGTTTGTCCATCAAGTGGAGGGGAATAATGTGACAAAAAAAAGCAGAGAGGATATACATACATAACACATTCAGGAAGGAAATGAAAAAGAGAGAGAGATAGAGACAGATGAAGGACAGCGAGAGGGAGAGAGGAAGGAGAGGGACAGGGACGGAGGAAAGAGAGGGACAGGGACAGGAAAAAAGGAAGAAGGGACAGGTAGACAAAAACAGAGAGAGATTGGGCAAATCTACAAAAAATGGGAAAGAAGGATAAAGTTTTATTAAAGAAAAAAATACTAAATCGTTGGAGAGAAAAGAAAGAGTAAAAACTACGAGATAAGAGAAGGAGAGGATAAAAACTACGAGATAAGAGAGAGAGAGAGAGTAAAACCAGCCAGATATGAGAGGGAGAGAGTGAAACCTACCAGATATGAGAGGGAGAGAGTGAAAGCTTCGAGATAAGAGAGGGAGAGAGTGAAACCTACCAGATACGAGAGGGAAAGAGTCAAACCTATAGGGAAAGAGGTAGAGAGCGAAATCTATGGGAAAAGAGGTAGAGAGCGAAACCTACGGGAAAAGAGAGGGAGTAAAACCCAAGGGAAAAGTGAGAGAAAGAGTGAAACCTACGAAAAAACTGAGGGAGAGAGTGAAATCAACAGGAAGTGAGAGAGAGAGAGAGAGAGAGAGAGAGAGAGAGAGAGAGAGAGAGAGAGAGAGAGAGAGAGAGAGAGAGTGGAATATACGGGAAGTGAGAGAGAAAGTGAAACCTACGAAAAAAGTGAGATAGAGAGCGAAATTTTCGGGAAAAGCGAGGGAGAGGAAACTAGCGAAAAAAAGAAAGGGAAGGATTACAACCTACGGGAAAAGAGAAAGAGAGGGAAACATACTGAGTAAAATCTACGTGAAGAGAGGTGGAAACAGACGAAGTAAGATCGTCAAGAAGAGAGAAAGGAAGTGAAATCTACGAGAAAAGGGAAAGAGGGGGGCAGAGTAAAATCTGTAAATAAAAGAAAAAAGCAGGAGAGACATATGGATTAAAATCTCCGGAAAAGGGGAGGGAAACAGTTTCAACTCTACGGGGAGATAGAGGGATAAACACACTGTAATATCAAGACTCACAACATGGATCCCAAGAGATCACATGCGAAATCGAGGCCGGCAGAATACAAGATGAAGGGATGAACTAGACGAATTCAGTAAATACTGGCTGCGCGACGCCCACAATAGAGAAATGTGGCGGATCCTAGGGAAGGTCAACGTCCACCAACGACAGGCGATAAAAAACTGATGATGATGAAACTCTATAGGATGAGATGGACAGGGTTGACTCTAGGAGAGAGAGAGAGAGAGAGAGAGAGAGAGAGAGAGAGAGAGAGAGAGAGAGAGAGAGAGAGAGAGTGTGGAATATACGGGAAGTGAGAGAGAAAGTGAAACCTACGAAAAAAGTGAGATAGAGAGCGAAATTTTCGGGAAAAGCGAGGGAGAGGAAACTAGCGAAAAAAAGAAAGGGAAGGATTACAACCTACGGGAAAAGAGAAAGAGAGGGAAACATACTGAGTAAAATCTACGTGAAGAGAGGTGGAAACAGACGAAGTAAGATCGTCAAGAAGAGAGAAAGGAAGTGAAATCTACGAGAAAAGGGAAAGAGGGGGGCAGAGTAAAATCTGTAAATAAAAGAAAAAAGCAGGAGAGACATATGGATTAAAATCTCCGGAAAAGGGGAGGGAAACAGTTTCAACTCTACGGGGAGATAGAGGGATAAACACACTGTAATATCAAGACTCACAACATGGATCCCAAGAGATCACATGCGAAATCGAGGCCGGCAGAATACAAGATGAAGGGATGAACTAGACGAATTCAGTAAATACTGGCTGCGCGACGCCCACAATAGAGAAATGTGGCGGATCCTAGGGAAGGTCAACGTCCACCAACGACAGGCGATAAAAAACTGATGATGATGAAACTCTATAGGATGAGATGGACAGGGTTGACTCTAGGAGAGAGAGAGAGAGAGAGAGAGAGAGAGAGAGAGAGAGAGAGAGAGAGAGAGAGAGTGGAATATACGGGAAGTGAGAGAGAAAGTGAAACCTACGAAAAAAGTGAGATAGAGAGCGAAATTTTCGGGAAAAGCGAGGGAGAGGAAACTAGCGAAAAAAAGAAAGGGAAGGATTACAACCTACGGGAAAAGAGAAAGAGAGGGAAACATACTGAGTAAAATCTACGTGAAGAGAGGTGGAAACAGACGAAGTAAGATCGTCAAGAAGAGAGAAAGGAAGTGAAATCTACGAGAAAAGGGAAAGAGGGGGGCAGAGTAAAATCTGTAAATAAAAGAAAAAAGCAGGAGAGACATATGGATTAAAATCTCCGGAAAAGGGGAGGGAAACAGTTTCAACTCTACGGGGAGATAGAGGGATAAACACACTGTAATATCAAGACTCACAACATGGATCCCAAGAGATCACATGCGAAATCGAGGCCGGCAGAATACAAGATGAAGGGATGAACTAGACGAATTCAGTAAATACTGGCTGCGCGACGCCCACAATAGAGAAATGTGGCGGATCCTAGGGAAGGTCAACGTCCACCAACGACAGGCGATAAAAAACTGATGATGATGAAACTCTATAGGATGAGATGGACAGGGTTGACTCTAGGAGAGAGAGAGAGAGAGAGAGAGAGAGAGAGAGAGAGAGAGAGAGAGAGAGAGAGAGAGAGAGAGAGAGGGGGGGCAGAATTCTACGACTAGGGAAACAGAAAGACAGAGAGAAACTCACGGAAAGAGAGAAAGAAAGACAGACATATCTTCAGGAAAAGAGCGAGAAAAATAGTAAATTCTACGGGAAGGGATATGGAGACAAAAATCAATAAAAGAAGAGATAGAGAGATCGTCAGAAATCTACAGGGCGAGGGAGAAAGATATAAAGACAAAAATCTACTGGGGGAGAGAGAGAGAGAGAGAGAGAGAGAGAGAGAGAGAGAGAGAGATGAAGACAAAAATATATCGGGGAGGGAAGATTGAGAAATGAAGACAGAAATCTAGGAGGGAGATGAAGACAGAAATCTACGGGGAGAGAGAGAGAAAGACAAAAATCTACGGGGGAGAGAGAAAGACAATAATCTACGGGGGAGGAGAGAGAAAGACAAAAATCTACGGGGGAGGAGAGAGAAAGACAAAAATCTTCGGGGGAGGAGAGAGAGAGAGTGAGAGAGAGAGCAAGACAGAAGTCAACAGGGGATGGAGAGAGCAAGACAGAAATGTACGGGAAGAGTAAAATCTACGGCGAGAGAGACAGAAACCTACGAGAAGAGAGAAAAGACAAAATTTACGGGAAAAGAGGGAGGGAGTTAACTGGAAGTGAGACAAAAATGTACAGTACAAAAAAAGAAGGGGTCACAAAGTAAACTTTACTGCAAGAGAGAGAGAGAAAGACAATGTAAAACTTGCAGGAAGAGAGAGAGAGGAAGACAATGTAAACCCTGCAGGAAGAGAGAGAGAGAATGTAAACACTACGGGAAGAGAGAGAAAGAGACAAAGATAACGTAAACTCTATAGGAAGAGAGAGAGAGAGAGAGAGAGAGAGAGAGAGAGAGAGAGAAAGAAAGATAATGTAAACCCTACGGGAAGAGAGAGAGAGAAAGACAATGTAAACTCCACGGAAAGACAGAGAGAGAGAGAGAGAGAGAGGAAGACAAATTTACGGGGAGACAGAATTTAGCGAAGAGAGAGAGGGAGATAGGAATCTACGGAAAGAGAAAGAGATAAAGACAAAAATGTACGGGGAAGATAGATAGATAGAGAGAGAGGGGGGGATAATCTAGGGGGAAGAGAGATGGAGTGAAATCTACGACTGGAGAGAAAGAGAGACGGAAAAATCTACGGGAAGACGGAAAAATCCACAGAGAGAGAGAGAGAGAAAGAGAGAGAAAGAGAGAGAGCCAAGAAAATAGAGATGTTGACGGAAGTGATCAACGGAATGAGCAAGAGAAAAATCCAAAGAAAGAGACAACGAGTGAGATAATTCCACACACACACACACACGAACACACAGAATATTAAAAATGATGGATGTGAAGGATAAGTAAATAAAGAGCAGGTCAATGGGAAAGGAGAGAGAAAGGAAGAAAGAAATGCCAAATCCGTGAGAAAAGAAAGAAAGAAAGGTGAGACAAAAAAAGCCATGACAAATATGTTGAAGAATTAGGAAACAAAGCATAGCTGCACTAAGGTCAAACTGCCTTGCTCCATTAAAGTCTAAAAAGAAAGGTGAATAGAATTTTTTCCTCCATACAATATCATTATAGATGTACGTGTCTCGTTTCAACTCCTGTATCAATAATTCCTACAATGGGACTGAATTCGTCATCAATTTTTGTGTATGTCACTGGTTTTAGGTTTGGTCATTGTCATCCGCAACTCTTGACTTCATATGAAAATGAAGTCAAAACTCTATAGTAGGAGTTCGACGAAATCAAAGGAATGCCAAGTCTACTAAAAAAAAATATGTGGGGAAAATGGACAAAAAAAGTGTTTTTCAATGGAAAAAATACAAAAAACACCAACTAATTTGCCATTTTCTCCTCTTCTCAGACAGAACGAAGGTATCCAAGCTAATCTGAATGCACTTCTTGCCCCAGCCATGGGTAAATAGTAGGGCACTTGAGCCCTTCGGCACTGTACGACAGTCTATTCTGAGCATCGGGTTAGCTCCAGAGTTGCTAAGTTACTGCTTTTCATGCTAAATCCAGCACAATTGTTTTGGCAACATGAAAAAAAACACACACTACATTAGAGCCGGCGTGCTTAAACATTTTGGCTGTTTTTAGCATCTCTTTGGAGTGTTGAGGTCATATTTTAGTTATTTTCCTAGTTTAGCACTTTTTGGCAATCGAATTAGTTGGCAACACTGACTTGCTAGAACTCAAACCAGTTTGGATCTCCATGGATAGTTTGAAAAATGGAGACAAAATGCCGTCCTCGTGAGACATGCGACTATATGCATATACGCACTGATGGGGAAATTATAGTGATTGTACATTTCTATATTTTGTCATAAAACATCATTGCCACTTAGTTCAAGGACGTCGCTCGAAAACTAAACTTTTATTCTTCCTCTTTCGATAATACATCGAAATAAGTTTCTATCAGAACTGATGATGCGATGGGCTAAAACAAAAGCACTTCGAACTCGGAAACAAGGGCGGAGATCTTAACCTGAATTCAAGTGGCCTGCAAAAAGCAACATGTTTCCATACAGAATGTTTCCAAGCTGGAAATAAGACCAGGAAACAAAATTATCATACTCAAAGAGAGGTCACATTAGGAACCGGGAACTGATTTGAGACATAACCAAGAGAGAAAAATGATTATGTATCAAGAACAAGATATGAAAATTATCGACTGTTCAAATCAGACAGTGAGTTGGTCCGCCATTTTATCGCGTTAGATGAAGAGAAAAGTCAATAAAAATGAATAAGAAAAAATCAGATACCAACGCTTTTCTGATTCGTGATAAATAGTATAAAACTTAAAACTCGCCCGTCGATATCATAAAACAATTCCTGGGTGGCAATGACGTATTTTCATATCTGATTATTTCATGTTTCTGGACGCACTTCCGACTCGGGAGATATTGTTTCATTTTAACCCATTTATACTCATATTACCGTCTCTTTAGGTGAATAACACATGACCGCACTGCTCAGGAGATTTGCAGATTGGAACAATGGTTTAAAATAGTACGGAGTGAGGGAACGACGTTCAATATTTGGGGGTACAATGCTTGGAGGATAAAAAGGGTAGACAAAACTGCACTGAGGGTGAACAATGGCATAGCGGTTACCGTCATGGAAGAAAAAATCGGCAGACCGACTTCGAGTTTCGGCCGTGGCCGACGTTCACTTTTGCACTAATGCCCTTGAATGAATCCAGTTATATGTTAGCAGGGCAGTTGGTGCTCTTTAGTCCTGTGAGGCAGTTTAAAGATTGCCAGAAAGAAAACTTAGGCTTGGTAGTTGTCATTGTTGATCCCAAACCCAAAGGAAAAGTAGGAGGTTGGAAGTGGGGCTAGCAAATGCAGTTCATGAAATCTCTACTGAAACTGCAGACTAGTTGCGGCCCCTTGATTCACAAAGAGTCTACAGGAATAAACATAACTACATCAAGTTAAAAAACGAAGCAAATCATGGTGTAGGTTTTCGTATGTCTGGAAAAGGTGCCAGTCCGTTGTAAGGAATCATGGATAGTAAGGCAAGTCTAGAAATATTGGATACGGTCATACTCCTAAACGCCCAATATCATGAGAATCTGTCGCTGGTTTTATGTTTATTAACATCATTGCAACGTTACCAAATGACACACATCTGATACGTCACATGTATTTTTGTCAATAACGAACCATACATGATTATAAGACTTACACGTAAAAATGGAAAGAACTGGACGATAACACTTATATCTGATTCTTTTAGACGAGGGAATATCACTATGTAAAGTTTTTTGCGGACTTTTATCCTCATTTTGATTCATTTTTTGAACATAACGTTTTGGACATTGAACATTCAGGTTTTCAGGCGACCCCTCCCTAAAATTTAAAAAAAAAACTTTCATGGCACCAACTCTGGACAATCACACGGGCTTTTGACATCAATTACAGCCAACAATTGTGGAAACAAAACAGCCACACCCGGTATTATACGATGGAATGCGAGCGTTTCCACGTGATCGGCAAGACGAGCCCTCCCCATCTCAATGGTAAAAATACACCTACTCATCACCTGAAGACGGTCGAAACATTGTGTTAAAAAAAAATGAACCAAGATGAGGACTAGAGTCTGCAAAAAAATTACGAAAACATCTCAGTAGTCAATAAACGAAATTTTAATATAAGCACTCAGTGTCCTCTTTCCTTTCATGTGTCTCATGATAACACTAAGGACTTGATGAAATATCAATTTCATGTACGCCGTCATTTTTAACGGCACAGATAAACTAGTTACTAACTGATAAATAGTCAATGCAGCACATTATTCTGATTTCTTTGACGATTCAGAATTGGAGTTGCATTGCTAGAATTTCCACATATTGAGGATATCAGATCGCAAATTTACTACAATATTATGTCGCTTCTATTAGTACGTTTATTTTTTGTCTGATACGCCCCAAGTCTATCGCTAGAGAAAAAAGGGGCAGTGAATATATCGGGATAGTGAAATTAAAATTTCGTTCATTGACTACTGAAACGTTTTTGTCTAATCCATTTCATTTTTGGAGTTGATATACTGGGTAAGTCAATATATTTAAAGACTCCAATGTTAAAACCTTATAATGGTAATGACTTGACAATGTATCAATTCCACATAAGCAGTCATTTTTGACCACGAGGGTTCACACACTATTCATCAATGGTACGTACATTTGAGATGGTAAATGAAATCCAATCCAAGCGTTAAATTGAAAGGTAAAATCCAACATTGTGAAATTCTGCAAAGAAAAGAAGAAATTATAGAAGGATGTTCCGGTTCTGACCAAAAGATTAATGAAATGTAAGTATGGTGCTATATATATACATACACACACCAACGGCGGATTAAACATTAGGTCAAGTGGGCGTGAGCATAGGGAGAGAGGGAGCCAAGAGCCCAAGGGTTCAGGTGGTAGATAATCCGTTACTGAGAGAGAGAGAGAGAGAGAGAGGGAGAGAGAGAAAGAGAGAAAAAATGCTAGGGGATTTGAAATTGTCTTGTAGGTAGATAGATACATAGGGAATAAAAATTCAATCATCACACCGGTAAAAATAATATCTCGAGGGAGATGGAATAGATGAACGTAGTCTGAAATTCATGAAGATACACTCAAATTGTGCAGATGCTGCATATCCGAAGGAACATCCTTCTTGTGATATTGTGATGTGCTACTGAACAGGCCAAGAGGGTTTTTTGTCATTAGATGGCGTTAGAAGCGTTTAGTTTCAATCCAAGTCATCCAAAAAGGTGGCTTTTGATTGTATTGAGACAACTATCATACCAGTGATATTTTTTCTTTAGAATTGACGTATTTCTGTTGATGGATTTTCACAAGATGGAAAAAAAGCAACAATTTTAGTATATTATGCTTTTTAAGAAAGGTAAAATGCTAGTCAAACGCAATTTCTTTTGCTGTTTATGGGGAAGATACTGTGAATGATTGAATGTATCAAAAGTGATTTGCCAAGTTTCCAATCATCAATTCGAAATACTATTCCCATTTAGAATATTTGAAGGCAGCGAGCAATGAAAAAACGTCTGTCTGTAATGATTTCAAGAGAAAGAGTGCAATATTCCATCTGAACATTCCGCCCATTAGATCGTGTCTTTCTTCGGTGGCGAAGCAAAAATTGTTACAGTTTGACAGGGTAGTTTTCATTCATCAGCCATATTCGACGGACATTTCACCTTCAGATTACTATTTATTTCAGTCTTTCACAGAATTCTGTCAACGGAAAAAAGGAATTCAATTTCCTGTAACATTCAAACAAAAAGCCGCACTTTGCCGAGAAAAATATAAAAAAAAGTTCTACTTGGATGGAATCATGGAGTTTCCTGAAAGATGCCAGAAGATGGTGGAATACAACGGTATATGTTGTTTGATAAGGTTGGTATCGAAAATTTAAAAACAAAAAGTCCTTAAATTCTATTCAGGGAAATCGAACGAACGTCGTTTTGGTTATTAGGTCCTGAGTCATGACGAATAATGCCTGACCCCAGATCAATCAATCAAACGGCTTTCTTGAAAGCACTGCTGATATTTACTAACTAGTAAAAGTATAAAATTTGCACGTTGCATGGTTCTCAATTTGCGGATCTGTCTCTTGGTTTGGTTCCATATTTCAGCCTCATAAGTGACTATTAGGAGGATGAGTTGGTTATACACCCTTCTTTTTAGGATTAATGGGATTTACTTATTTTTGGAGGTTGAACTTGTTCTGCCAAAGGCTTGTTACCCTAGTGTAATTCTCCGCTTGATTTCTTCTTCTTTTGAGGGTCTCATGGAGATTCGTTGTCCTAGGTAGATGTAGTGATCTTCTTTCTCCAGTTCTGTGTCGTCGATTTTGATCTTAGTGTTTTTATCTCCGATGTGGTTGTTGCACATGATCTTCGTCTTGCTGAAGTTCATGTGTAGGCCGACTTTCTTGCTCTCTTCATTTAGTTCATCTATCATTAGTTGGAGGTCCTGTAGATTCTGAGGAACCATGCAACGTGTACAGAAGAATTATGCTGGGCCGCACATGGAGAGACCACAAGTACATCCGGGAAAGGACAAAAGTCAGGGACATCACAGAATCCATTGAAAATCTCAAATAGCAGTGGGCTGGCCATGTTGCAAGAATAGCGGACAACCAATGGACATCACGACTCACAACATCTAGTCTGGCACAGAGGCACACTTATAGAGCACTCGGTAAGGATCGAACTTACCATAGTAGTAATTCTCAACGAAACTCTCACGAATATATATTTATTCATTTAGGAATATTCTTATTAACATACATTATTAATCTATACATATAAGAATATTAATAGTAATGATGAATAGATTATATATATATATGCTTGGTTTCACAAGTAGACACTATAATGAGCCAGTTTGACACGTGGTGTGGTTTGTAATAGACCAACTTTTTTCCCTGGTGTTAGCAAGCACAATTGGGTATTTTCGCAATAGCTGATAAAAAAATAAGAATTATTTTAAAATGACAATATACATGAAGTTTTGTTTTCTTCGAGGAAACTGTTGTAAGGCTTTGAGAAGCTCTTGGTATAACAAGTGTACGTACGCCTGGTATTCACGTATCCCACGTGGTGAAATGTCACTTGAAGATCAACCACGATCTGGCCGACCTTCAACAAGCCAAAATGACGAAAATCTTGAAGATCGTCGATGGACCATTGATGAGATATTTGTGATGACTTGTGCGTCTTGGAGTTCATGCTAGCAAATTTTAACCAATGACATGAAAAAGTTTCAGCAAAATTCGTGCCTCGTTTGCTGATCAAAGACAATTAAGCAACAAAAAAAAATGGCCGTGTCACGATTTGAGGGAAAAAGTTCGAAATGAACCACAATTTCTTTTCAAAATTGATAAATCGTATAGTTCTTGTTATTCTGGGTATATCTCCTCATACACATATTGAATATTTGTGTACATTCATACACCTCATACATATTTCTAATGTATATCAAAATGATACACTTATGCAGGAGAAGCACGTTCATTGGGCAAACCTGATCAGTCGCCTAGGGCATGAATGTCCTGGGTGACGCCTACCGAACTGGAAAAAAATAGTCATTAGAATACAACTGCAGCGCAAATTTTAGGTCTCACCTAGGGTGCATAAAACCCTAGCAGAAATTTTACGATAGCCCTGGATATATACATAGAAAAATATTGAATAAAACAAAATATCATTCTTGACTGGGCAGTGGTCATGAGGATTTGATATATATTGCCCAGCGATCACAATAGCGTTAAACTAATCAGTAGCAACGAAGTTGAAATTATCATATATATATATATATATATATATATATATATATATATATATATATATATATATATATATATATTGCCTGATGATCGCAATAGCGTGAAACTGATCAGTTTCAACTGATAGAAATTATACATACACACACATATACATATATCAATGCATACATATGTATATACATATATATATATACATATATACAAAGACATATATAAGTACATATATATATATACATATACATATATATATACATACATATATATATACATATACATATATATATACATATACATATATACATATATATATATACATATATATATACATATATACATATACATACATATATATATACATATATATATATATATATATATACATATACATATATATATACATATACATATATATACATATATATATATACATATACATATATATACATATATACATATACATATACATATATATATATACATATACATATATATATATATATATATACATATATATATATATATATATATATATATATATATATATATATATATATATATATATATATATAATCACTGGGACCCAGGTATATTGCTTAGTACTCGATTTGTCTAATGATGTGCAAATTGAACCATATTTTCACTCATTCATGTGCAATCGTCAACATGAATATTTCAAGCACAGTATCAAAAATTTCATGTAAGTACATTTCATTTGAATTAAATGCTCATGTCAGGTAACGTACAATAATTTTTTCATATTCATAGGTGCACATGAAAAATTGTATTGGAATATAAGCATAACAAGTTGTAATAGGGTGAACACTAGCACGTGCGTCCTTTTTACATCTTGATATCATACACACCATCACACCTACCTACATTTTAAAATATAGCCAATGACACAGTATTTAAGATTTTATTAACCGTGTATATCATTCTTTTATAATAAATATGCGTAAATATGTTTCAATTACACAAGTTAAGAAAAATATTGATATCGGAATAGACAAACTGAAACAAGTTATAATACATAGATTGAACACAGCACGTGCGTCCTTTTTATATTCGTTATCTCATACATACATACACACATAAATATATACTTATATATACTCATGCATATA
The DNA here is from genome assembly GCA_963457665.1 of Thysanoteuthis rhombus. Classification (NCBI taxonomy): domain Eukaryota; kingdom Metazoa; phylum Mollusca; class Cephalopoda; order Oegopsida; family Thysanoteuthidae; genus Thysanoteuthis; species Thysanoteuthis major. The sequence goes on along the minus strand of OY735217.1, from coordinate 38,610,247 downwards.
TATCATATATATATATATATATATATATATATATATATATATATATATATATATATATATATATGGATGTGTGCATCAGTGTGTAAACACATACATACATGGATTTATCTTTTCTTACTGAAATTGAAAATTCGTGAAAATAAACTTGAAAAATATTTTAAGGAAAGCCACACAATGCAAAAAAAAAAACCAAACGTGGAAGGATATTTTCCTGAAAAATGAAAATTCTTCGACTTGGAATCCCTTCGTAATTTGTCGATTCCTTAAAGAGAAAATTAAATCAACATTTTTCAGATTAATTTTACAATTTTCGCACATTAAGAATTTTTCAAAAATGAATGCATAAAATTTCATTTTTACCTGCTTTTTTTCTTCTGATTTTAAAAATATTTTAAAAATTTTAATATTTTGAATCAACCAATATCTTTTCAAAGGAATTTGTAAATTAATCAGCAGAATTATTTACAAGAAGAAAAAAAATTCAGTTGAAATGAAATAAAAAAAGATGATACTATTTTGATACCAATTTTTGTTAATATTTCCAATTTTATCAACTTGGAATAAATGTTACAAAAATGACACTTTATGAAATCAACTGCAATTCCTATTATCAGAGAAAATGAATTACAGTTTCAAATGTTACAGAAAGACATTGAGAGAAAAATAAAATGAAAAGATAAAAAAGTGTACCTGAAAAGAATAGAGACTGAAGATGATATTATCAGCTGAAGAAATGATCTTGTTCTTGCGATGAATCTGTGCACGTTCTATTTCTTGTGACAAGCCGTCGATGGGCTCCTTCCATTTTTTCTGAGGAAAGAACAGCACGTGGAGGATAAGAAGGGGTAGATAACTCTAATAACTTCACTGATAGGATGTGTTCCGATTTTTCTTCTTTCTATGCATTAAATAGATAAATAAAATGAAAATAAAATACCATGAACATACGGTCGTTTTTCTTTTTTCTTTTTTTATAAAATGAAAATAAAAACAACTGTATATTTTATGCAGGGTTTCTTTTCCGGTATTCATGTCACTACTTACAGTAAACACTTTTTGCGCAAACTGCAGAGCGTTAAAATTGAAACAGGAAACTATCTACCCTTTCGAAGGCGGGCGCGCGCATCCAGGGGTGGAGTCTTGGGGGATCCAGACCCCCTGCACTGTTCGGGGGAAAGCACAATTGATATTTGTTTTTAATATTTAGATGAAGAAATTCTATAGATTAAAAAAAAATTACGAGTAATCATAAATTAAAAAAAAAATGTTTTTCATCTCTCTGTAGTGAAACGAGGAGACTCAGCCACAGCCATGAACTACAAATTCAGACCTCCACTGGTGTTTGAAAAAACACGAGTTATAAATGGATAGATAAGTTTAAGTAAAAAAGACGGTCATCTCCAAGAATATCAATATTTTCAAAAATGATCTTTATTCGGGTATAGGTCATACCAAATGTAACTATCAATGTTTTATTATTTTTATCCAACCCCAACTAAACTGAAACTGGCTTGATGACGCAATTAATTTACTCAAACTGCTGTCAAAACAGGTTATATAAAGTATTTCCGTGCGCAAAAGTGAAATTAAGATATCTTCCATCTTCGCTATTAATTGGGACCCCTTCTAGCTCGAAACACTGGATCCACCCCTAAAGGATGCAGCAATAAAATTGAAAAGAATGAAACACCTAGGAGTCAAGGGCATAGCATAAAAGAATAGCATATCACTTCTTTCTAAGGAATGCAGATATGATTTCAGAAAAGGAATTCACTTATTAACGGGCTTCCTATTAATGGGCCAACGATTTCTAATTTGGAAGAATTGAATCACACACCCTATCATGTATTAAAATTGTCTTGAAATCTTTTTTTTTTTAAATTAATGCTAGCATAGATTTTACATAGGTTACAATTATTTCCCAAATTTTGATTTACACAGATTCGATTAGCGTGGCACTTTTTGAGGATGCATCAACTGCATTAATCGATAGGTTCCCTTAATATTTTTATTTTAGAAATTGAAAAAAAACTAATGCTTGCCAAAGACGTATCGTATTTTCTTAAAAAGAGTTTTCGATTTGAGGGTGTCCATTTCGAGACAAAGATTAAGGTTCCAGGGTAAAATGAGAAAATACCTTCAAGTCGGATACATGCACAGAAAATATGATTATCAAACATGAGGAGACGTCATTTTGTGCAAAGAACTGTTTTACGGCATTGTTAAATGGAAAGAATGATTATTTATATTCATAAAAATGACATTTTTCGATTATGCAAGTTAATCACCGAGACGGTGGATATAATATGAATAATATATAATATATGGTCATTATTATTGTTTTTGATGCGTCAGTATATTAATGACATAACAAACGTAAAAAATGGATTGGGGTAACGCGAACACAATTGCATAGAAACTGCTGTGTGTGTACGTGTGTTTGCTTGGTGGCTGATAATAATATAACTACTACTGCTGCTACTGTGGCTTATTAGTCAATTTCGTTTATACTCAAAATGAATACAAAAACTTTAGTTAACAATACTTTGCGTTTACCTTTCAAACTGCTGCGTAAATGTACTGAGTACAAAGTACACCTATCGGTGTACTGTAAACAAAGAAACGGGCATTTGCTAATATGCATAATATAAACCTGTTCCAACGGATTCCATAGCTCAATATTGAAAGTCAAATCTTTTTCAGTGCCCATTCCAGACGAATGAGCAACAATTATGTGGATGTGTCCGTTCAAAAAACTGAATGTTTCTAAATTTTTGTACAAAAAACGAAGCTCAGCTGCTAAAAAGTAGGGAAATCATCCGAGTTTCGTGTGATTTGCTTTGATCTTAAAAATGTCCGTGAATCAGAAAAAATTCGTGCTGAAAGACGTGCTTCAAATGCATGTATATTGATTCTTTGAATACGAAATAGTTTATTGAGAGGCAAAGATCGCATATTAGTATTATAATGGGATGTGTAATTTGTCAATTACATGTTGTATTGGTAACAGAGAGATGGTACTTTGCTCAGTGCAGAAGACTATGTGTGAATGATGAAAAAAAGAATACTCTCTCCAATGTAGGCCTTTTATGGACGATATAACGGCCACTTCGAAGTTGATATCTCAAATAAAACCTTGCAATCCGTCTACAAGAGCCCTTAAATTGGAATGCAATATTCTTTTGTCAGTAAAGAGAGTAGTTAGTGAAATCAAATTCTCCATTGATGAAATTCGAATAATCCGTAAGCCATAAGAACTTTATCCGTCTCTATTCCTTACTTCTTACTGATTGCCATCATCGGAAAGACGTAATGAATCAATTAAGAGATGGCCTAAGCGGGATTCCTGATGTCCACTTGTGAATAGCACCCAACTGTCATTTGAAACCTGAAGAAAATGGAATGTCAAAATAGTGTTGATGATGCAGAAATATCTCTCAGAATGAGGAAACTGGTTGTTGGAATGGCAGCTGGCAATGCACAAACAACTTCATTTTTGGTTACCCTTTACAGCTTTGGTCGTCAAAGGGAACCACAAGTAACAGAATATATATATATATATATATATATATATATATATATATATATATATATATATATATATATATATATATATATATATATATATATATACATACATATATATATATATATATATATATATATATATATATATATATATATATATATATATATATATATATATATTACCTCTTGTAGTGCTGAAAAAAACAAATATTTCAGTCAATTCTATTGTCCCAAAGTATCCGCGACCATTTGTCACGGAAGCCACTTTCAATCTGATCAGTGTTATATTACGTTTTTTATTTTATAATTTTAGCTTCTTGTTGCGCATAACTTAGTTTCATTGGTATTCGTTTTTGTATTTCATTCTTTATTATGGAGTTCGTTGATTGTTTCACCATAGCTTTGCTTTTATATATATATATATATATATATATATATATATATATATATATATATATATATATATATATATATATATATATATATATATATATATATATATATATATATATATATTCTGGGACACACGTTTTTCTTTCTTTTCATATATTCTTACTATTCCTGCAACATCCATGAAATTTTTCTTTACGTTAAACATCCTGCACATAAATTTGTCTCGTCGTCAAAACATTTCTCTTTTTTTTTCATCTCCTTTGTTATCGCCTCTTAGTGTATGGCTGGCAATTGCTCAGCACAAAACGAACAGGAATGAAACTCTCCACATTATCATTATATAAGTTTCTTCCCCACACACATGTACACACACACACACACACATACATATATATATATATATATATATATATATATATATACACCAATGACACAGTTCAGAGTGCGCTGACTGATATGTTATCTAGGGATGGCTTTGGCCTTTTGCATAAAGAAAAATTGCATCAATCCACATTGGTTAGTTTTTGAATTGCACGAGCGAAATTGAACGTGTGTCTCATGCATTGACCCTTTTTCCCATGGTTGAACAATGGAAGTTTTAGAAGTCCTGTGGTTTGTGGGAAAAGTTTAGCAACAATCTGTTGAGTTTTCGAAGAGGTAGGAATCTGTGAAAGTTCCTTCTACATGATTTTGAAAGAAGTTCTGATGATGCATCGTCTTGCATTTTATTGATCTGTCGCCAGATTTTACGGCAGCACAATTCATCATGAGTTTCTCTTTCGAATCACGTTGCACAAAATCTTACATATTCCTAACTCTTCGGTAACTTCACGGACAGTTAGACGACGATTTCCACGAATCACATCATGCACTCCACAATGTGAACTTTCTCCAGCAGCGAGAGATGTCGTCCAGATTTAGCATCCTCTGTGGGGGTTGTTTTTCCTGATTTGAAACGCTGGTACTACTTGTGGCATTGCGTGTGTCGCCGACAATCCTGTGGCAACATTAGAAAAGTCTACCCCCCCCCCCCCAAAAAAAAATTCCATCTAATTTGAGACAAATTTTCCTACAAACACGTCATTCTTCTGAAACTTTCATCGTTCAACTAGGCAAAATTGGAAAAAACGGCCGAACACTCTAGACACACATTCATTCTGGCATGTGTAGCGCGAAACTTAATCGACTGAGATTGACACAGTTTTCTTTATACAATTGGACAAGGTCATTGCTACGCAGCATTCTAGTCAGAGCGACCTAAAACATTTCATTAGCGTACTGATGGATATTTAATCTGACAGATATTTAATCTGACAGAATAATGATAAAAAAGTTTTTGTGAGAACTCTTCTTAATTGACACCACATTTTTATACGATATATATATATATATATATATATATATATATATATATATATATATATATATATATATATATATATATATATGCACACAGTATATGTGGTACAAATCAGGCTAGCAGTATAACATAATATAATGATATATCAATATTATGAAGCCACTTCTGAAATGTAATGGATTTATTTCATAGAGTGCCCGATACAGACAACTTTTTACTAAACAATATAGGACAAAGATCTGTTAAAATTCAGAAATCATCATCTACTGAAATATCGGTGGGCGTATATATATATATATATATATATATATACGCCCACCGATATTTCAGTAGATGATGATTTCTGAATTTTAAGAGATCCTTGTCCTATATTGTTCAGCTCATGCATGAAAGTGAAGTTAGTACATGGAGCAGGATACTTATTTTGTTGTTCAGTTAGATTTTGCCTTAAAAACAGTGTCATATATCAAACGTATAGTTAAACAAAATGAAAATTTCACCCATTTTCCCTTATGTCTAAAACTCTGAGATCATAACCGAATTCAGATGTGCACATAAAAAGACATTAGGATTTCATGTCACTTGACTATTCAACCCTTTGCGGTATCCTTTGTCTTTGCGACTTCTTTCCCAGGTCCCCCAAGGGAAAACTGGGGAAAAATTATTTTTTTCTCAAACCAAATAGTGTGCTAGTGCTCCTAAAAGGTCTTTTATGTCTCTTTTATAGAAACAAAATCTCATTTTTTAGAAGCTAAATCTGTCGTACGTCGTTGTTTCTCTTTCTCTTCCGAGGAGGAGAAAAGATGTCGATTGATGTAATGAACAACAGTAGTCAGGCACTGACAGCGATTTCGGTTCATTTTTGGCCAATTTTGACGATAAAACATCGCGAGCATTCTTGAATCATCGGGAAGCACTTACCCTGACAGCGTAGACAGAAGATAAGACACACTATAGCTCGATATTCGCTTATTGGCCGAGAAGTTGCCTAGCAATCTGATTGTAAACAATAACATGAGTCGACCGATGAACCAGTCGCTTGGGTATTTGTGCCAACTGGTTGCAGCTGGGATAACAGCCGATGGGGTATTAACGGTTAATTGATCCCATAATCAGGGTTGCCAGATATGTTTTATTTTAAAAGTATGACAGATAAGTGGACAGCCGGAAAAGTTGCTTATTATCATATAGATTTACGATCTTAAATGTATATCTCACTTTAATTAGTGAGATTCTTTCTCCTTCACCAGCCATTGACACGTTTGAAATGCCACCACGAAAGCTTATTCTTCTTTTAATAATAAGACAAATTTGTATGGTGTTGGGGCCAAATAAATAGCTTCAGTCCCAAAATAATCAAATAACTTAAAATCTATCATTAGCCTAACCTTGAAAGAAATATGGATTAGAATATATATTTAAATATCCAAAGTCCATGTATGTTTATGCTGTATCATATCATCTGTGTATAAGGGATTGGTATATTTTGTGAATTTTTCTTCAGTATCAAATCTTTATTTTCTGATTCAAATGGCTTTGCTCAGCATCAAATATGCCCAATTTTGGTCAGGAAAAATATCAAATGGCAACCCTGCCCAGATTCGGGTATTATAGTTTTGCAAAATTTGGATGAAACGGCCAAGAATCGACTGAGGCTTTTTATATTTTATATTTTTCATTTCGAAGATGGAGTTTTGTGGTCATCATCCTCGGAAAATAGCGTCATTTTTGCCCTGTATCAGAATAGGTTAAGCTTGGTAATCGTCTACAACGTAACGATCTCTCTCTGTCTCAAATTCATTACTTTCTTGTGTGTATGAGTGTGTGTGTTGATATGCATAACTAGGAACACGGTCATATACATATACACAAAGTGAAATAAATATGAACTGGGCTTATCGATGTAATAATGGCGAAAATCGATCATTAAATGTTAGCAATAATTAATGTATCGGTGGCGATAGTTGTAATAGCACTATCAATCATCATGGTGTTCATTGTAGTTCAACAACTATAACATTATGATCTATGCTTCTAAAGAATGGACCTATCCTCGTTATAATTAAAACTATTGCTATGCTGTTCCTAATTGCTACTAATGGATGATATATTTGTAATTGATAAACGACTTATCATGATAATGAGACTGACAACGATGTTTTGGCTAAAGTGGCTTCCTGGAAGGCGGGATGTCACCAATTAAAGTTTAATCTCATTTCAAATCGAGAGATTATGTATAATCTGAAGAATAAGCTTTTATGATTGCATTTCAATCATGTTGATGGCTGGCGAACGAAAGGGGATGTCACTAATTAAAGTGAGATATCTATTATTGCAAATCTATATTATGATAAGCAATGTGGTCGTTCGTCTCTCATACTCTCATCCGTCTGCACGTCCGTCTGTCACACTTTGAAAAAAATGATGATAGAATGTAAGAATGGAATCGCAGCACGAAGACCACGAAGACGGCGCGAAGAGGGAGAAAGAAGCAGTGTATGCATACGCCAAAGGGTGAAACATAAAGATATTCGCTAAAGGAGAATAACTGAGGAAAGAAAAAAGGTGTCAAAGTGAAACGAGTGTCTATGAGCAGAAAATTTGTTTGACAATTGGTATTACACCTTGAAATAACTCTCGTGAGTTTTTTTCAATCAAATACTACAGTACTTAAGATTTCCAAGCATTGATGTAACTGACAGCAAAGCAACAGGTATTTTACTAGTATTGTATAGTTCTACTACATTGGCTGAATTCAAATCTTTATAACTTTAAAGTTCATGTTAGACTAAGAGGACCAAAAGTTGATTAATGAATCAGAAAGCATTCTTTTAGGAATGATAAACAATGTGTTTAATAGACGATGTATATAAATAAATATACTGGTACAATATCTTAGATGTTTGTGGTGTAAACTAGTGTGTGTATGCCTGTGTTAAGCATTAAATCAATAAATAAGTTGATTTAGTGATAAAGCCCACACGCTAACTAGGGGTAAAGGTAAGGCAAGATTGTTAAGTATATTAAACTGTTGTGAACCTGGTTGGGAAGGTAAGGAAGATAGAAATCAAATAAAAGAAAGTTTGCATGTGGACTACCTGCATTTGAGCTGACAGCAAATATTATCAGCCTTTGCTATTTAAAGGGTTTAGGAGGATCCAGAGAAATTTTCTGTTCCAATTGAGAAAAATGAATTCGATTAGACGAAAAATAACTTGAAGTTCTCCAAGACAGGATGAGGTAACTCATTCCGACTCAAGAGCTGTATCTGAAAGTTTAGTTCTTTTTTAAAGAAAAAAAAAATCCCACCTGCACAAAAAATGTTGTGGGGAGGTGCAGATGATGGTCACATTATTTCGTCCATCCATTTTTGTTCTCTTTAATTGACATGAGCAATTTATGGTGATCCACTTCTTCTCACGATGCTGGACGACAGGGGTCTTGCTCAGTTTTCGAATCAGAGAAGTCTGTCCCCTAGACTGGCTGAAGAGCTCAGTCTATCCAGCTATTTACACATGGAGAAATGGATTCATGTCTTTCTCAAGCGCATTACTGAGAACTGAATACAAAAACTATCCTGGCCGAAGTTTGAACTCCATCCGTCAATTTCATTTTCCGTAAGGCTATCCACACCCTAAAGTTTAGTTACACTGAAGAAAAAATACTTTCATAAGACACAAGTAGAATTAGAAGAGCTCGCTGTGCGGGTTTGAACAGATACTCCACCATTGGGTTACGCTACAATGTCTGAGCTTATGTATTATGTGACCGTAGCATGCAGGGTAGGATTGAGCTGGAGCAAGGTGTATAGCATGATATAAAAAGATATTAAATTAAGGAAATACATGTATACTTTTTACAATAGAGCCAGATAATACGACAAATATTTCTGACATTTCAACAATAGTTTTACTTCGTTCCCGTTCTGATCTTTTTGCAATCGCAATGATTTGAGTTTCAAATATCTTCGTATCTATGTGCCGTATATGTATCACACAGATAACACACTTCTATTAATCGTTGTATCAAAATAATGGCCACAGATTTAAGGTGATAATCGACTAAAATCGCTGATCCCGGTCATTCTTAAAAGTTGAACGCAGTATAGCATTATAATAATAGAGCAGGTACAGAATCACTGAATCAGAATTTATAGCTTTCAAGCATTTAGTGCAGGGTTCCATACTATATGCAACTTTCGCTTTGTTGTTTATCCAACACTGATCGCATTTACAATGATCGGGCGTATCATTCTTGAAGTTTCGTTCGGGACATTTTGGTGAATCAGCACATCACCCAAATCAGATTCAGTCCAGGTATGGTTCACTGCGCTTTGTGTCTTTGCCCAATGGAATTTCTGACGGTGAACGAGATTAAGGCGAAGGTGACGAGGTAGCTGATGGCAATCCCCAAACAAGATTTTGCTGACTGTTTCAAAAAGTGGAAGGGACCCAGAGATAAGCATATGAGGTCTCAATGGTAGTACTTTGAAGGGGATTAGCATGTCATTGTCTTAGAAAAGCTATTTTTCCGCTAATATGATGTAGTTAGATACTTTTTAAGACAGACCTATCATATTCCAAAGAAGGAAGATTTTTCATTCATTTTTAAAATTATCTAATGTGTTTGCAATGTATTTATCCCGTGGGATGGAAAAGTAGTTTTCAAAGGAATGTTCAAAGCAAGTCAAAATGAAGGGCAAGTAACTCCAGTTTGTTACGGCTGTTATGAGTTTAATTACCATGTACTTTCTAAAATCATGTTTTGCTTTCAGTGAAAATTCAGAGTGGTCACACGACACCTTCCATCGAGTTCTTGAACGAATAGTCATAGCAAGTCAAATAAAGGGGATATGACTCCCATAGTTGTCGCTGAGTGAAGTGTTTATCCGTCACGCTCTCCCCACAGATCACAGGGTGAAATCAAAAAACAGTGAACGATAGGAACATTCTAAGATTTTGCCCCGAGAACAAAAGAAACTAAGGAACATTTGGATGAGGGTCGTCCCCATATTAATTGGCACACTGGGAACAGTTCTAAGAATTTAATGATGAGATTGAAGAATTTAGAAATCCAAGAAAGGCTCCAGATGATTTAAACCACAACAGTGTTGTATTCAAGTAGTGAAGAGGAGACTTCCTAACACACGTTTTTATCCGAAAACTACCAAAAATCTCTGGTGCAAGCGAAAAAAAAACTTTAATATGGTACTTAACAAGTACCAGTAAAATACACTTTTATTTCATCATCACGTATTTTTTTTTTTATATGAAAGGAAACATTTTTGCCAATAGAATATCTACTGCCAACCTTTTGAAACAATAGATACTTCCACTGAAATTATTTTAGTCATCTCTTTTCATGATGGAGTATGTTCGATTTGTATGTTTAGAAAGTAGCTGATGGGTCTTATTCAAGTGTAGAGTTGATGTAATGCAATAGAAATATAAAACTGATAGTTTTCAATAATCATCTTATAGAAATACATATATCCGTGTTTTTTCCGTAGAGATCAACTTTTTAATGAATGAATAGTAATGAGATTCAGCATGTAGTCTTGTATTAGTTTCACTTTTCACTGGGTTTGCCACTGTTATAGTTTCGTATCGTTAAAGAAATGTAATCATCCACCTCTACACGAGGACAAATTCTAGACAATGTCAAGTTCAATGTAGGGGCTCCACACTTATGGGTGGAAACAAAACTTATTTAATTCCCTTAGTCTTGCCTTTTTGCACGGCACATATATCAGGGAATTGACATGACTGTATTCCTCTTAGAGCAATGGAGAGATACACTAAAAAGGAACTGTATATCATTCTTTAGTGGTCAACACCAGTAAATATCGGAAAGGAAATTTCAATTCTCACAAACCCATTAGAATATTATTGTCCAAATCTCTTACATAAAGTTACCTCTACTACTTGTAAACAAACAATATAGCGTGGAGTAAACATAAGATAATAAAGAATGACTAAATTTGAATGATGTCTACTGGTTAACTTTCATAACCTAACTGAAAAGGCTTCGTCCCGGTTAAACAGACCCTCAGAGATAGGGGGTTCAAATCTCGTCGGAAACTTATACTTTATTTTCGATCCATACAGTGCGTTTAACATTCATAGAATCTAAGAGTAATCTGAGCATTGCGATAAAAAGCAACGGAATGAGATGAAAGAAATACTAGTCAAAAATTAATCATGATAATCTGTTATCTTTATTATTATTATTATTATTATTATTATTATTATTATTATTATTATTATTATTATTATTATTATTATTATTATTATTCCAAAGTATCACTGTTATTTAATTCAGGTGTGTCTTGTCTTTCATCTCAAACTCGAGATTAACTAGATCCTTCGAGTTCAAGATGTCTCCTGATTACATTTGAAGTCTTCTGAAGTACTGTTTTCTCTTTTAGTCCTTGATGTTCAGTTTCTGGAGATCTTTTACATGTGTAGATATCTCCCCCAATGCTCCAATAACGATTGGGACAATCTTAATCGATTTTTCCCACGAATTAATTTTTTTTTTTCTCCTACGTATTTTTTTATTTTTTATCTTTCTTTCCGTTCAATATTCCTGTCTGCTTGATATTAGATATCGATCCATGTAGCCTAATTATCTTCTTTATTACTAATCACAATATCACTCCTTCCAGTTGTCTTTCTTTTGTTAGTGATGGTCTTAAAGTCATAACGTAATTTTGAATTCTTCGCTCTCTGATGCTGTTTCAGGTTTATTATTATTATTATTATTTGGAATCTCACACCAGTTGCCTGGTGGTAACCGCTGGAGTTTGAGTGACAGCAAGTCTCCTCAAGTCTCCAGCCCTCCTCTCCAAGTACTCATAGGTCGCAGTAATTCTGCGATTTACAGTTTTACACTGGTTGCCCAGTGGTTATCGCTGGAGGCTGAGTGACAATAAGTCTCCTCAGGTCTTCAGCTAACGTCTCCTCTCTCTTTCACCTATCATGTCAGGGCAACAATTCGTTGCAGTCCTTATATCTCTAGCACCTTCCTCAGTATCTGTGCAGTTCCCAGTAGTGCTGTGGTCTGTACGGTCTCAATCCTTCCCCTAATCCCGATTTCCTCCAATCTCACCCTCAGCGTTTTGGGGACAGTTCCTAGTGCGCCCACTATGACCGGAACTACCCTGGTTTTCATGTTCCACATCTTCCTTAACTCTCTTGCTAGGTCCTGGTGTTTTTTCCCGTTTTTCACTCTCCTTCTTTTTTACTCTATGGTCTGCAGATACAGCCACGTCTACTATTTGGCAGGCCTCCCTTTTTTTGTCTACTATAACCAAGCCCGGTCTTCTTGCCTGGTTGAGGTGGTCAGTTTGGATGTCAAAGTCCCAGTATTATTATTATTATTATTATTATTATTATTATTATTATTATTATTATAATAAAAAAACACTGTAAGTACATAACTTTAAAGTATTCCTGAAAAATCCGTCTGCATATCGGAAGATTCTCTTATTTTGACATTTGATTCCGTTTAATGTATTCATTTTCATGTTTTTTCATTTGTACTTGGAAAGCCCTATTGTCTCAGGACATATACGTCCCTTGGTACTTGGAAACCTTGATTACTGCTAGTTTTTTCGGTAGTGGTGCTGTGTAAACAGAGCTGCCGCTATAGTGAACGTAATGATCTACCCAGCGAAGCATGTCGCTACAGCGTGGTGGTGGTCGCTTCAATTTAGTGCATTTTAAGAGTACAGTATATATATATATATATATATATATATATATATATATATATATATATATATATATGTGTGTGTGTGTGTGTGTGTGTGTGTGTGTGCTTCGTCTCGGCAACTCTAGGGCTAGAAGCAGATGAACTGAAAAAGAAGCTTAGTAGTAAATAGATTGTGAACGAACGCTGTCCCCACTCCGAATCAAAGTAAAGGAACTCCGTTCCCACGCGTTACAACTGCACCACTGGTTACTGGTACCAAGGGCCGGCCTTGATTCGCGGAATCACACGTTTTTTGCGGGAAGTTTCACCACGTGACCCGCGGATACAGAGTCCTGATTGGATACAAAGCGAGTGATGGTAGTAGTAAGTTTCCCGCCAAAATGATTGCTATTATTAAAGAATGTGTCTTCTTTGTTGTCGTAAATGATTCTCCGTCCAACCCCGCGCCCACCAGTCATGCTTTCTCTTCTTTCTTTTTCTGTCTCTTATTTTTCATTCTTAACCAGAGCAACAAGGTACTAACTTGTTGAACAGCAAGTGCACCATTCTGGTTGTCCACCCAACTGTCTTACCCTTGGGTTGTGGCTGCTGTCGTTGCGACTTGTGCTGCTGCTGCCTCTAGTGCTGCTATTTCGCCTTCTCCCCCCTCAATTCGCTTTTAGTCGGCGGCTTCTATTGCAGGCTTGTAGTCTACTAACTTGACGGTTGCATCGTAAGGAGCCACTCCTTCTTGTGCCTATGTTGTAGACAACGTATAATCTGATATACGGTGGTATTTGCGGTATGCAGAGTCGGTGCAAAAAAAGAAGGGCGAAGTCAGACTGTCAAGAATAAAAGGGGGGGAGTGGAGAGAGGGAGATCAAAGTCAAGGTAGACTGAGAGAGGGGGGAGAAGAAAGATAGATCGATAGATACATAGAAAGGATAAAATAAAGACAGAAAGGAAAGGAAGCAAGGAAGAAAAAAGGAAGAGAGAAAGAAAAATGAAAGAAGAAAAGAAAAGAAGAATATAACAAAAAAAAGGAAGAAAGATAGAGGGAAAGAAAGAAAGAGATGGATTGATAAAAAGAAAGAAAAAAATAGAAAAAAAAAGGAAGAAAGAGAAAGGAAGAAAGAACAGAAGAGTGAAAGAATGAAAGAAAGAGTGGAAGCAAGAAAGAAAGAAAGAAAGAAAGAAAGGAAGAGAGAATTGAGAAAGAAAGGAAGAATCGAAAAAAACAGAATGAATGAAAGAAAGAAAGAATAAAAAAGAAAGAACGGAATGAAATCGGAATTAAGCAACAATTGTGAAAGTTGGTTGATAATAAGTTTCTAGAATCTAATTTTAACTATATTCATAAGAGAATCTGCTTTATGTGATCACTTTGGGACAAGGTCTTTCAGATAACAATAACCTACTGATAAGACTAAGCTGAAGGATAAACAGTGAAAGTTGCTCATTCTGATCACTTTAACGAAGTAATCGCGACTGACTGATTTTGATAACAATAACCGTTTGATAAAATCACCCGTGATCATAATTGACGGCTTCTTTTATAACACATATTTTCATCAAATTTCCTTATTCGTTACTATTAATGTCTGATTTTTAACTGATTTTGATTCAACAGATAAGGAATGGGTTCGATATATATATATATATATATATATATATATATATATATATATATATATATATATATATATATATATATATATATATATATATATATATATATATTTATATATATAAAAAGAACGGGAAGATCAGAAGAAAGGTAAGTGCAAAAAATGGAAGATGGAACGAATGAAGATAAGAAAACGAAAGGAGTGAAGAACATTTTTGAATGACAGGACGAAGAAAACGAGAGGGTCCAGGAAAAAAAACAAAGGAAGGAAGAGAAGAAAGAAAGAAAGACTAACAGAAAGAGTTTTTTTTTTATTGGGAGACAAAAAAGATAAGGCAAACAGAAAGATGGGCAAATAGTTATAAGAATGAAAGAAAAAAGAAAAAGAAGGACTTCGTGGATGAAAGGGGCGGAAAAAATCTAAGAAAGAAAGAAATGAATAGAGAGAGAGAGATAAAAATAAAGTAAAGGGAAGACAGGAAGAAAGCAAGGAAAGAAAGAGGGGGAAAATTCAGGAATAAAGAAAGGAAAAAGACAAAAAAAGGGTAACAAAAAAAATAGAGAAAGAAGAATAAAAGAAAATTGGGGGAGAAAAATTGGAAAAGAAGGGAAAATGGCAAAGGAAAAAGAAAGGACAAGCAAAACAAAGAGAGAAAAAGAAAGAGAAAAGAAAGAAAGAGGAGTAAAGAAAGGAGCGAACAAAGAAACAACAAAGAAAGAGAGAAAGACAGAGTAAGGCAGAATATAAGATCGGAAAGAAAAAAGGAAAGACAATAAAAGAAAGGAAAAAAGAAAAGAAAGAAAAGGAAAAAATAATGAATGAAGCTGGAAAGAAGAAAGGAAAAGAGATGTATAAAAGAGAGAGAATGGAAAGGAAGAAGGGAAAACAGAAAGAAAGAAAGAAAAAAAAGAAAGACTGAAAGAAAGAAAGAACGAGATAGAGAGATTGACTTAAAGGACGGAAGAAATGAAGAAAATAAAGGAACGAAAAATAGAAAGAAAGAAAGAAAGAAAGTAAAAAAAAAGAAAGAAAAAAGTCTGCCGTGCCGAGAGGAGTTGTGTGGGTCGTCGAGCGGAGTGGCGGCTGAGGGTTAAGGGAAGGGAAGGATCCACAGCCTCGTGACGTCACAAAGGAAAGACCAGACCAGTAAAAAAGTAAAGCATCGAAGACAAAGAACGGCCAACTTTTCGGTTTCTATTATTAAACTGCAAGACAACAAAGAGTCTGGAAATTTTTTTTCTAGAAATCAGGACGATGAAATTTGGCTAACATATTTATTTAGCGAAATAACGCTCACATACGTGCGCACACACATACGCACGAGCGCGCGCACTTACTATTATTTGCATCAAGTGTATTTATTTACTCACTGACGTCTGCGGGAACACACGCACACACACACACACACACACACACATACACACACACACACATACGGACGCACATAAATATACGAGTTATCGTCCCAGTAATCTAAATATAAGCATGTATTCAATCAAGCCGATTCACATCTCCCTTTTAAATTCATACACACACACTCACAGTGGCACAACTACATGCCTTCGTCTTATTTTAATTAGTGTTTACAAAATTATATATACATGTGTGTGTGTGTGTGTGTGTGCTACAGTAAGGTTATTGAATTAGTGAGTACGTGAAATTCCTGAACATTTCAGTAATATCATGAAAGTAATTTCACATTCAGTGTAGGAATGGTAACAAGCTTGTCACGTTGACCATCGCTACTGTAATGTGTTCGATCCTCACTGGGTGCCCTACTATCGAGGCCTTATGTCAAGCTAAACTTAGTGGATATCAAGAGTATTCTACTTCAGCATTAACACATGATATAACGTAATTCATAATCATTCTGTCGGATCACATATCCATTTCTTAATAATACAATTGTCTGCGTTGAAAGAAACAAATAGAGCAGATGTAGACCGTGAATAAACAAGATGAGAACTTGGAGTTAAAACGGTTATTTGGACCTTGGCATATATATATATATATATATATATATATATATATATATATATATATATATATATATAAAATCGTACACACAAAATGTAGAAATGAACTACAATTAACAATAGCTATCCTCCCCGGAGTACATTCAGAATATTATTTTACAAGATGAATTACCAGACATTATTCAAGAAACATAACTTTTGTTAAAGGAGGTTCAAGTGGCCAAGTGGTTAAGGGTGTGGAGAATAGGATAGGTGGGTCAGGTTCAAACTCCGGCTTGGACAGATGGCATTCATTTTGCACAAATACTCTTAGGAGATGCATGCATCCATCTCTCCTACTTGAGTCACACCCCATGGGCAAGCGTAGCATGATAAGATGAATCAACCTTCCGTCTTACCGGGGGACCGTAAAAGTTGATTTCAAAAAAGAAACAAGAATAACTATGGCTGTCAAACCAAGGGATCAAAGTGTAGTATCTGTTCCCTGGCTGAGGAGTCGGTACTGACACTTGCCTGCCAAATGGGCCGGAGAAGGCGTGTATCAAAGACAGAGTGGGCCGGTGCAAAGCGTTAGCCAATGAGGTTTTACTGAGGCAACGCACTGCTCTGCACATTGGGGAGCCTTTGGGCTCGTCCTTGGGCTTTCCTATTATTATCAGCCCAGCTGCAGGGGTTCAGTTTCTCCGGGGCGGCACTACTCCATTGCACTTAACGGAACAGGTCCCCAAGTGGACGCTTTCGTGGCGGAGGTTGCTTAGACTACCGTGACCGCGTCGGCTGGAGCCATTTACGGAAGGGTGTTTTCCTATTCTTCCCACGTCAACCTTGTGTCATATTTTGCTGTGGTGGGGCGGCGAATAAACAAAACCAAGGGAGCATTCTGGATATCGAAACACGATATCCCCTCAAATGGTCTAACGAAATGAGCTACAGATTCTTTTCTCTTCGAGTACCTGTGTCTATATGCATCTCAATCTTCGTGTGTGTTTCTGGGTGCTCCAGGTTACATTTTGGGGGCTACAACCTTGGATATTGATATATAGCATTAGTATCTAGGCACCAACCAAAAAATGTTCGTCTTTTTTAGTTGTTTTTTTTTCTCAAAAAAAAAAAAGTATCTCTCTGGTCATTTGGGGGATCAACAATGCCAAAATCTGGAATAGAATTTTTTATATGATTTTAGATAAAAAAATCTGTTTTTTCCTAATAATTTAGATAAAAGATCTGTTATTTTAGAGAATTTTAGATGATACTTATGTGAGGAATGTATATTGTTCATACGATTAGAAAAAAATAATCCTATGACTTAACAGACATTATTCAGACAACGTAACCTTGATTAAATCTTGAAGAATACGAACATTTTTTTATACATTTCCTAGTCAATTTTTATAGTCCATCTAAAACTAGCAGAGTACCCGTAAATAATGGCGTGATTATTTACGTTTCGATGGGCATGTTTTGCCGAGGATCAGAGTATCTGTGTCTTCTTCTCAGGAACAAAGTGCTGTAACTGTACACTCATTGAAAGCGTTATGCACAATATATATATATATATATATATATATATATATATATATATATATATATATATATATATACTAGAATAAAATACTAGTATAATACCCGTGAAATATGACTATCATTTACGTATTGATGTGTATTTTTGTCTCGGATCAATGCATTATCTGTGTGATATGCCTATGATCCTCGACACTTCTATGTGTGTGGGTGTGTGTGAATGTACATTGCGTTTTAAAAATACAGATTATCACAATTAGTCCTCTACATATGCAGAAATTCGTCATGATGGGTGGAGCAGTTCCATTGAATGCATCCTGTGGGTAGGTTGGGTAGAATTATACATGAAGAAAAAATAGAACACCTATATCTATGATCGTAACGAGGGTAATGTAAATTTTCTTTTTTGCATTTATGTTTATGTATAACAGAAAAAAATACATTGAAAGTTAGATGAAGTTGTCCAGAGAACGCATCACATTTTACTAAATCACAAACCACACATAAATACCAACTACGGCCAACTGTGACTACCGAAAAAAAAAACCCACATGCCCAGTAAAAGGAAATTGCCCCAATCAAGTATTGTATACCCATCCACTACCAAATCCAAAAGAAGCCCAGGAAAAAGGCATACATAGATATATCATGAACTCAAAAGAGTTACCAACACAGACTATCACTTACAAACAAAATTTAGGAAAGCAAAACAATACTATCAAAAAACATATATGAACCTCACACCAGAAATGAAATAAAAAGTAAAATACGTTGCACAAGCTCACAAGAACATTTCAAAATGATGTGTCCTCTGCCTAGAAGAAAAATTAGCTATCACAACTTTTCCCAATCCAACAATGCTCATAAACAAAAGATCAAAACACATATCAAAATGTTGGCACGAAAAGAACTCCTATTGCATACCACAAGATTACGATTCTAACGACTAAAAACAAATTCCCAATAAAAAGCCAAAATCTTGACTTAAAAAAATACAAAAAACGAAACAATGGAACAACACAGACCAGCTAATAAAAGCAGTTTATTAACCGAATAAAAAAGAAAAAATCAAAACACAGAAATTCTTCCAAAGACTATAAAAAAAAACTCAATGAGACTGCAGCAGCACGTCCACACAACTCCACAAGCACCCAGCCCAAGAACAAACGCTACACACTTAATTATATGTTAGTAACATTTACATTTATTTCTATTTTTACTTATTTCACCCCCATCTCATGTCTATGTTTACTTCATTCAATTTCATCTATTTAATTTCTCATGTAACAATTCAATTGATTTTAGTTAATTTTAGATTTAATCCGAACAACCCCCCTTACACCATCTTCCTCCCGGATATCTTAATTACACTTGAATTATATATATATATATATATCATCACAATCTCAAATCTACATTTACTCTGTTTCAATTTCATTTATTCATTTATATGACGATTTCATTTAACTTTATTAATTTTAATCAATTTAAAATTTAATTCAATTCTATTCTCGTTTGAGTCCGTATCTGTGATATAACTTATTTAAACCCATTCTTCTTTATTTTAATCATATGTTCATCAAGAAATACTATCCCCTCTTTTTCCATTCCAGTAAAACCTCCCCTCGTCATCCAACTCTCTCTCCCCACACCAAGATGGCACAACCACATCGACACCCCTTGACACAACAACCCCACCCAACTCAGCTCCGATACACTATCCAACTAACATTATTTTCCACCCCAACCGAAATCCATATTGCATTTGCCGGATCACACGTCTCCCCACGGCACCAACCCCGCGTACACACGAACATAGAATAATTAAACGAATAAGCGTTGAAACAATAACAAAAATATTACATTAGATAACACATTCGTTGTTTGAAAAGATAGGTGAAGAAAACAGAAGTTTTCCGTTGATCGCAAAGGCGTGAAACTGGTCAGTAACGATGAACTTGTATCTATCTATAGCGAATGAGCGATTAATTTTTAAATTGCAATGTAACAAATAAATGCATCTAATTGTGTGTGTGTGCGTGTGTGTGTGCGTGTGCGTAACAGCCTTCTACAAATATCACTCGGTGGTTTCTATGGGAGAATGCCATGATCATTCACCGGCCCTCTTCCACATTAACCATTATGGTGGGCCAGTGATATGACATTTTGCCAAGATATTTGACGATGGGACAGAGTGCAAGGATACGGATTAATGTCATTCCCAAGAACATAAGTGCGAAGGGGCCATAAACAGCCTCAGTTGAAATTCGAACTCGGTTTGGCGAATTCATTTTCATGCCAATTAATGTTACGCTACCTTGCACCGCCATTCATCCATATCTTACTCTAATTTCACAAAATGTTTGTCTGTCCCGTCTGTCTCTCATTTCATAATTCAAGGACGGCTAGAGCTATGGCTACCAACTTTTCTGTTGTTACTAATGAAGCCCCATGTAGGGCATGTTTTTAGCATATTTATGAAAATTCCACATACAAAACATAATAGTGGGAAGCCAGCATTCGTGCTTACCTCGATAATAATAATCTAATTTCCAGCCATCCATATACCAATCTATCTATATAATACTGAAAGTCTGTTTCCGTTTACCTGTATCTCTTAATAGCCGAAAACATTGCATTGAAGCCAGAAGTATTGAATTGAAAAAGACAAGTTTTGAACTCTGATAGGTACCGGAAGTCCCATTCAGGCCTCCCAGAAGAACTTGCTGAAAATCCTGCCGTTGATGATATGTATAAAATAATCTAGAGGAACGGTGTGTGGTTTGCTTGAAAGAAAGAAGAAGATATGAATATCTATGAGTACCTTGATTAGTGCGATTGAATCATTGAAACATTTTCTATACTGTTCCAAACTGCGCTGTTCCAAACTGCATTGTTTAAGCTCTTATCACAACTTACCCCCGACTTATACTTAGTTTCATTGATTTGTACAGCAATACATCAACTGCACTCCGTACTAATCTAAACCGCACAATTCAAGGCTTTGCTCTGCAGAAGTGAATGTTGGTACTCAATTTGGTAGAAGACGTCCATTATGAATTTATGGACAGAATCCTTCAAGAGAAAACAAAGACTGGAATAAACCGGGTCAGTTCTGCGCGCTCGTGAGTGTATATGTCTAAATACTCACACAAACACAAACACTCGCACGCATTCATATGTGCCCGTCTCAGTATGTGTATGTATTTTGTTTATATACATTTCCCACGTCATGATCCTTCAACAGATTGACAGCTCCAGCATTGGGTCCATGATTGATCAGCGACAATTGCGTAGGGTCAGCTTTGTCATCGTGATGCCGTAAGAGTTCATCCGGAGGCCAGAGGAGACGATACAAAAACCATCTTGGTGCTGATCTTGAGCAATGCGTGATGCCCCCAAACAATCTGAAAAGTCATCGTTTTCAATGTTCCCTTCTCATTGCAGTAGTCAGTATGCGCAAATATCTTACGTCGTGCAGATTGTTATTCTAGAATAAAAGTATGTGCGCACTATTTTTTTTTTCATTAAAAACTAAGTAAGCTACAGAATTTGAAATCTTCAGTGTGCGCATCAATTCCTTCTGTGCGCTGGATGCTAAACGTGCGTACGCGTGCACACGCACACAGCTTAGACGGAACTGTATTTCCGATCGTGCAACGTAGTGCCAATATTGCAGGCAAGGCGTTGCAACCTTTGAAGCTAAGCGCACCCGCCCGTGAAGACCGCCGTTCAAGGCATCCTATGCTCCACGTACGGAAGACGCCGCGGTTCAGAATCAAAACAACAACCACGCCGAAAGCAAACAACAACAGAAACATCCCGAAACGAGTCGACAGAAGTTGAAGGTCATTGTCGTCTCGACGGACTACCAAAGAGGAGGAAGGTGTATTGATAATACTGTAACACACACACACACACGCACGCACGCACACATATATACACGTGCGAACTTGCCCAGAGGAATCAATCTCTTCATATCTATAGTTTGATGATCAACGTTAAGATCGAGAGAGGCTTTCAATAACCTTAGCGAGAATTATTTTATTATTAGATTAAGTATCGTGACATATTGTACTAATTTTGATCTCTATTCACCTACATCCAAATTGTTTTTGTTTTGTTTTGTTTTGTTTATAACATCTCAATCGGGTCAAGCTTCCCTTTGGCGAGAGGACGTGAGTTCGAATCTCATCAAGAGCTCTTTCTTTTTTTCCCGATCTGGGCTGTTTGTTCGCTGTCGTTGATTGCTCATTTTGAGTTATGATTACAGAAAAAAAAACAAAAACAAAAACAAAACAACTGAAAATTAAAAAGAAGGTAAGTCGTAGTCAAAATTAATCCTACAGATTAGTAAGGATTATTGGGGAAAATAGGATTACCTGTCTGTCTACGATCACATACACCTTAAAAGCATAACAAGTACAGTCAACAACCCGAGAGGAAACGACAAAATAAATGCTTAATTCAGAGCTGATTATGAAATCTAGTCTAGACTATTTGATTGATTTTTACCCAAAAGTTTCATGTTTGGATTTCGGGTCGGCTAATCAGAAATCAAGGAACTGAATTAGAGTGAGGTTGTCACGCACATTAAGAGTCAATGTTTCCGATAGATGTCACTCTGTCACGTCATAACAGATTTGAGAAACGCAAATCTAATGATATTTCAGATTTCGGGTAACAGTCATTTCTCGTCACTCACAGCCAGGCCAGTTAGAGGGTTTAGGAGGGGGGAGTTTGGACCTCTATTGACGTTATTAAGCGTTGTGTAGAGATTGGTATCACCCTTAGGATGATTAATTGGATCCCCACGGGAAGCTCCCTTCCTGATACTCAGTTGCGTATTGCAGCTTGTATTTCCCGACGGTCTCCAATCTAGGTAGTGACCAGGTGCAGCATTGCTTAACTTCGCTGATCGTACGAGAACCAGTGTGTCCAACAGGATTTGACCGATATAACAGTCATACTATCACACACACACACACACACACACACACACACACACACACAAATGTATATATTGTCGACTTGCATCCGGGTTAAATTCTGGTAGTATGGCTGCAACTCGACCGGGCGTAAGTTGTCTCGACCATTATAGGATGAAGTGACTGATTTTTATGGAAGATCGTCATGAAGTGAAAAGGGTAACAGCAGCATACAGTTAGGAGGAGTCCGGTGAAGTCGCCTATAAGATCATAAGTATTATGAAGATATTTCCGTTGCAATCAAAATCAATAAAACTAAGTCTTAAGTAAAACCATTAACTTGAATATTACGTCGTATAGAGATCAATGACACCAGCTCTTTCGACCAAGAAAAATTGGAGCAGAGAGAAAGAGAGAGAGAGGGGGAGAGGGAGTGGAGACAAAGATAGAGGGAGAGGGTAACATTGAGAAAAGGTAAGAGACACAGAGAAGAAGAGTAAAAGAGGTGTAGCATATAGACGTATATAGAGAGAAAGAGAGAGGGGGAGAGTAAGAGAGAGACCTAGAGGAATGATTGACAAAGAGGAATATTTTCGTAAGTAATGTCGGGATGGACGACCAGTAAAATATTTCAATAGAGGGAAATTAACCAAGTGATTGTGTGTGCGTGCGTGTGTGTGTGTGTGTGTGTGTGTGTGTCTGTGTGTGTGTTCAGACTGCATATGGTGCAAAACTACAGGATGTATTAGGCCTTCATTCATATCTTGTCGCCCATAATGACGCAGCCAAGCATGTCAAAAGTTTCAGCGGTGGGCGGTCTTGTATTTCTCCAGGCGACTTGATGCTTACATCATTTACCATGGAGTAGAGATCGGTCTTTTCCTCGGAGGATTAACAGGGATCGCCACGGAAGGGAGACTTTCTTTTAATGAAAAAACATTTCCAAGAAACGTCTCGTTGATCAAAATCAAGAAAATGCAGTGCAATATGATGCTTGTTTTTTTGTAATTCGTTCATGCGATGTACGATAAGTACGATGCAATTGCAAAATCTTTTTAATACAGCCGTCTTTTTTAAGGTATATATATATATATATATATATATGTGTGTGTGTGTGTGTGTGTGTGTGTGTGTGTTCGCGCGTGCACGCGTGCGTGTGTCATAATCAGTTGGTATGTTTCGATATTTTCCAGCTTAACATTGTCTATGATTAATCTACTTAGTACTGTTTGCAGACTGTTTGCGTGTGCCAAAGTATCAAACTAGGTGCATAATACATTTCTTTCTCTCTCTCTCTCTCTCTTTCTCTCTCTCTCTCTCTCTCTCTGTATATACACACATGTGTATACATATGAACGAATGGCTAGGCTTTGCGAGCGAAGATTGATCGGAAGAATTTCCATTAAACTAGGACCATAGATGGCTAGGTTTGTGTGTGGAATAACCCCTCAGCCTGTGCAATTGATTTTTTAAGATGAGGACCAACCTACCCTTTAAATCAAGAGTTACCATCTTATGGTCCACCTGGGTGGTACAGATAAGATCAGGATTCCAAAGACGTGGATCAGACAGTAGTGTCCTTGCGAGCTAGCGAGGAAGCTGACTGTAGAGTTCTACCGTCCTTTTTGAAGGGACAGCACGGCTGTCTGCAGCTTCAAGCACAAAACTTCTGGATTGCACGACTCTCTGCAAGTTTTAAATACAGATACACTGGATAGTACGGCTGCCTGCATTTTAAGCAGAGATTCCAAACGCTCCAACATCATAGTGCAGCCGCCTGTAGCTCAGGTCCAAGTCATAGCCCTGAAAAAAGAGGGTAAAGGAGAGTGATGTTTATTAAGTTTCACCAGTATGAGTCCAGATTTCCACTCCTTGCAAAGAGACCTCTGCATATCATTTTTTATTCTAAGTTTTCTGAACTACAGGTACAAATCCTATAATCCGACTCCCTTTAATCCGACCAAGACTTGAGCAAAATGTTGTATTTGCATTTTGTATTTGTTGGTGTTTCTATCAATTCATGCTACTTAAAAGACATGGTAGGTACATAAAAGTTGCTCAAAAGTGCATTGTTAAGTTCCTACTTAGTATTCTACCAGCATGACCAATCAACTCTGTCAATCAAACTAGGCAACTACTGTTGAGCTATGAAGTTTGGACTGGAAGACTTGGAACAGTAAAGAAAGGGAAAGACGCTATTCTACACAATTTTGAACACTTATCGTAGAAGGAAAGATAGCGAGTTGGTGACGTAAACCAGTGAAAGCGAGTTCGATCCTCCGACGAGGCTCAAAGAGTATGACAAATATCGTACACATATTTTTTCAGATTTATAACAAGCCTGTAAGTTATACCATAGATGCGCGAGTTCTTTTCTCTGCACTTTCAGACATATGTTGAGGGAATGGGAGGAAACACTCCGATATGTCATTCAGTCAGTCAGTCATTTGACTGTCAGTGAGAGAGTGAGTCAGTCATTAGCCTGTCAGCAAGTGACAGCATCGGTACTAGACATGCTCTAACATCTAAAAAAATCGATTTATCCAACCAGAGATGAGGCAAAAATTGATGAGGGAAAAGACAGGACGCTATCAACACTCCAACTGACACACACACACACACACACAAATGCACAAACACGTACACACAAGCATAGACATACAGACAGACACACACTCGGAATAAGGTCAAATTTCATATTCGGCGAACTTTGTGCCTTTTCCCTTTTGTGTACCCACTGATATGCCCGACCCTAAATATTTCTTGGTGCATAGGAGTGTTCGACCTAGTTTTTGTATAATTCACTCAGCTGATCATGGCATCAAAAGCAGTAAGAGGGATTGGCTGTGGGTAGGAGGTAAGGGGTGGTGCCATGGGTATCGGGTATGGACTGGTGCAGTGGGTATAAGGTAGGGGATTGACCACCGTGAATCGACGTTGACCAATCAGAACGTACCCGGATGATATTTTTTATTCTTTTGCATTGAAATTGTGGAAGACAATTGAGTAGCACAAATAAAGAGTAATGTAAAACATTTGATTTTTTTTTAACAATTTTTTCGACTAAAAAAACTTTTTCGTCGATCATCACGGGTTTTTTTTTCTTCTGTTTCTGCATTTGCCATTTTTTATTCATCTATTTCTACTTCCTGTACAATGGCTGTTTGATTCATTGATAACAACAACAGCAACAACCACAAGCAGCTGTCAAGGACGAGTCTTCCAATTAAAATATTTTACGTAATCTCTCATTGTCCTCCTCACTTTTTTTCTTTCCTTTTCTAGAGCTCATCACTCCACTCTCTTATTATGCTATTCTTTCTTTCTTTCTTTCTTTCTTTCTTACTTACTTATCTTTCTTTCTTCCTTTCTTACGTTTGTTTCTTCCCTTCTAACGTTTCTTTCTTACGTTTCCTTCTTTCTTTATATCTTATGTTCCTTCCTTTTTTTTCTTATGTTTCGTCTTTTAAACGTTTCTTTCTGACTTACGTTTCTTTCTTTCTTTTTTTCTTACGTTTGTTCTTTTAAAAGTTTCTTTCTCTCTTACGTTGCTGTCTTTCTTTCCTTCTTTCTTACGTTTCTTTCTTACTTTTCTTTCTTTTTTCTTACGTTTGTTCTTTCAAAAGTTTCTTTCTCTCTCTCTTACGTTTCTCTCATTCTTACGTTTCTTTCTTTCTTAAGTTTCTTTCTTTCTTTTTTTCTTTCTTCCTTTCTTTCTGTCTGATATTCACATTGTCTCTTTCAGTTTTACCATTTTTATCCCCCACTTTCTCTCTCTTTCTCTTTCTTGCTCAGCGCAAAATTTGATGTTATTATTTTTACGCCAGCTAGTCGTATAAGTAGCTATTATATTATTTTTTTTTTGAAAATTTGTATCATTATTAGAGGAAGCATCGTTAACCATTATCGATTTATCCTTCCAAGATAAGAAGCAGACGAGTTTGCGTCTTGTCCGGAGGTTATTCTCTATTTCCAAATCTGCCCTGTTTATTAAAGGCAATAGAATGACGGTCAGAGTTATTGCAATGAAAAGCAACTAAAATTAAGATGAAAGAACAACAAGTAAAAAATTAACTATAGTCAAGTATAATCTACTTTCAAACAATTTAGTTTTTTGAATATCTCATTATGCTACAGACCTTTACACCCCTGACGAATAGTATAATTAATTTAAAAAAAAGGAAAAAGAAAAGCGATATCCAAAATAAACCCTAACCACTTAATCCACAGCCGGTGTCAATTACTAAAAGGCAGTTTATCAATTATTCGGGAGTGGCTGACGAAATGTATCAGGAGAAATGTCTTTGTCCTGGAGGAACTGATAAGGCATCTCACAGGATTATATATATATATATATATATATATATATATATATATATATATATATATATATATATATATATTATCACAGACAGACAGACATAAACTCACACACATACACACGTGCACACACACACATATGTATCTATTTATATGTATGTCGGTGCATGATATACTAGAAGTCTACCACAGTATAGACACTGGAAAGGTATAATTTTCAGAATAACCAACAAAGACCTCATTTCAGACATACTTCCTGAGTTAGTACAAACTATATTTCTGGATCCGCCATAAAATTCAATCACTAATTCCTCACCCCTCGACCCACCTTTCTTCAAAATCTCAAAGAAATTCACTGAGAACTTTCAGACGGATTTTGGTCACGTGACATTCTTAATTTGAGTGATTAAGTGTCTGTGAATAACTATTTCCTCATTTTGGTACCTTCTGAGAAAATTAGTTTGTTTTAGGAACTTCTATCACCGTATAAAGGCTTTAAAACTCATTTTCTCCTCCACAGAAGCAAATGTACAAAGCTCATATATTTCAACTCCCAAATTTACTCATTGACCCCCACCCACCCCCAGCAGATCTTCGTTCGCTGTCAATTTTTGAAATGCCTGGGAGTATGAGTACCCCGAAATAGTCATTTAAATTTCTCCACCCTGAAGTGATCCATCCCTCAATGAATGCCTGTTCTCTTCCTCGTGTTGTGCATAATCATCACACTGTGTATGTGTGTTCGTCGCTGAACGATTGAGACAATTTTTAGATGCGCTTGCATCTATAGCACCGATTGTCGTCACTGACTGACATACCAAAAAGTGACTTAGGTTCCCTGCGAGTTACGCCCTTTGTTCAGTGTAATGAATTAGATGTTTTTCATTGTAAGTTCAGATTTCTCGGTTGTATCTGGATCAGAAATTGCTATTAAGATGATGTTTTATAGAATGAGTAATCCTTTTATCTATTTCATAGAAATTAAAAAAAGGTTACATCTTTAAATCAATTGAGTAATATTTCCTTGATTATGTATATTAAGAAATTTTCTTTAGTTGTTTATTCTATTTACGTTGTCTAGGCCAAGTGATACATTAACCTTGTAACGACGAGAGATCATTTCATACATATAGGGGATACAGCATTTGTAAATTGGTGTACATAGAAAATTCAGTTATTCGTAGTGACTCTATGTTTCATGAATGAAACTCAGTTATCAAAAATAACTGAACTCTCTCCCCTCTGTCTCTACATATATGTATATATATATGTGAATTTAGCGAGAGAATGTCTATACATATTGCTCTGTATTGTATTGATTATACATTGAGCACATTTAATTTGATAGAAGATATTAAATTTTGAATTTTCAATTACACTACTTTCTTTTTTGAAAATTATATTCTTAAACTAAGTTGTATTATCACATATGTATGTATGTATATATATATATATATATATATATATATATATATATATACATATATGTATATACATGAGCATATATATACATACATACATATGTATATAGATATACGTATGTGTGTATATATATAGAGAGAGATAGAGAGATAGAGAGAGAGATAGAGAGATAGATTGAGAGAGAGAGAGAGAGAGATAGAGTTATACAGATTTAATCAAATAAAAAGGAAAGATATTTCTGATTGAAATTTCTTTACTAAAGCTATGTACCTTCATCCTTGTTGCCAGTAATGACTCGCTAGTAGAATCGTCCGTAATTATTCTGGAATCGGGCGCTTCAGGTCGGTCGTCTAACCATCTTCAGGATCAGCAGCTTGCTGTGCTGGTAGACAATGATGCTTTGAAAGTTTCAATTTCGCACCCTATCATTTTCGTGATTCCGATGAGCCTATTAACACATAGAAATGAGATGTATTTCGGACTGAATATATCGCTCAGGGTGGATTTGTGGAAGATTCGGGTATGCTTAGTATATTATTTTAGCCGGTGCTGGGTATGGGTACATACATACTTACGGATTCACACGTTCAAGCACCAACACAGACGCCATTTAACATATGCAGACCCCGACACACAATGAATGGACTGCATGGAATTCATCCCAGTCTCAAATTTGAAGTCTTCTCACGAGAACCAATCTCAATTCGCGGTCGGTCAGTCCGAACCGGTTTGGGCGGGAAAAATCTTCCCACTGGAAAGTGGCGCCCAACCGGAAAGGCTGTCCTCGTCGTCTTAGATGTCGAGATTATTTTGGTTAATACCTTGGCGCCGTATTCGTTTAGACCTGGTGGCTTTTAAGATCAGTTGGAGTGACATATCTGCTTCTAACATTGAAGACCCACCTTCTGTCTCGATGGACAATGTAACAACACAAGTGACCTCTCCGATCCGGTCTGCCCTGCTACTGGGGGTGGGGAGAAAGCATGAATCCATCGTTAATTTGAAGTGAGCTTAAAGATCATCGACAGGGGTTTTAACCCAATCGGCCGATTCCATTTTCCATGCCGTTAACGACTATGCCACCAATATTTCCTTGTCTAATTTATCACATTGGTATGAACATGTTTGGCAAGAGTCATTTTCCATTTAAAATCCACGACTTCTTCCATCGATTCATGGATGTTTTTTTAGAACTGTCTTTATCCCGAGTTTGAATGCCGCCTCAAAACATAAGGAAGGTTATTTTAATTTGTATAATGCGTACATAATAATTTGACTTGACAGAGGTATCTGTAGTTAATGCAGAGGATAAAGTGACAGCAGGTTGCTTTAAATTCCTACCGCTTGCCGATACTAACATCACCATTGTCTACATGGGGGTATCCGATGGTTGTCAATGACGATTGATTGAGTGATATCTTAAATAACCAGCACTTTCGGCAACACTCTTGTTTACCCTAACACTGTCGTTTCAACCCTTCTTTGGGTTTATAAATTGCTTTCTTACCTCAACATCATCGTTCTTTTCATTATTCGTACAAATGTGATTATGTTTTTGTTTCCATATCCTAATAAGGATTAGAATGTGCTCAACACATTACTATTCCTAACCAGCGGTGTGGTGCTAAATGAATAAGTGCCGGAACACAGGGCTGCCTGCTTCTGAATGGGGAAAATAGAACTTTAACCTATATCAGATACATTCTGAGGCCTTCTAGGTGGAATTTTTGGACGTATACTTCCTATTTTTTTTAATTATTGAATAATTCATATAGAATTTTAGTAGTATATAGATAGCAAGGGAACACTGCTTTCAACTCCCTAAAAATTAAGGGAACGCAGAGTCTTGATGAGATGAAGACTTCCCTGGTCTCTCTCTTCATTGTTTTTTGGCTCCTCAGACCTCTTCGTTTCGAATTTGGGTTCATTCCATTCATTGGAATTGTTTTATGAATTCTATGCACGATTCATCCCTGTCCACATGTTGGAAGCGGTATTTGTATTCACTGGTAACTGTCTCCTGGTTTGTCCACAATATTTCCAAATGCTATCGATGAATTTCAATGAGAAAAAATTCTTTAGGAGCTAGTCATAAGCTAAGGAAAATATAGCTAAATTTGGCGATGGATGTAGAAATTAGTTTGCAATTGAGGTATATTTTTGATATAATAAGAGCAGGTAAACAATAGTATCGAAACACAGTTGCCATCACACACACACACACATACACACACACATACACACACACACCATTCATCGTTATATATTAACTGATTTTTATTCAGTTTTCAAGTAGTATATGGTGGTGGTAGAGATATACGCTCTTTGAGTACCCGGAGATGTTTTTTCTTATTTTTATAATTTTTGCTTAATGTTATCAGCTGGTTATTGTTATTTGCGAGACCCAATCCAAAAGTGATCATAATAAATGACTTCCTCAGTCAGGACCAGCTTTAAGGTTCCTGGTGATCCAGGCAAGTTGAACTCTTGTAAATTTCTCTGTCCAACTGTCAGATATACCTGAAAAATCTTACTTCACCTTAGGGATTTTTCTTATTTTGACAATTTTTATTCTGTTTAATTCATTTGTTTTTTTGCAAAAGTCCCATCGTCGCAGACACTAATTCCCTCCTAGCACTTGGCACCCTAGGCGACTACCTGTGTTGCTAGTACCTAAGGTTGTCCATGTCCTCTGCACTTGAAGATCATAACAAGTGCCATAGAAAGCCGTACCTACAAGTGTTTGGAGTACAATCACAATCAACCGGATTTCTGTGGTCATCTACCCCAATTACCAAGTGGAAAGATTTCGTTTCTCACTGAGTGAGTGGCTTTGGTAACAGTCAAGTAGGGCTTTATCACCAAAAACACACAAGCAAGAAGACAATAGCTTCACTTAGCCAGAGTTTTTAGTCGCCTGAGGCCACTCGAAGTTAAAATGGAACTTGACCCAAAATCTCAAGATGGCATTGTTGATTGTTTTTTTTATCCTAATAAATCAAAAACAAAAGGAGTAAATGATTGTGTAGCGTCAATTGCAAGATAGAGTTGGGAGTGTTGCAATTGATTTACTCAATCATTGATTTGTCGTTTTTTTATCCTACAATAAATCGAGTGTTGAATTGACGAATTTCCTGGAAACAATAGCTTCAAGAAAAATGAATAGGCTGAGATAATTAGCCTGGACAGATGTACTAATAAAATAACGGCAATAAGTATGAACTTACTGCATAACTTACTCTCTTTCTCTATTTTTCTCTCTCATCCCCCTCTATCATTTTATATATATATATATATATATATATATATATATTTTCAGCTCATACTTGGTTATATTTGTTAGTACAACAATACTATGACCATTATATCAAAATCTGCACCAACCAAACCGCACTATTCGAGGTATACCACATTCCCAATAACCCCATCAACATCTTTATAATTATCACATTCCGTTAGATATAAACTGTCCATCGTATAAATCTTTCTCTCTCTCTCTCTCTCTCTCTCTCTCTCTCTCGATATATATATATATATATATATATTTAAAGCTTAACAGCTTTCCAGATTATATATATAGTCCAGAAAGCTTTTAACTCTGAACATTGAAAAACTTTTCTGATAGATTTTCTGTGTCTCTTCAGTCACCTATTTCCCAATCTGTCAATGCAATTTATGTAATCGCCAAAAGTGTTTTTTTCTTTGTTTCCCCTATATTTTGTTATCATCAAAAAATGTATAAATTGTCTCTGGTCGGGATCATACGCGAGTGTGTGTGTGTAAGTATATATATATATATATATATATATATATATATATATATATATATATATATATATATATATATATATATATATATATATATATATATATATGTATTTATAGACGTATATATAGATATATACAATATGTGTGTACGTCGTATGTATGTATACATTGGTATGTTTAGATCCATATGTTTGTACACATGCATTTATATATATGTGTTGTGTATATATATATATATATATATATGTGTGTGTGTGTGCGTGTGTGTGTGTGTGTATACATGTATGTATGTACGCACGCATGTATATGTTGTGGATATATTATATACATATCTATATGTTCGTTTATACATATACTTTTATATATATATATATATATATATATATATATATATATGAGTGTATATATACATGCATGTATGTATATTTACATATGTTTGTATCTCTCTCTTACTCTCTCTCTCTCTCTCTCTCTATATATATATATATATATATATATATGTGTGTGTGTGTGTGTGTGTGTGTGTGTGTGTTTGTTTCGGAAAGTTGATAATACGTAAAAAAAGGAAAAAGACCTGAGTCTTTTAGGTACATCTCCAATTTTTTTATTAGATCCTCCAATAGTTATTGGACCCTTTATTAAGAAAAGTAAAAGGTTATAAACAGTGTCAAGTCTTTTTCCTTTCTTCCATCTGGTAGAGACACTATCATACGGACACGGACACACAGACATACGAAAATATTCCATTCACTCCACATTGAACTTTGATGACCCAAACTTTTTTTTTTTTTTTTTTTTGATGACCATAGCAATTCAGAATTCAATTGACAGCTAGCCATTCATCAGAAGAAAAAGATGGAGACTTAGGGACTAAAGCGGGATGCCGCTTTCAAAAGAAAAAACAACAACTTGGGAGCTGTATTTCAACGCATGACTTCGCATGACTTCTCAATGCACTTGGGCCATTTAATCCCTTATTAAGTAAAAAATGAAAAAAATAAAGAACTATTCATGTTCTTCTCACTTTCACGAAGAACCTGAATTTTCATTGACCCTTTCAGGATCTATCGTGTGGAGGGACGGAACGGACAGTCATTTGTCAAGTATCCGTAAACCTTTCAATTCATTGATTCGAGGTGTCTCTGCTTTGTAACTGAAAAGAAAAGAAAGTGCTTTCTTAACATTTGTTTGAGGAACAAAAAGATTTTAACTGTCATAAAATTTTGAGTTTTTTGTGAGGATATTACTGTGCTCTCCGTGGGTATTTTGGAGCAGGAGCTGAAAATTAACAATTTTCATGAATATAATATACTGGCTGAGGTACCCGGCGTTGCCAAAGAACAAATCTATCAACACAAAACAGTTATATAAACATGACTCTCAAAAGATCAAACACCACTTACACGCACATACGCACACACACTCATACATAGATATATACTTGAAATATGAGAGAGAAAACACTTTTCTACTTGTTTTTTTAAATCAAAACTATTTTTAATTAATTTGGCATTTTCGATATATATATATATATATATGTATATATATATATATATATATATATATATATATATATATATATATATATATATATATATGTATGTATAAGTAGGAACACGAATACTTCCGTAGTTTAATATCACTGCACTTGACCAGATAGTTCTCCGTTAATCACGCTGATCGAACATTATTCGATGAAATTCAGCTAATGATGTGTCAACATACGGTACGTAGATATCTCATGGTTTTAGACCAGAGATTTTCGCTGTATAATGTTCGATCTATTGGATCATCATCCACCATCGTATGAAGTGCTTTAATAAGTAAAGAGATCATGTTGGAAAATGCGTGTTTACATACGTGTGTGTGCGTTGCGTAAAACATACTTTTTCATCGTTTGTCCAAAGATTCCTTGATGCACATGCTTGCATATGAATGTATAATTATTATCATAATATATATATATATATATATATATATATATATATATATATATATTCATAATTATATGATTATATATGTACATAAGGATATATATCCAGTGAAGTTAGATACGAAATGTTGACATGTACATTCACTTACATTATCCTTGTAAATCTTATTTTGATGTATAAATTTACTTTGATAAATATTGAGCCCTCTGATTAAAAATCATTAACAATGCATGAAATTTGTTCTGTATATCACTCTCTTTGTATTCTTACAAATTGATAAATACATTATGAAATACATATATATATATATATATATATATATATGTATATATATATATATATATATATATATATATATATATATATATATATATATATGTATATATATATATATAGAAAGAGAGAGGGAGAGGGAGAGAGAGAGAGAGTAGGGAATGAGACAGACACACACAAGAGTAAAAGTATATGGAAACTTCGTTAATTCATTCATTCATAAATGAATGAATGAGTATGCTATACATGTTTGGGGGTTCCCAACTTCAGTACCATGTATGTCCCTTTCAGAGTTTGAAAGGTTTCCATTAAGAACAAATGTGTGTGTGCATGTGAATTCATATATATATATATATATATATATATATATATATATATATATATATATATATATGTTTGTGTGTTGTGAGAAATAGATACTTTTCATTCACTAGGCTACGGACATATTGATATACATGCGTGTATCAATATCTGTGTGTGTGTGTATGTGTGTTTTGTGTAAAAAATACTTTTTAATCATTAGGTTATGGGTTTATTGCTGTAGATAAGTTTCTGTGAGTGTGTACATAAGTGTTTGTGTCTGTGTGTGCATGTGTGTGTCTTCACGTGTGTGTGTGTGTGTATTTACCGTATTTTATGGCATCTAAAGGCGTCCTTTTGTTCACGAATACTACCATTAGAATCACACAGCATCTTCTGCTGTGACGGTCAAGTTTGGGGGTCAAGGTTTAGCATCAGAGAATCTCTCTCAGTGGGGGTTCCGGTCAAGCTCAGTATTTTCATCCTATAGCGTTAACTGATTCGTCTATGGCGATGTGTCCTGCACCCAACTACTTTAGTTAGGCGTCAATATCTCTTGACACGTATTACTCAAACTTGACTGATTCCATTCATTTATTCATCTCTGCAAAATCCGCCCACCTTCAGATCTTTATCTCTCAGCGTCACTATTGATGAATTAAAAGATATGGTTTTGGAGACCGGGGGAGGATCTAAGATTATCAGTTGTGAATGATCCGAATGGAAAAAACATATTTCAAACATCAAAAACAATAGAGTTGTAACTGGTATTTATCGGTGACACGACATTTCCTGGTTGTATCTTCCTGGTTGCACTTTCCCGCCAATAATTTCCGCTCAAGAAATTTTTTTCCTTGCTACTTGTTCCCATAATATATTTCCCGGTCAGCCTTCACTGGCAATGAATGGCTTGGCTTCGCGAACGAAGATTTTTTCAAAGGGCTTTCCTACTTAGACGGCGGAACCTGTGTCCGGAATAACCCTCCAGCCCGAACAATGATGTTTTGAGGTGAAGTGCGACTTGCATAACGGTGACCCCACCCTATGTACACAAGCCTACGAGTACACGCACGCACATACACTAACATGTGCACATGTAAACACACATACCAGCATTCTCATACACGCACGCATGCACACACACACACGCTAACAATAAAGCAAATACACACACGTCAAAATATTCACTTACGTATACACATGCACATACATACTCACTAACTTAGGTATGCACATACTCGAATACTTAGACATACAAACACACGAATGCATCTATACGTACACTGACACATAAAAGCACATAGACACACGAGAATGCACGTACATAAGAATGCACACACACAAACTCACATACGTACTATCATATGAACACAAACATGCACAAAGGCACACATATATACACTGGCACATGTAAACACATACATGCACGCACATATACACATACAAAAGAACACACACATATCTATATACACACATTGATACACACACAAATATAATATGTATGTTTATGTGTGCATGCAATATATACATATACAAGTGCGTGATCATGAACATATACAAACACTGAAAACACACACTTATATACACGCTTTACTATTGGTTTGATATAGTGATCATGATATAGTGATCACGAAAGAGAGGAAACATTCAGTGCCTGCGTGTATACGAATGCGTATGGTAGCATGCATGTATGTTCAGGCGTGTATGTGCGTGCGTCTATGTGCGTGCATTTATATTCATATGTATATTAGAGTGTGTGTATGTACATGCGTACATGTGTGTGCATATGTTAGTGTATGTGCATGTGTGTGTTAGTGTACTTGAGTGTGTGATAAAGTGTGACCGGGAAACGTCGTAGAACAACAAATTAAAAAAAGAAAAAAGAAACTTACAACAGAGCCAATGAATTGAATTTTTCAAGAGAAAAAAACTTGAGACATTATAATTATATTAAATGAAAAACAAAACTTATAATCATTTCAGCTTTTAAT
Source organism: Thysanoteuthis rhombus (assembly GCA_963457665.1). Taxonomy (NCBI): domain Eukaryota; kingdom Metazoa; phylum Mollusca; class Cephalopoda; order Oegopsida; family Thysanoteuthidae; genus Thysanoteuthis; species Thysanoteuthis major. The sequence continues at coordinate 38,573,210 of OY735217.1, read as the reverse complement.
TCATCCAGATACTTGAATTAGGGAAAAAAATCATGCTTTGCTCGATCATGGTGGTGGATCTCCAGATCCCTTGATCTTCTGGATCCACGCCTGTTATATCTATTTCTCAATATCTCTTTATTGATATTATATCAATACCCGATCTATCTGTGTATCGCTATGTAACTCATTCATTCTTTTATAGATTATCTTATAATGACGAGCCCATATCTTTCTCTCAGAATCTATTAATCTAATGGGGTATGCTGGCATGTAAAAATACCTAAAGGATCTGAATCATGTCATGCTACGGCAAAGAGTAGCACCTGCTAGCCTCTATCGAACATTCTAGGGGGTTATAACGCCAAATTGATTGGACAGTGGATGCTTGCACAAGGTCGTTCTGACGGTGCAGCTTTTCTAGAATCGTGGAACAGGAGAGAATTCTGATATCAATGGACTTGCAAGGATTGCGCCACACTCACCCCAGCGAATTTAAGAAAAAAAAAACGTCCCGACCAAGCTCGGCCTATTCATCACGATTTCAGAAGATGAGTTGCTAAACCAATCAAAATAGAAATATGAGTGTTTTCACTGCTGAATAGCCCATTATTACGGCATATATGATAGTTTTTAGTTGTTCGGGAATTATGGATTTTTTTTGAAGCAGGTAATCTTCACTTTTGCAGATGCAAGATGCAATAGCTAAACACAGCGTACAAACAACGTTATTTTACATCCGTATAAGCAAGGATTAACTCATTTTTTGTGTATTTCGGATACGGGTAATTTTTTCTGAATATGTTTTTGCCAAATATAGAGCATCAAAAAGCAAGTACAAACGATTTTTCGAGTATTTACTGAGTACTAAAATTTGACTTAATAGTAAAACAATGCTCGTTTATAGTCAAGTGTGAAAGCCTCACTTAGTGAATATCTTTCATCGTTTACATGATATAATCGCTTCTAAATTTCATTGCACGCCTTCGATTATTGGATCATTAAACATGGGGGAGAGGATAATTTTCACATTTTAAACTGAAACATATTGTTATTGAAAGAAGGCATTCAATGTTCTAAAACTCATTATCAGAGTCCAGGCAGTCAGTTCCGCCATTTTCAACTCGATTGTTATTACAGAGCTCTTTGTCACAACAACACTTACATGGTTCTGTATATCTCAATGACTGGGTTCTACGTTTACAATACACAGCACATCCTCTTTGAGACAGGAGCATGGTAACTGAATGGCTAATACTGAAGCTCAAGGAAGGATACAAATAACTGGAGTGTAATCGTGCATTGTCAATTCCATCCAAAACGAGGTTACTGGCAAGTTTAGGTACAGTTTATTTGCACGTTTCCACTTCGCCACCTGGTGGTGAGCTCTGTTGGTCTCTTATATCTTTTCTTCCGGAGGACTTGGCTTCATTTATTAAACTAGCCACCAGAATTCTTACATCGTCTGTGCAGAAACTATGGCTGAATAGATATGCTATCAACTTATCTTTTGTTTTAGAATGAGATAGAAGGGTTGTCATGCCAATGTTTGCAATATTAATTCTTGAACACAACCGGTGTTGATTTTCCAGCTCTATTCCTATGCATGTAATTATTGAGTGAAAGTTCAAGGTATGTATCAAAGACTAAATGCATTTCATCGTACTTCTCTGAAGTGGGCTCAAGCTTGAAGCTGAACTCAATCACTATATCATGACATGTTTTCACATGTCATTGTTTCTGCAGTTTTTCTAAATCTGTCATGCCATCAAGGACAGTGATCTTAAATCATTAAGTAGCTGCTCGCTCCAGCACACAAATTTATGAACTCGAGGAAGCTCTGTCACATTTTTAGGGTACATAGATTCTTGCTCTTCCATATTCTTTTTTTAACTTGCTTTTGTTTGCCCTTAAAATCATCGTCCCATCCAAGCTGAATATTGGAAAAAATGCTGGAGAGAGCGCATCCTCACTAAGACATTCATTTAGAACTATTTAGTTTTCGATGGATCTATTAAAAAGAACACACCGGAAATGACAAGAAACCTGACCCAGACAAGGTGAGGGTCCTTCATGCTCTTCCTGTTCTTTATCAGATGGTGCACTATGTATTTATCTAAACTCTGTTTTAAAATATCGTAAACGGATGAATTTACGGTGCACAATTTGGCAAGGGAAAAAAACAGACGTTAGATTTCTGAAGAATATTTTGTTTAATTGTACTTTTTTATGGAAATATATATTTCTTGGAGCATTTGCGTGTATATCAAACGTCTAATCTTTTATTATCATTATCTTTTATCTGCTTACCTTTTACGTTTCATGTGTGCATAAACGCATTACATATAATTGTTTAGTAAACGGAGCTTTTGGTTCTAAGACTATCACCATATTTGCAGCATACATGATAAATCTTTAAATAATTAGCTATCTATAGGTGAATACTACACGTTTTGCTCTTCATTAGTTTCTGAGTTATTAAGCTTCAAAGACGTAACTAACGTTTTGGGAAGTGTATGGGCGTCTTTTTTTGAAGAAAATCCCCAATTGAATCTTCAAGGCATATGTTATCAAATGGTGAAAACGACACACTTTTATCTTCGATATTTTCATAGATATTGGGCAGTTTTCTGACGAGCACATATGATGAGAGCGACCTACGGCTAAGCCATAATGGGAAATAGTTGTTGATTGTTTTTGATCTTTTTATGCTAAACAAATTACTTTCCATGCAAATTTAAAAGAAAACAACTAGTTATTAGTGAATATCTGAGTGACTCTTTATAATGATGCCACAGAAATATTATGGCACAAATTCAATCAAAACACCTTGTAGTCCATGTTAGTAGACCATATCACGAATGTAGATATGGAGGTTAGACCATTCATAGTAAGGCTCCAAAATGTCATTGAAAATGGCCCCACAAAGTATAACCATACAACGCATTGATATTAATACAATGAGTTAAAACCCATAATTTTTCTCCACAGCAGATTGTGCACCATGAATTTGTTTCGGTACAACGGAAACAGTATCTCTGATGTGCCTAAATGTCGTCGTAATTTATTTTGGGAGCGCAACCGAAGATTTTTGGCAGATTGCGTGTCTAATAAAGATCAATTTAATAGTTTTTAACTTAAAGGTTGAACATTTCATCAAAACGTTGGATAGTTATACTTTTTGGAGTCTTTAAACGACGTTCGAAGGACTTTATGGTGCCTTTCTATGATGAGTTTAATTGACATATTTTACATTTGTAAAACCAAGTATTACCCTTACCCCAATTTTGGACGCGTAAACAGTAACATGAACTAGTCATAGATAGACAGATAGACCTTGCACAAAGGTCATCTACAACTGTGCAAAGTAGGGAGGATCAACTCCTTTATGCATTTTACATGCCTGTATACTTCGTAAGATTGATATATTTTAAGAAATAAGTCGTAGTTATGATGGTATTAATAGATAATCGATCAAGAAATGATTAGATACAGTTACATAGAAATACACAGATAAATCGGGTTGTGATATCATTTCAATACAGAGATATTAAGAGATAGATATAACAAATCCTATTGCCCGGAGACCTCCCTCCCTGCCCGGAAAAAGCACATTTTTTTGAAAATCTAAATACCGGGATAAAAAAGTTTGATGGATGAAAAACAACAAAATAAATAAAATAAAAAAAAAACCCACAAATAATCCCTGCAATTATAACCATAACTAGAAATGCTACAACTACTTCATTTAGAATCTTTTGGGGATAGATTGGGAAACACCGAGACGAAAGGATGGTAGACTAATCGTTGGATTTATGGTTCTTGTATGATTTACTTTACTCTTTCGTCAATTCACCCGCTAAAAAGCTTCAACCCAAATGTAAGTGAAAAATTCCGGGTCCATTCGTATTGTCTCGGTTGCAATTTCCCGCCAGTAATTTCCAACCTTACTTTTTCCCAGTCAAGCAATTTACCTACCGCATGATTCCCAGTTCTACGGTATTCCCTGGTCATACTTTACCACAAGTATATACACACAAACGTATACACTCCCATGCACACAGGAACATACAAATGTAACTTTCTTGTTTTTGATGTTTGAAATTTGTTCTCTTTTTCACATATCAATTAGTAAAAAGTTTTTTTTATTCCCCAATTGGATCACTCCCAATTTAAAATCTTAAATCCTTCCTTGGTCTCCAGGAACGGAATGCTTCGTATTCATCAATGATGAAGTTGATTGATAGATTTCTGAACAGCGAGATTTTGCAGTGATATGAAATGAACAAAACCAGTCGATATATCTCGGAATTTTTGAGATGAGGTATTATTATTATTTCAATTGATATTCAGACCATCCCCATCTTGGTTGTTTTTCATACAACGTTTCGACCGTTCCACTCTACGGCCTTCGTCAGGTATCATCTGGTAGATTTGGGGAAGTAACGAACCGAACCCTTTATTCATCATATTGACCGTACTCCCCTCTTAGCGTTAGTAGTATTGTTATATTGTCTTACACTAGGATCGAACCTAGAACCATCAGATTACTTAACAGTAATTTGTCTGATGCTGTAACCACTGTGCTATGGGGAGTACGGTCAATATGATGAATAAAGGGTTCGGTTCGTTACTTCCCCACACCTACCAGATGATACCCGACGAAGGCCGTAGAGTGCAACGGCCGAAACGTTGTATAAAAAACAAGTAAAATGAGGATGGTCCGAATATCATTAGAAATAAAACCAGTCGAGTTAGAAGGAAACGTGTCAAGAGAAATTGACACCTGTGACACCTCTTGTACATAGATTGAAACAACGACGTATAAGAAGCGCCTCCAAATAAGACTCCAAGTATAGCATGAAAAACGAATTGAACCTGTCCAGAACCCCCACTGGGAGAGATTCATTGATAACTAGCTTTACCCTAACCTTGCTTCCATAGAGGATGCAGTGTAATACTGGGGTTCAAATAAGATATCGAAAGTACGCTATATATGCCAAAAAACAAAAACAAAAAAAAACGATATACACACAGAGATACACACACTCATACATATATACACTAACCCATATACACACACGCATACACACACACACGCACACATATACATAAAGAGAGAGATCATGTCTATTTATTTATCTTTCCCCTTCTCGCTCTGTATCTTTATCTCTCCATCTCCACCTATCTATCTATACATCTTATTTATATCTATTTTTCTTTATACATAATCACTTACTTTATCAATATACTTGATTCAGTGGTGAATATCATTCACTTATATCAAACATTACACAGTGAAAATTGAATACATTAAGTAATTATACGTAGGTATTATCAACTATTATTTGGTGTATACCAGTATCTAGTATATATATAAATGTATATATATGTGTGTATATATATATATATATGTGTATATATATATATATATATATATATATATAATGAAGTAAGGATTCTCTTCACAAAAACCTTTGTGTTTCTGCTCTGTTTGGGCTTCTTCAGGTGAATATACATATATATATGTGTTTGTGTGTGTGTGTGTGTGTGTGCTGAGAAATGGATATATGATTCGACAAAATGATTATAAATTGCGTTATATCATATTATTGCTCTATTTAAATGATTTTCTGTTATCACATGGCAAATTATCATTTGGCCTAGACAACGTAAAGGCTGCAGCGGCCTCATTTTCCTTTTATTGTTTAGTTTGTCTACGTTGTCTAGGCTGATTCCAAATCTTTTGTTTGACTTTCGCCATTTTTCTTATTATTACTCATTCAAAATTCATTTGCTAAATTGTAAGCAAGTGATTCTGAATGTGACAGCGCAACCCAAGAATCGCACATATCCCCATGAAATGTTCAATGTGTACTAAGGGGCCCCACAGACATATCTACGGCAAGCTTTTGAAAATGTCAATAATGATAGTTAGGGGTCGGCACAGAGCTTGGAACGCTACTGCTATCAAAATTATTATTATTATTACTACTACTACTACTACTATTATTATTATTATTATTATTATTATTATTATTATTATTATTATTATTATTATTATTATTCGCAATCTCACACCAGTTGCCTGGTGGTTACCGCTGGAGTTTGAGTGACAGCAAGTCTCCTCAAGTCTCCAGCCCTTCCCTCCTAGTTCTCATTGGCCACAGTAATACTGCGGTTTACGGTTTCACTCCAGTTGCCCTGTGGTCATTGCTGAAGGCTAAGCGACAATAAGTCTCCTCAGGTCTTCAGCCAACATCTCTTCTTTCCTTTGCCTATCTTGCCAGTGCTGTGGTTTACGTTTCCACTTTCATTTCCCTTCCTATGTTGGGTCACTATTAACATTTAACGTTGCAGTCTTTATATTTCTAACACTTTCCTCAGTATCCGTGCAGTTCCTAGTAGTGCTGTGGTCTGTACAGTCTCAATCCTTCCCTTTATCCCGATCTCCTCCAGTCTCGCCCTCAGTGTCTTTGGAATAGTGCTAGTTGCTACTTCCTATTCAGTTAAAATAACACTCTCTTTTCTCTTTGGTTACCATTGAGAGTCGCCTCCGAATCACATACCCGAGATGAAAGGGTCAAACAGACGCTTGACAAGTGATTGTCCATCCTTCCTCTAAATTGATTCTAAAAGGGCCAAGAAGGAAGGCAGGTGCACGGGTAAGTGGAAAGGGTTTGGATGTTGTGGCTATTCTAATAAGGGGTGAATTAAATGGCCTAAGTATATTGGAGACTCATGCGTGAAGATAAGGTCTTTCTTTTCCTCTCTTTCAAAACGGGAACGTAGCATTAGCCTCCATCTCTTTCTTCTGTTGAATGTCCGGCGGTCAACTGAATTCCTAAATTGCTAGGGTCAGCAAAAAAAAAAGTCGGGTCACCATTGCTCAGTGAGGCGTAGGATCGTGTTTCTATCTGATGTCGCCGTCTGTCTGGCTGTCCTTGTCTATCTGTCCGTCTGTGTCTGCTGTCTGTTCGTCTCTCTAACTTGACCAACAAAGACTGTTAGGTCCTGATGTCTCTTCCACCTGTATACACAAATACTTGTTGATAAATAATTGCATACTAATACTTATAGACCAATAACCGCCCGAACAGGCTAGATAGATTGCTGTCAAAAGCAAAAAGAATTGATGAACAGATAGATGGATATGAGATAATCTTTGATTAAATTTGTTGTTTTTTTTAAAGTGATTTTTTTAACTTTCAATGTTTTTTACGTTCAAGCTTCAGAAAGCATGATGAACGGGCTAGATAGGGACTTTTAAATTATATATGCATATATATATATACATATATATTTAAAAAGATAAAAATATGTTCGTAAGTATCTGAAAAATGAAAATATATGGCGTAAATATGAATTGAAAATGAAACTCTAATTCGTATAAATATCAAAAGTGAACAAAATGTTGCGTATAGATAAATAAATCTGTATTTTTGACATACGACAAATTTTCAACATTATCATTGTGTTATGTATTTGACTTCTCTTGGCTTTCATCTTAATTGTTTATTCTCTTTTAATCTTTTTTTTTATATCGCAATCTAATTATCGAGATGAAAGTAAATAGTAGAAACTACATAGCATATATATGAATTTAAGATGAAAATTCATTAAAATAGTAAAAATGACAGAAAATACATATGTAGGGCATTTATAAGAAATAAAAACAAAAAAAATGTTGCGTAAATTAAAAAAAATTCAATTTATGCAAATTAAAAGTATACAAATATGTTAATAAAACACTGTTTTTTTTACAATTTTTTAAATTTCTGGTATTATCCGTCATAGATCTGTCAATTGTCTTCCGCTCAATTGTCCTCCACTCAATTGTACCCATTCAGTTGTTACCACTCACTTGTCTCACACCCAATTACAACCCCCTGGGAAACTCGTGCTTTCATTTCTAATAGTTTCTGGGATGTGGGTCAGTTCTATGACGAATTAATTTCATAAGATCGACCTGTCTTGCAGGTCGGACGCAATGAAAAAACAGCTATTAATCTTTTTTGTTTCTTTGTATGCTAAACAAATTACTCCCTATGCAAATTAGAGAAAAACAAACTAGTTATTGATGAAAATCTGAGTAACTCTCTATAACGGTAGCCATTCTGGCCGAATTACGTCACTGAGATATTATGCCACAGATTCAAGCTGAACACCTGCTCGTCCATGTTAGTAGACCGTATCAGCACTTTATTCTACTAGCAAGGATACTGGGCGTTGTCCGGGGAAAATAACTTGAAGTACAACCAAACACGAGAAATATGTTTTTTTTTATTTATTTCTTCTTACACAACACAGCAAATGAAAACAATTATTTACACGATGTACACATGAAAAGATGGTTGTTACAGAGGAAATATTCTGATGCACAAAAATGAATAACGTCATCGCTTAGTTTGACAGGGCTTTTCGATATATTTCATCAGTGTTTCTTCCCTTGGGTGCCAGTATAAAAACCAACATAGAGCTGTCCATTGGAAAAGCATGGAGAAATCAAGTGAAGGCCAGCAATCTTGAAAGATTGTCCCTGTGCCATGTTACGATTTCCAGAAATTATTTCAGGTGCCCTCTGGTGACCATCAGCATCAACCTCACATTGCATATAACCTTCGCCAGGTGAAGATATATCCCTATGCAAAATGCCTGCATCCTAGTTACAATACTGTAGCCTACAATCAGAAATTTCATTAGAACTAACCAAAAATGACAAGTGGGGACCTCAAATGACCTCGATGTCAAAATCCAATTTCTAAATACTTTGATAGTGAAAGAATTTACCATTATGCCAAATTCCAGGGTCATAAGTGCAAAATTATAGCGAACAGCTATGAAAATTGGCTAGAAATGGCAGAAAATAATCTTAAGTGTTCACAAATGACTTTTGAGATGCTTTATCGCATTGCTTATAACCTTCAACAAGAATAGCTTTACCCTTATGCGCAATTTCAGTTACGTAGGTGCGAAATTTATGTTCGGAACTTGGAACATAGTGTAGAAATGACCAGGAATGATGACATAATAACTTCCAAGGCCAATCTCGCTTAGCCTGTTATATTTGCTGTGAAAAGATGTAGCCATGCGCCCAATTTCAGCATCTCTGGTGCAAAACTGAAGCTGAAAACTCCGAAATTGGATAGAAAATACTGAATATGTCCTCTGGTGATCCCATATGATTTTAGAGGTCAACTTCGCATTGCATATGATATTTGCCGTGGAATTTTCTACCGTTAAACCTAATTTCTATTCCATGGGTGCTAAATTGTAGCCCAAAACGTGGAAATTTCATTAAAAAAATGACCAGAAATTAGCCCCGGTGGTCTTGAATGGCCCCAGAAGTCAACGTCAATTAGATTGCGATCTTTGCCCTGAGAAATGGAACAATATACTAAATTTCAGCATTGTTGATGCAAAATTGTGGTTCACAGCTATGGAACTTGGCTAGGTATGACCTGCTGGCCTTGATTGACCTTCGAAGTCAGCCTCACATTGCCTATGTGGTAAGTTGACCTCTCTCCAATCCACATGCAAACTATTAGACTGATAGACCTTGTAGTTTTATCGGAGAAAAGGCTTGAATAAACAAACATAAGGCTCAAATATTAGTATAAACTCATTAGGAATTCAATGGATTGATAAAAATCAGACACTGCTTTAGAAGTATGTGAATTTATATCTGCAAAATACAAGTAAGATCTTTACTACTGATTGTTTATTTCATATTTTGAATGTATATATTAAGTCTTAGTTCAGAAATCAGAAAAATCCAGAAATCAGGATAAATGGTCTGGTACTGCATAAGTGAGGGTGCTGCTGGTAATGCCACGTGTACTATTATCCAATAGATAAAGATCTCAACCCTCAAACTACAAAACAAAAAGGAGTGAGACTAGAGAGAGGAGGAGTGAAATAGTCTAATTGTAAAGATTCGCGTGTGTCTCTCGTGCCGGAACAATCCGACCGGTTCGCCTGCCATCACCGTCCGTCCCAAAGAAAAGAGCTATTGTATCACGGTTATTGTGTGTTCGGTCTATAACTACTGTCAGGTGGTAATTCACCCCATGTGTAGAATTACCTAACCGTTTCTTAAAGGCTTTTGTTGATGTTTTGTTTCCCTTCTATACTTATTTATTTTTCTAAGCAGGTGCATTTTCTGAAGTGTGGAGGTATGTGTATGTGTGGCCGGCCGTTGAGGACCAACGCACAAATATGTATTCACTATGGAAAAAAAATCTCCAGCTGGTACTGCTTCGTCTTTTGAAATGAATCAAAGTGAAACACACACACATATACACACGTATATAGATACATATATAAACACACACACTTATATATATATATATATATATAGAGAGAGAGAGAGAGAGAGAGGGAGAGGGAGAGAGAGAGACATACATACATACACAACACACACATAGATAGAAAAATAGAGATGTCCAGCTGGCACTGCATCATCTTTTGAAATGAATCAGAGTGAATATATTTATATATATATATAGAAATGGATAAATTATCCGGCATATGAATGCATTATATTCTTTCAGGCTCTATTTGAAGTGAAAATAAACAATTAAGCTGTTCAGCTCATTGCAACGCTACGTTGATGCAGGTATCTTATTGGTCGCAGGTTCGATTCCTGCAGTAGACCCTTTTCCTTTAATTGTTTATTCTATTCACGCTGCCTACGCCAAGTGACAAATTTTCTGAGTATTGACGGGAGGTCACTTAAAATAGAGTTTCGATCAATATAATGCATTCATTAAATATACACACACACACACACACACACATATATATATATATATATATATATATATATATATATATATATATATATATATATATACAAACAATTACCCATTAAAATGACGGTATTATTTATGCATGGATCGGCACTTAATAGCTATTAGAACTATTTTATGAGGTTATTTATTTTGAATTTTTCCACTGTCCTAATTTCAAGTTCTCTACAGTCTCAACTCAAGCTGTTTTAATGTGATCAAACATGAAGTCTTGAGAGTTTTTATTTTTATTTTTCAGAAAGGACACGACAATCATGCAACCAATATGGATAGATTATTATTGTCACGGTCGGAAGGACCTGGGAGCAGTGGACCGGAATTCATTCTTATATATATATATATATATATATATATATGTGTGTGTGTGTGTGTGTGTGAGAGAGAGAAAAGTAACACAGTCTCTTCCTCTCTCACTGATTGTGTCTACCTTCCCCTACTATTCTTTTACTTATCACCCGTCTTGGTTGAATTACTGAAATATCAGGCCGTCTGTCACCCACGCTTACGCCCAAATCACGTTGGATACGCCGGTTGTCGTGCAATGATCAATGTTAAGCAACACTTGGCTTAGTCTTTATCTAGATGGGTAACTGCGCAGGTACTAGTACCAGATTTCGTAAGCGAAAAATCGAGAAATTAGTGACACCACTTATCGTGTTGTGCAGGCAGGGACGTAAGGGCGTTAGCTACCCATCCGCGTATAACGCACACCCTAATTTTTAAGCTAGAATTAAATTTTTTTTGAGTGCGTTGCTCTCACGCGTTTCAATGGGAGAAACAACGAGGTAGAAAGTTTAGATTACAAAGAAAAGAATAACTTGGGTAAGAAAATTCAACTGCTTACGAATATTTATTCACTAATATCATCTTCTCAGAATCTTTAAATGTGTGTGTGTCTGTCTATATGTGACAGTGTTAGTCGAGAATAACACAACAGAAATTGTCCGTGTGAACCAATGCTCCCACCCCAGGCAGGTATTGAAGAAAACTTTTGAACCCCCCAACCTCAAATAATGTGTTCGATCAATTTCATTCTATCGCTACATCCTACTATAATTCATCTATCTTCTATGGAATTTAAATTAAATATGATCTTAGAGTTTATGATGGTGATGATTTTGAGATTGGGGTATGAATCAATCAATACGTATTTCAATACCATGATTTTTTATCGGGGCCTCATTTATGCTTTCTGCGGGAACTAGCTGAAAATCCTACCTGTAGGGCATGTTTTCAGCTCGTTCTGAAAATTTGTGACGATCGTCTATACTGATCACTCTTTATTCAAGTGTGTGTGTGTCCTCATAACAACTCTGATAATTTGGGGCGCTAATCAACGAGATTGCCCGGGAAAAGTTCATTTAAATCATGTTCGGAAGCCGACACTTGGAGGCTAACTGTATTCTTTGAACAATCGCTATGAAAAAAAAAAAAAGATTAAAATATCAAGCAATTTGATGTTTAAGCTCAGCAAAAAGCCACAAGTGTGCAATCCCCAATGAGGACTGACTAGCTTGCTAATCACAACCCCAGAGCCGTAACAAGATCGTTTGCTTTTTGTTCCACCCTCATTACTTTGATCTTCTTGAGAAATAATATTATTTGATTGAGACCGAATCCTACACCTTCTCATTGATGGGTCGAATGATAGTATTTTTAATTAGAGTTTTCCAACAATTGGTTTTTTACCTTTACTTATAGCTGGCAGAGGTCATCCAATGTCCATGCCAAAATAACTATTACAGTGAAATGGGCGTATCAAATGAAAATTAAATGCAAAAAAAAAAAAATTGTACTTCAAAATTATCTATTGAACCATCAACAAAAACTGTCAAAATGGGTTTTTTCCAGTTTTCAAGTCAGTCTGGCTGACTGTCTTGCTTGTTATCTGGCTGGCTATGTATACATCACTTGTACAGAAAGCATTAGTTGAGCTAGAGGGCTGGAAATTTTAACATTTACTCTTTATCATGTCTTTGGCGGTTAAATTGTAGCCAGAAGAAACGCAATCGGTTCATCGGATGATGTTTAGGATGGATAGATAGATAGATAGATAGATAGATAGATAGATAGATAGATAGATAGATAGATAGATAGATAGATAGATAGATAGATATTTCATTAAATTTATTCATCAATTCTTTTGAAGGGAATTATGCAGAATCAAAAAATAGCACTATTTATTTCAATATTTGATTTTTAGTTCACTTGGGGAGTGGATAAATATAAATGCCTCTGTATGTGTATATCTACATGAGTGTGTGTGTATGTGAGTATATGTGTATGTATGTGTTTGTGTAATGTCCAGTACATGCGTGTGTGTACGTATATATCTTACTTGTATGGCTAAGAAGAGGCAGAAAATTTCAGTGGTGATAATGTATGTGCGTATGTGTGTGTGTATGTGTGTGTGTATGTGTGTGTGTGTGTGTGTATGTGTATGTGTTAGGGTGTATGTATATAATCTGATATATGCGTGTTTGTACATGTATACATGATTCGTAAGGCAAACGAACGGGCAACTTATGTCAAACTGGTGTTGTTGCTGGTGGTGGTGGTATGGATCTCTGTGTGTATGTGTGTGTGTGTGTACATGGAAGGCAGATGTCTATACTTTGTCCTAGATGATACCAATTTAAATATTGTAACTGACCGTCACGGGCTGTCAGTCAGTGCGACGAATAAGGTTTCTGTATCCTGGTAAGGACGACGTCCGTCTTCACATACTTGAGTTCAGCGACATCTAAAATGCTCTAAATATAAAATTAATCAGTTAATGTCAGGTAGGGGGCAGCGGGAGAAGAAGAAGGTTAAAAAAATAAACCGTTAATGACTGTCCAGGGGCCAAAGAACATGGTTAGTGGAAAGAGAGAAGAGGGATTGGGAACTAGTGAAAGGGAAATTGAAAAAAAAAAAAGGAGGGGGAGAGAATAATTAAAAAATAAAAAAAGGGAATAGTGAATGGAAAAAAAGGAAAGAAGCAAGGGATGAGGGGAGAAGAGAAGAGAAGCTTTAAGAAAGAGGAAGAAGGAAGGGAGAAAAAAAAAATTAGAGATCCTGAGAGAAATATAAGGAAGAAAAAAAGGGAAAATCGAGTAAGATGAAAAAAAAAAAAGGAAAAAAGAAAGAAAAAAAAAACAGCAAATGAAAAACAAGTGAAGAAATAACGGACGGAAAATGAAGAAACAAGAACAAAATTATTCTTCTCTTTCCGTTCTTCTTTCTCCATTTTTTTCTGAAATAAAAAGAGAAAAAATTGACAATCAAGGAGAAAAGGGGGGAAAGGAAAAATAAATAAACAAGAACATGAGGAGAAGAAATAAAAAGTTGGAAAAGAAAGAAAAAAGTGTGATCTCTGGTCAGACATACACTACCATGAGGTCAATATCCACATCTGGTCGGGAACTAGAGGCTTCTGATTTTCAAGGATTGGTGTTCTACACATTCCTAAGACTCCTAGGTCTTTTGTCGTAGACCCTAGGGGATGCTCTTTAGTCTCATAGAGATGAACTGTCCCGTCAATAGGTCCCCTCTCCCGACTACGTTTGGCGTCATGCATACCAGTAGACCAGATGTTTGTCAATTGATTTTGTCGTATGTCCGTGAATCTCCGTAGACTGGTGCTTTTGAAACAGGGGTCTGTGGACGCCGGGTAGCCCATCAATTAATCATCAGAGGTCTACAGCAATATTCCCTCTGAACCCCCCAAACCCCTAAAAAAAACTATTCATTAATTACAGTCTATAAAAACGAATGCTGAGTATAGGGCCCCGCCAGAATATATCCTCTGGGGTTTTTGAGTTTCAAAAAATTTCGGAACCACTGCCGTAAACTAGTTGACCTTCACACGCGCGTATCAAAAAGTAGAAGCGAACGATTATGATCTTAGATATTAAATTAAGCCTCAATATATGAATGTGAAGCGAGAGGAAAAATTCCAAGGGTGAGAATATCACAAATTAAAAGAAAAAGCGAATGAGAGATGAAGATTGGTTAAGGTGGAAATGAGAAAGGGAATGAAAGGATGAGGAACAATACAACAAAAAATGAGCCTGAATGTTTGACCAAAGATGTGGTAGTTCATTTGTTGTGTGAAGATCTAGCAAAGGCAGTATTGCCAACCTTATTTTCATGTTTTCATTAAAATTTGAGTCAAAAACATCTTGAAACACATAGAAACATCTTAAACACCGTGAAACAACTATAATTATCCAGATGTATATCTGAAATCTAGGGAAATATATGAAATATTATTTATAAATTGAACATGACTTTAAGCGTCAACATTCATTTTATCAAGATATTTTCTAATTCATAAAAATTAGTACTTATTCAAATAAAATAAAAACATTACTTATCGTACCAAAATTCATCTAAATAGAAATATCTCCCATCTGAATGCAATCAAAATATGTAGACATAAATAGAAAACATCCTAAGTGGCCTCATCGAGCAGGGATGTAACTCACATTTCGTTAAGTCAGACACTCAGTGATGGAAATCGAAGTCAGAGATTCTAGTGCATGTAAATATATGTGAGTGGGGGTTGATAAAAGAGCAACGAGGAAATACAGAATGAAAAATTGTGAAAAATGAACGCAAGAAGTAAAGGGGAGGAGAAAATGGAGAAACAAGACGGGGGTGGGTGGAGAAGAAATAGGAATCATGTTCACAACATTTCGGCTGTTGTACCCTCCGGCCTTCTTCAGGTGCCTGTTACATTCTCTAACACTTTCGGAATCTTGAGTCGAGCTCCACTTCAATCCGCTGAAGTGGACTGTTGTCATTCTACAGTCCGTCCTGAATCAGGAGCAGATCCTGGATTTTTAACCGCGGTTGGGGTCCAAATTTCTTTTTCTCTCCATTTGTTTAATTAGACAATTGATATAATTTTTTGAAGGTTGATTTATTATTACTTAGGATTATCTTGGGTTCTTGATACATGAAATTTCTTCATCTAGATATTTATTTGGAAAATATTAATTGGGGAGGGCGATGGTCGAACCCGCTTGACCTACAGATTCGCACCTGCCTCTTTCCAAAGACTTTGGAAGATCTTGAAAGCCTGGAACAATTCTTCCAACCAACAGTTCATGTATTCTTTCCCATGGCACAAAGTACATAAAAATAGGAGTGTTTCCCTCAATTTAGGGTGTAATTCCGCGCTAATTTCTCTTTTGTTTCATTAAATTAAATTTAATTCAGCCTACCCATGGGCGTCGGCTAACACATTTCAAGTGGGGTCAAAGCATATATTTCCTGGAGTGGATGGGGTGACGAAATAATGTATTTGGAATATAGCTCAGAAGTAACTCTGTTACCAGCGAAAAATAATACCATCTGATACGGGGACTTTGGTTATGTAGAACATTTGAACTGCATCATTATCCTTCATTGACCAAAGGGTTTTAGATTTCAAACCTTGTCGCTTGGCGAGAAAGCCAGATCAAATGCCACTTTTGAGCATTTTTGAGTCTACCTGTGGGAGACATTGTTGAATGTCAGATAAATTTTACCGGCCTTGAAATGATTAGGTCACACTCATTTTCCATTAGATTTATAACTAAAAAGTAAATCTAACACACCTTACAACAATATATATTTCAATTACACATATCAATTGAATTATAACGTTCCCAAATATTTCCATCCAAAGGGAAAGATCGTAAAATAAAAAAATCTTACTACAATAATAGTAAAACTGTAATTCTACCGAAATTAACCTAAAAATCATTCAACTCTTGTCTATGAAGAAAATGATGTTGAGAAGAAACATTTTAAAAAATGAGATTGAATTATTCATTTGAGTAAAAATTTCGGAAATTTCAATCATTGCGGTTCCATGGCTCACTAATTACAATGTCTTGCAATGAATTAACATGCAATGGATAAGGGATTTTATCTTGCAATGAATAACTATTTTTTTGCCAACCGCTACAGTTACAAAATATTTCAAACTTATCCCCAATGTGGATTGAATGGTTTGGGAATTGTTGTCAAACTCTGAGGCTGACTTCATTTTCACGTGGTAACAACAATGATGATGACAACAACGACCCTCACCAAAATATGGAACCCTCCAAGCCTGGTGAATAGGCTGAAATTTGGCGTGCACCCTTATCTCTACTCAACTAAATTTACAAAGACCCCTTTCCCCGAGAGGCCATCTTAATTTTTTTCAGTTTATATTTAGAATTACCTCAAATTATATCTCGAGTAATTTTGATTTTCATGCAATTCATGTAGAAAATATCTGGACACAATTTCATTAAGTCTTCTTCTTTTGCCATATTTCAAGATATTTTTCAGTTAAATGAAAATCGTTTTTTCTTTTTCTTATTTTAAATATTCAGTTACGTAGCTTTGTTCTATCTATGCATTTACCATGTTTACAGCATTAACGATTAGTTGTAAAAGCTTGAGATTTTACACACACACACACACACTTCCCTCAATGGGTAGAAGTTAATCTTTTTTAGTTTTTTGAAAATACGGCTCAGTGGCTGAAATGGTTGCATTTTTCTGTTGGATATGAGTAGTGAACACTATTCAGTCAGAGTGGAGTCTGACCCTTAGGCAGCTAATATTGATTTTTAAAAATATTTTCATGATCAAATTGTAATAAACTGAAGGCAGGAAGAGTGTCAGGCGTGAATACAGGGACATGTTCAGGGCAATATAAATATATAAACAAAGAAATTTCATAAATTGAATACATAGTTCCAAATAGTCATAAGTTAAGTTTAAAATCCAAGTAATCATAGGCTAACTTTAAAATCTAAGTTATAATAAGTTAACTTAAAATGAAAAAAATCATTATTTGTTTTCCATCCCGTTTTTTATACAAACAAATGTTTTATTGATTTGAGGTAAATCTCTTTGATTGATTTTTCGTACTTTACTCCTCTATTAATTCTAGCGTTGAGAAACGTGCTCAAATGTAAATGAAAAATGCCTATCACACATTTTCTTGTTTCTGGTGTCTGAATTCGTACAATATCCTTTTCTATTTGCACCCTGGCTCAAAAACCTGGGTCTGCTTCTGAACTACCAGTTTCTCCATTTCGTGTTTTATCCATTCCGACGTTGCAAATGACCTTTTGAGCGTGATGAGAAGATTTAGATCAATTGTTAATCGAGAGATATCATATTAATCTCTCAAGTGGATTAAATCGTTGAGGAAGTTGTGTTTATATATTTTCAGACCAAATTGGGACAAATTGGAGGTCATTAGAATGTGTTACTGCCTTGAACTCTGACCATCGGCTCAGAAGGGAAATACTATCTTAGCAACTAGGATGGACACAGGATAACAGACATTCGATGGGGTTGTTTTTTTATGTTTATAATCCTTAGTTATTTGATGGAGACTTATTAAGCAGGTGGTAAAAGCATGGCTCATTTTTTACGTACTTTGCAATGAATTAGACACTTCTGATTAAAGCTCTTCTGGAATTTTAGGTGCCGTTGTTCCGGGTTGAAAAGGTTTCTAAAATCATCATTAATCATTTAGCCACGTCCACATGCAATACGAACTTTCTTGATTTTCTATTTATATATGAGCCAGTGTCCGTTGCCTTGTAACACACAAAATATGTTACGCTACGTTTTTGTTCATATCTCATTGAGTGAAAGCCAGATACACCTTTGATATTTCATGTGCTAACCCCAAATATTGTGCAAACAAAAGAGTATAAAAGAAAAGTTTCTCACTAAAAACTGTTTTAGAGTATCTGTACATGAAGTGGGGATTGTCTGTTTTCTATTCTCATTCAGTAAAAACAAGAGTGATCAGCCATTTTTCATAAAAAAAAAAAGAATTGTAATAATTTAGAATCATTGAAGTTTCAATTTTGGTTTTATTTCCTCGAAAATAGCTTGAAATCAACCATGAAAAATGAAAATTACATTTCTGTACTCAAAGAAAGTTTTGCTTTTTTTAATGTCAATTTTTGTCATGCAAAATTAACTTCGATTGGACTGTGTTTGATGTCTGTCGAGAGAAAATGTTTAATTCTGTAATTAAAAAAAATAAGTATCAGTTATAGGAATATTGGATTCAAAGAAAATTAGTCATTTTAATGATTACTTGAAATTATTACGTTTTGCTCGAAGTATGGAGAAAAATACATTTGTTCCCAGTGAGTGTTACCAATTAACTCATTTCAAAGGCCAAGTGAATGTTCAATCACCTTTCCTTACCCAATGGTGATGAAAGCCCGTTCAAATTTACGCGTATGGGACAATTCGATTAAAGATGGTCAAAACTACAAAGTCTGATATTACCCATAGTGGAAAGAATATATCCCCAGCATTACCGTTGTTTCGCAATGCGCTATTATATATATATATATATATATATATATATATATATATATATATATATATAGAGAGAGAGAGAGAGAGAGAGAGAGAGATAGAGAGAGAGAGAGATAGAGAGAGAGAGAGAGAGGGGGAGAGAGAAGCACTTCAACATCCTCCCTCCTATAGACGTCAATTGACCACCCATCCTAAAGTTTTGTCAATTGAATATCTTCTCCCCCCAAACGAAAACAATGGGGGTTGATTTTAAACCATTATAATTTATAGGAAGTTAAAGGAACTAAGAGAGACATACTAATTAATCTATTTCATTGACAAAGTTAAGAAATAATTATTGTTCACTCATACGAGAACATATAATCGCCAAGTCTATCACGTCGCATAAATTTTTGAAGTTATTAGTTTAACCGTGCCGTAAAAAATAACGACTGGTATGTAATACATGAATACATTGCAATATATATATATATATATATATATATATATATATATATATATATATATATATATATATATATATATATATAAGATAGAGATTTGCATTCTTCTTCACCATCATTTGGATGCATTCCGTTGATCACAAAGAGATTATTATTATTTTGTTGTCATTACTCTTAAATTTTTGTTATTCTTAAAAGTCAGTATTTTTCCATGTCATCAAAACAGAAAGTTCTATATGTCCTCGTTGGTGAATCGCGTTGGTGAATCACACTCCTTCGGGTGAAAGAGCACATTACACATTGCTAAATATTATTTGAGTAGATTCATTTGAAAAGTCACACTTACAGCCACACATCCTAATTCAGGAATTTTACTTGTTCAACTATAACTTGATAGTTTGTGTGTGCAAATGGATTCTCAAAATCCACTGAATGATTAACGATGTCATGAATGTCTCGAGGGATCACAAGAACATCCTCCCTCTGAGAGGGATCACTTGAACTTTCCCCATAACCAGTCAAGGGTTGGGGGAGAATATTCAAGTGAACCACAGACAGTTACCAATGGTGAAGATCATATAAGAAAAATTCAAACAGAAGGCGATACAACTTACCAATATTTGATGAAGTGGCCATGATGTTTTGGAATGAAGATGAAAAACCACCATTTGGAAACGATTTTCATGTTTTTCCACACTATGATGATAGACCAAATGACATTCAGGTGCAGATCGAAGGGCAAGCCAAGGGCCTCCCTATTTTTTTTAAATATCTAAATAGAGAAATTGTGTCCATAAAATGAAAAAACAAAAAAAAACAAAAACAAAACAAATATAATCCCTAATAATCATGAACAAACCTTAAAACTGAAAATGTATTTTTTCTTCTTCATACAAAATGAGTAAGACGTCATCAGTCATCTTTTTATGATTTTCTTGTATTTATTGGTTCTGTTGTAAATTCGTTGATTTCTTTTATTTAATTCCATTCAAGTTATTTTTTCGTGGACATCCTTTCCAGCAGTGGGCCGTGGATTCTCATTTCCAAATTGTGACGAATAACTTGAAATATATTCATTCACAGCAACGAAAGCTTAATTTCAAGCAGTACCAAATATCATCGGTCAATTTCGATAATCCAGACAATAAAATCGGACGAACAATAGCACTACATTCATCTTTCTGAGGTTCTCCACGCAACAAGAGAAATCAGTCTCATGATGGCATCGTCAATGAGCGAAAATATGGGAAGCTTGATTCATTCATCACTATGACTTCCGAACTGAATTAACAAGAAACGCAGAATAATATATTTCCTGGGCAACAGGCACGGATAGACTGGGTTAGAAAGCAAGTGTATTTAGCATGAAGCTGAAACACTTGACGGGAATCGTCTCACAATTTGTAAAACGATGACACGTTGTTATTCTATAGAATTTCAAAAACGTGCTCATATTTTAATTATCTTAGAACAAGATGCTAAGGTTGACCTATTGATAAAATTGTTAGTGCTGAAATTCCTGATCCTGAAACAGAGCCTGTACTTTCATAAAATAGTGCTAAGGTGTATGATACATGAACTATATGGGGTGACAATCCAAATGCACTTTAGTGGACGATGGCAAATGTACAAAAAAGTACTCTAAAGAATATAAAGGAAAAAAAAACAGATTCTGTGGATGGATATCCGATATATAAAAGGTGGCAAAGCACAATGGCTCAAGTTCGACGCAGAAATCTGGATAAGAGAAATGTCATTCCATTAAATAAACAATTAACCTTTCAATACAACTACCATATCAATATAGAAATCTGTTCCTCCATTCTATGTGAGATATTGTTTAAGTATGTGTGTAAGAGTTACAACAGTGTAAATGTTGGAATTGGCCAGACGGAACACCAACAAGATATTGTTCATAACAAAACTGCAAAGTTTTTATATGTCAGATAAGTGAGTGTCTCAGAAGCAATGTTTAGATTATTAGGAAACAAAATGGAAGATACATTACATTGAGTGATACAGTTACGTGGGAATCAATATCAACTACGGTGTATTTTAATGAGCAAGATACCAGAGACAGAAACAAGAAATAACCTGATATACCATACCATCATATTTAAATTGATTTTGACTTCTCTTTGTCACCATCATAATTTGTAATTGTTGGTATCAAAACTTTTGGTAAAAAGTAGTCGAAATGAAATATTGGGTTATAATACTTCATCTAATGATAAGAATAAATAATAAAAGTTACCGAACCATCACCTTTTCAACAAAAGAACATGTCATTTGAAAAGTAGGAAACAGATTGCAAAAGTAATAATACCAAGAATGTTTTCTGTCTATCCAAGTGATACTGAAAGGTTTCGTCGTCTACTGCTACTGCGTATTCCAAGTACCACAGGTTTTGATGATCTACAAACTGTAAACGGTTAAGTATTTTAAACATTCCAGGAAGCAGCAGACAAGCAAAAGATGCTTATTCATAATGATGAGTGGATGAGATGTTTAAAAGTGGCAGAAATTGAAATGCCATTCAAGTTTAGGAAAACCTACGCATTGCAACGTACACAGTTAACAAGCCAGGATATCCAGTGAAACGTTTTCACCTTCATAAAAATACATTTATTAACGCTTTCCAAGTGTGGCGTAGCAAGGATTCTTTGCGCCTGGAGGCAGTAGCACTGTATCTCGGGGGAGGGTATAATCATTGATTGGCAGGCATTATAAGCCAGAGTAGATTTTGCACCCGTGGGCGAGTGCTTTTTCTGACTTGATCTTGCTATGTGTTTGACTTTCTACGAAACAACTCTAAAGAGATTTCATCTAAAAATCCCTGCAGGAGATAAAGTTGACAATGCAATTGCATATTGTTAGTTGTATTATGTTAGGCCAAGCAGATCCAGGTCCTATAGCATACTATGCTCACCGAATGAATATGTTGGAGGGATAGCACAAGGGATTTCATGCAACCAAGTTAAGAGTTGGAATTGCATTTCCGGTTGTATTCTGATAACAGTAGTTTCCATTGCAAGTTGGAGTGCGCCTCTAAGAATTTTGCACCCTAGGCGACCGCTTAGGTTCGCCAAATGGATGAGCAGGTCATAAATTATACTAGTATTTGAAGCGAGCTTCTACAAGAAACTGACGTTCAGAATCATAGCTGACCTGAAATAGCTAAAAACGGCTGCAGATAACCCAGAAATGGAGATGCCTGATATTCGAATCTTGGGAGACGGTGAGACGGAGCTGCCGGTGGACACCCGAATGGATCAGCCGTAAACATTTAACAAGCTCCAAAATCCAGCACCACTGTATCGACGGTATGAAAATGCATTTTTTGAAGACTTCCAACGAATCTAAAAAATGGAGAGTTCTGTTTTTGTCTTTTTAAACTCCACAGAAGAGTTTTCACTGCGATTGTATGGCCTTAGTTGAACTATAAGTTTATCAGATCCTGGTTCTATAGTTCTGCGGTCTTCAACCTTTTTTGTACCGTGGACCGATTAAATGTTGATAATATTTTTGCAGATCTGGTTGGGGGTTAATCACGACTGGAGTATAGGTGATAAGACAACTATGAGTCACTTATAAGTGGCTAATTTACTCAATTTCCTTTCTAAATGTCTCTATCTTATGAAGCTAATATTGAGATTCAAGGAAATGAATTTGTCTTTATTTTACAGACAGATATCGCCAAATCATAATGTTGGGGACCACTGCTATTGTTAATTATGCTCACGGAATGAATGAACAGGATGAAAAATCAAAAGCTGAAGAAAGAATGAATATTTTTTATCATAGGCAGAAAACAGTTCTTCAGAGAATGGTTCGGTCCATGAATAATGAAACACGATTTTTTTTTTCTAGATAGGCATAGTGAACCAGGAAAAGCTACCTCTACAACATGGAGTTTCATACACAGGAGGTACCAGGCAGATGTTTGACTTGCAACAACTGAAAGCTGTTGATTTGTTTAAGTAAGGAAGAAATGCAGAGAATGGCATTAAACTTCGAGTTCTAATAACAGAAACTTTATTAACAAGAATACTATGTTATAAATTTCAGCCGATGCATTTCTCATCATTCACGAAGTATTTTATCGTGCAAGATTTTAAAGGAAATTATGTAGGATAGTCATTCTTCCGGTGGTAAGGTATTGTTATTTGGTAGTGACTTATGCCTGATAGCTAATGATCATTCATTTTTGTCGTTTGTAGCCAGGGGCCAGGGGCCAGGGCTGTTGGGCTGCATTATTGAAGAGAGGCTCACTACATGATCCCCAGTTGCTTACGGAACCGGGTCTACCCGGTTGGTCACCCATGTATAAACTAACCAGGCTCAACGTTGCTTAACTTCAGTAATCTAACGAAAGCTGGTGTAGCCAACGCAATATGGCCGTAATTGACAGCTATTATTATTCAAAGAGACGTCAATATCGACATAATAGAATCACACATCAAGAGTTTCATATTATGGAAATATGTGGAAATTTAACTAAATATGAGAATAAGTGGATTTTGTGCAATGTAGACAGTATTTCAACTAACAATTCCAGGCTTGATGATGAGGTTTTATTTTACCAATTGGAATGCTGGTATGTAAAATACCCTAGGGGATTCAACCTCCCTGCCCTGCACAGTTACTGGTCACATTTGGGCATGGTGTAGCATCTGTTAGCTTAGACATCCTATGAGATTACAAAACAAAATCGGAAGGGGGACGCCTACACTTGATCAATCTGCCGCCGGTGATTTGTTGCTTGTTTGTTGTTTTTAATTCCGGGGACAGAAGTGGATTCGGATGTCTGCGACCCCAGAGTGGTAGTGCCGCAAATGTTCTCAATCACCCTTGAGGAGGGGACGGGACATGAAAAATGATGGTGAGGAAAGCGGAAGTTGATACCCACAGATTCTGTCGGCTTTTTCAAGAAATGAATCGGGGGCTACAGAGAAGAAAAATCATTTATCAATTTTTTTCAAGATTTGCTTTCAAATGCCAAATCGTGTTTAATACACCGGTTCTCCCACGATGACCGAGGTTAATCAACAATGTGTCTAGTCAGTACCTTGACTGGTAACCGCTTGTGAATACTGAATGTTGTAAGCAGGAGTGGTGAAATGAGTAACACCACTCCTGGTGTTTGTTGCCTATAAGTCTATTTTGCATATAGCAAGCTGAGTCAAGACAAACGTGATTTGGGAAGCCCTGGCATGATGTCGTAGCTCTCATAAGAGCTCTAGCTAGCCAACTAGCTAACTAACAGAAAAAGGTTATAATGAACGAA
Organism: Thysanoteuthis rhombus; assembly: GCA_963457665.1. Lineage (NCBI taxonomy): Eukaryota > Metazoa > Mollusca > Cephalopoda > Oegopsida > Thysanoteuthidae > Thysanoteuthis > Thysanoteuthis major. The sequence continues at coordinate 38,548,371 of OY735217.1, read as the reverse complement.
CGGAAATGCGACTGGGCTTAACACTCCTATCATATGGTAGATTAAGGATTTGTATGTTTTGTTTTCTTTATCACGGTCAAAAGATAACGAATTGATTCAAGTGGTGCGTGAGACCAAAACCAACTGCTTGCTCTAACAAGTTCTAAATGAAACCTCTTCTCTATCTCTCGTGTACACACACTCATGACCCCCCCCCCCACACACACACACTGACACAACCGGGGTAGATCAGGATTTTGAGTAGGGTGGTGTCTAAACGGAAAAAATGTTTTTAAAAAAAAAAAAGCGAAACAAATTTCAACCATCAATAACAAGTTAGTCATAAGTGATCCAGCATTATTTTACTTGCGTTTGAGTCGTAGCTTTTTATTGCTATAATTGATGAGAGTAAACCCGAAGGATCAATCAAATAAATTCACCTCAAAAACCCATACATAGGAAAGCATCTTGCTCATTAAATTAGATAAAAACGAGATCATTCATCTTCCTGATTTTAAGGTTAATTTTTGATTACTTGGGATTATTTGGATTTTCAACTAGATATTCAAGAAAGATAAATTGGGGGTAGCCCAAGTCGAAGGAGCCGGGGGTCCATTCTTTACATCTGTGCGAGCCCAGATGTATATCCACTTTATTGGGAAAAAAAATGGCAATTGATGGAATCTTTGCCTATCTACGTGTGTGAATGTATGCGCTGTAATTACTCGACAACTGGCCATTGTACGAAGCTGACATTTGCCAAGGAGGGAGAAATAGTTTTATTTCATTTTTGACCCCTGTGAGAGGAAGAATTTCCCAAAATTTTGAGCCATTGGAGGGGAAAAGTTTCTGTTCACTTTTGATCTCTTAAGGGGAGAAAAGTTTCCCTTTATTTTGGACCCGTTAAAAACTACATGTGTGTGTGTATGTGTGTGTGAGTGTGTGTGTGTCTGTGTATATATAAACATATAGAACAAAAATATGTATATATGCAAATTGAATGAAAATGAGGGTCTACTTTAGCATCATAGTTACATTGCAAATAGTGTTCCCATCTAAAACCATTTTTTAAAAAAATTTCTCAAAACATTTTACCTTCCCTTAGGTCCATTGAGTAGACATGCCAGTTTTAGTCGGGCTGCATAGTGTTCATGTGTTTTCTTCAGCGTGACAGATAGACAAACAGATAGACAGTGTGACAACTCTCATCTGTATGTATAAATCAACATGGATCAAGGATGAGCCCAGTCGACAGAATCTCCTTCTAAACCTCATCGATGTAGAAAACAGAACAATGCGTTTGACACTTGCATGACAGCAGGTACTGATGGAGGGACGTCAAAAGTGGCATACAACTGATTTAGGCGGTCTCCATTCCTTGATTGGGAATCACAGTTGTCTTTCTCCTAGACTGGTAGCCTTCCAATTACCCATAGCGAAAGGGAGAAGAGATGGATTCATGCATTAGACTGAAGCGAACGTAAGCAGCCTCGATTAAATTTTTAACTCGATTCGCCGATCCCACTGTCTACACCGTTAACCGCTACGCCACTTGCACCTCTGAATGTTCATATCATAGTACTAATATAAAACACTGAGGAGAGTTCTGATGTATATGGGAGATTAGTTGTCGCTGGTTTCCCAATGTTCACACTAGTTACATCTGCTCAGAACAATAATTAATATTATTGTACAAATAAAGAATACTGGTGAACGTACTGGTGTATTGGGGAGACTTACTGTACTCGGAGTTCCAATGGGAATTCCTAGTTACATTTAGTGTAAGCTTTCATATATTACTACTAAGAGTGAATACTCGGGATATGCTGGTTTATTGAGGATACTTGCTGTCACTTAATCTCCAGTGAAAGCCACCTGCTACTACTGGTGTGAAAACCTCAAAGAGTACACAATAATAAATAAAATAAATAAAATAAATAAAATAAATAGAATAAGGTGAGCGTGAAATAAAGGACTGGGTTTTTCTTCTCCATCCTAAAAGCTTTCTCCTATTATTTCAAAAGAAGGGAGCTCTCAGCCCGACACCTCCATTTTCAACCCTATAATGTGTCCACCTTCCCGTCCCTCCGTGCCCCCCTAACACCTTGCACCTTTTTTTTCTTTTACAGGTGAATGGTTATTTAATTCGGGCATCGAAACACAACAAAACAAACTGTCTATGATGAGGACGTAACGGCACTCTTCATCGGTGGAGAAAAAAAAAGATGAAATAAAATATCCCATCTTCCCTGGAAAATAAAAAAAGGTATAAAAGGCCTTTTTCCCTACCTTTCTTTAAAAGGATTTCCTTTTGCAATAATTCCCCCATCTCTTTTGTGATTTGCTTGTCCCTATCTTTTTTCTATTACGCCCCCTGTTTTTCTTCTCTGCATCCTTTTCTGGGTTTTCTTTAACCTCCTTCTCATCCCATTTCTTCATCCTTTAATCACCTTTCCTACATTCTTCTCCTTCCTTCTCTGTCCTTCTGATACTTATTCATGGCCCTGTCTTCTTTTTGTTATGTTATTTTCCTCTATCGGATTTTTTCTTGTTTTTTTCTCTCTTCTTCCCGTCTTAAATGCGCCCTCAGCTTTATTTCTTCTTTTTCTTCTTTCACAACTTCTTTGACTTCCTTCTTTTTCCTTTCGTTTTCAACCTCCTCCCTCTTTCATTTTATTCCTTGAGTTTTTTCTCTCCTTCTTCCTTTATTCTCATTCTTATTTCTTCGTATTTTCTCCTCTCTCGTCTCCCCCATGTTATCTTTCTCCTTCCTCCTTCCTCCTTTCTTCTTCTTCTTCTTCTTCTT